>CM059428.1:85199504-85561975 GCA_030390025.1 Squalus acanthias | reverse complement strand
TTATCCTTGGAATCCTTCCAAGGGTTCCTGCAGTGCTTGCGCCAGTGCCCTGTCTTCCCACACCCGTAACAGGCATTACTTGCCTGTGGGGCGCGATTACCCTCCTGATGCCACTCTCTTTGAGCCGGGGCTGCGGGTCGTACCTCATGTACTTTTCCCTTAAAAGGACGTGTTGCCATACCCCTTATGTTACGGTAACCTAACGTGAGTCGATTCAAGACCGACTCTTCCGTAAGGTTGAGGTCATTGGGATCGAACCAGGCTTTTGCCTGCTCTCTAACGGCTGGTAAACTGTTGGCTATTATGCACCTAAGCCAATGAATTAAAGCGGCGCCTTCCACATCTTCGCGCTCGGGCGCACCTAGACAGCTGCGCTCATATACTGGCCACAGCCTGTCGGCAAAAACCTTCGGGGGTTCTCCCTCCATCTGCACTGTCTGTCCCACTCTAGCAAACGGACCTCCGTCGTTCGCTCCCACTACTTCTAGGACCTCATTTTTCAATTCCTCATAACTTTTATTACCCCTCTTGCTATCGCCTGAGAGACACTGAAGGACCGAGCTATCTAACGAGAACAGCAGCATTTTTGCTGTCTCCCCATCATCGCAGCCGTTGATGGCTGCGGCTTGCTCAACTTCCCTAAAATGTACGGAAGGGTCGTCTATCTCGGTCAGCTTCCTTACGTGGTTTATCATAGCCCTCAGCTGATGTGAACTGTGAGGCAACACCAGCTGTCCGAGGAGATCCCCCGGTTCTTCCCCACCGTTTCTGCTCGGGCCCCTTTT
This sequence comes from Squalus acanthias, assembly GCA_030390025.1. NCBI lineage: Eukaryota > Metazoa > Chordata > Chondrichthyes > Squaliformes > Squalidae > Squalus > Squalus acanthias. Next base: position 85,561,190 of record CM059428.1, on the reverse strand, counting down.
AATACCCGTTACTGGATACAACGATCCCTTTTCTACCTCCTTTTCAATGGGCTCTTTTGTTTCTTCCGTTGCTTCCTCCCTAACCCAGGTTTCTGAATAGCTGGGTGGCGCGGAGGGCGCAGTGGCTACTACCTCTTCTGCTTTACTTGGTGGGGAATTTCTAAATCTCTCACTTACTAGCGGCTGGCGTGCCGACGGATTAATAAGGCACACCATGCCGTTCGCATTATTCACGGCCTTTTTGAGGCTCTCTATCTCCTTTTCGCAGGCGCTATGGTCGGCTCCCTGAAACTTATCCTCAAGGGCCAACTTATACGCCGACCTAACCCCCATTAAGCTCTCTTCTTGAGTTCTTATCTGGGCAGCTTGACGGTTACATCTGTCCTTCATCCTATTCTCGTTTAATTTTGCTTCAGTGATCTGGCACTCGAGATACTCTACCCTTGTTTTAAGGTAGCTGGAGACTTCCTGGCTTTCCTGGCGTAACTCATTTAAACTCTTAATGAGCACCTCCCCTCCAGAAACCTTCTCCTCCATTTCCTCCTCTAACTGCTTGATTCGAGCGGTTAGCGCTGTATTGGTCTGGTTAGAAATCTGAACCTGCCTTTTGTAGCACATAAGCCAGACTGCTTTCTCAACTGCCTTTTTATGCTCCTTACTATCCGTCCACCTTTCAGCTGCCTCTAATGGACTCTTATCCGCTAACAGTTCGCTTATCCACTTTTTAGTTAGATTAACCTTTCCAAACACGTAATCCGCTATCTTTTCCTGCATCACATTTCGTACAGTCATTCCAAAGTCCAACACACCACCCTCTCGCTGCCAATGTCCTGCCGCGGTCGCCATTTTCTGTAAGGGATACTCTCCTGACCCTGCGTGTCTCGTAGCCTGTGAGATTCACGCGGCTCTGTGCAGCCTGTATGTCAGTGCAGGTCTAGGCCTGGTCTCCAGCCAGTCTGGGAACACTAGACACCCCTGTGAGTGGTTCGAATCACTCTCCCTTACGGTTCTAGACACTGGACTTAGATGCGAGAGCAGCAATGGAGATAAAACTCATGTAGACTTGGTTTGAACGGTACGAAATGGAAAATCTTTATTGCATGATACTTAAAATTATGAAATACATGTCATATGCACAGATTAATGACAGTACAATCTTACAAACAGTTATAATCACTCTTAGGGAAACGAGGAACGACCAGCACAACGTAAATAGGGCACACATTACAAATATCCTTAAACTTTCAACCCTCCCCTATCAATAACTATCCTAAAACTAGCTTCGTAGGATCCCGAGACTCATGCTCACCACTCGTAATAACTCGGAGAAAATCCCGAATAGCTGATCGGATGTTTTTCACCGCAGCACCCACGTGTTGGTCAGGAGATCTCCTGGTCCCACTTGTTTACTGCTTCTGCTGCTCGGTCAGTCGGCTGGACCGTCCGCTGTAGTGAAGACCTCTGTTGGTGGACTTTACAGTTCAGTCGAGGAGCACCGTTGTCAATATCATTGATACGATGTGTTTGCACAGTCCAGTTATCATCGATGCAATATGTTTTGTTAGAAGAAAACTTCGTCGTCAAGAAGACTTGGCTGATCGACCTACAGGCGCGGTCGGGATTTACTGACCGTGGCGATGGATAAGGTCTTCTTCTCTTCTCCTCTCATCTCATCTCATCTCATCTCATCCCGGGCCTTCGGTTCCGCTGCCAGCTACCAACATAGGTCTTTGCAACAGTCTTTTACCCAGGATCAGCCACGAGGATAACAGCAGCAAGCGGCAAGAGTCACGAACACGAGGCAGGAGCAAGAATCAAGTCAAGAGGCAAGAATCAAGAGAGAGAATGGACGGTTTGGGCCTGCAATTATAGTGCACAGTTCTTCCGTTTCCCGCCCAACTATAATGTCCATTCTTTTGTTTAAGGTTTGGCGCCCAAAAAGTCCTGTATGGGTGATCTCTGTCTTTAATGGGTTTCGGGGCTACTCCTGAATGTTTGAGTACCTGTTAATACTTCTCCCATTGTTAAATCGGTCGGTGTTCCCCTGGAGGGGTTTGGGGCTTCCAAATGTCCTGCATAACTACCTGCTAACGGCTCTCTCATCGTAGAGCCGTTGGGAGTTTACATATTAATGTCCTTTGGATGGGCCCTTGATGGCTTTCCTTTGTACCTGGGAGACCGATTCCAGTATCGATGTTTATACTGTAAACCCATAATGTCCTGTGTAATGTCTTCACTGTGCTGAATCGTTATCGATCTTGCAAGAATGTTTATTGGAACGCCATCTTGTCTGCCTGCCGAAAAGTCTCGAATGTTCTGTCACGCGGTGCGGCGGCCATTTTACAGGCTGCTTGTGTCCAATTTAAACCTGACAGCATTCCGCTGAAATAAAAGCTGTTTTGAAAGAAACTTGTGTTTTCTCCTTAATAAAATGAAATCGCGATAATTGCGAATTCTACAACACTATCGAATTCAGAAAACACAGCGCTGACACTATCGAGTTCAGAGAAGGCACAGCACTAACACTGTCGAGTTCAGAGAATGCAAGTATTGATAATATCGAGTTCGGAGAATGAACAGCGCATACGCTGTCGATTTAAGAGAATGCACATCGCTGACACTAACGAGTTCAGAGAACACACAGCAACGACACTGTCGAGTTCAGTGAATGCACAGCGCTGACACTAACCAGTTCAGAGAACACACAGCAGTGAAACTGGTGGGTTCAGAGAACGCACAGCGCTGACAGTATCGAGTTCAGGGAATGCAAGCATTGACAATTTCGAGTTCGGAGAACGCACAGCGCAGACGCTATCGATTTAAGAGAATGCACATCGCTGACACTATCGTGTTCAGAGAATGCACAGCACTGACACTATCGAGTTCAGGTAACGCAAGCATTGACACTATCGAGTTCAGAGAATGCACAGCATTGACACTGGCGAGTTCAGAGAACACAGCGCTGACACTATCGTGTTCAGAGAACGCACAGCGTTGACACTGTCGTGTTCAGTGAATGCACAGCACTGACACTGTCGAGTTCAGAGAATGCACATCGTTGACACTGTCGAGTTCAGAGAATGCACAGCGCTGACACTGTCGAGTTCAGAGAATGCACAGCGCTGACACTGTCGAGTTCAGAGAATGCACAGCGCTGACACTGTCGAGTTCAGAGAATGCACAGCGCTGACACTGTCGAGTTCAGAGAATGCACAGCGTTGACACTGTCGAGTTCAGAGAATGCACTGCGTTGACGCTATCGTGTTCAGAGAATGCACAGCGTTGACACTAACGAGTTCAGAGAACACACAGCACTGACACAATTGAGTTCAGTGAATGCAAGTATTGATAATATCGAGTTTGGAGAATGAACAGCGCATACGCTATCGATTTAAGAGAATGCACATCGCTGACACTAACGAGTTCAGAGAACACACATCAACGACACTGTCGAGCTCAGTGAATGCACAGTTCTGACACTAACGAGTTCAGCGAATGCAGAGCAATGAAACTGGTGAGTTCAGAGAACGCACAGCGCTGACAGTATCGAGTTCAGGGAATGCAAACATTGACAATTTCGAATTCGGAGAACGCACAGCGCAGACGCAATCCGTTTAAGAGAATGCACATCACTGACACTATCGAGTTCAGGTAACGCAAGCATTGACACTATCGAGTTCAGAGAATGCACAGCATTGACACTGGTGAGTTCAGAGAACACAGCGCTGACACTATCGTGTTCAGAGAACGCACAGCGTTGACACTATCGTGTTCAGAGAATGCACAGCGCTGACACTATCGTGTTCAGAGAATGCACAGCACTGACACTATCGAGTTCAGAGAATGCACAGCACTGACAGTATCGAGTTCAGAGAATGCACAGCGCTGACACTGTCGAGTTCAGAGAATTCACAGCGCTGTCACTTTCGAGTTCAGAGAATGCACAGCGCTGACACAGTCGAATTCAGTGAATACACAGCTCTGATACTATCGAGTTCAGGGAATAAACAGCGCTGACTCTATCGAGTGCAGAGAACACACAGCGCTGACACTGTCGAGTTCAGAAAACGCACACTGCTGACAGCCTTGAGTTCAGGGAATGCAATCATTAGCAACATCGAGTTCGGAGAACACACAGCGCAGACGCTATCGATTTATGAGAATGCACAGCACTGACACTATCGAGTTCAGGGAATGCAAGCATTGACACTGTTGTGTTCAGAGCATACACAGCACTGACACTGTCGAGTTCAGTGAATGCAGAGCAATGGCACTATCAAATTCAGAGAATGCACAGTGCTGACACTGTCGAGTACAGAGAATACACAGCGCTCACACTGTCGAGTTCAGAAAACACACAGCGCTGACACTGTCCAGTTCAGAAAACGCACAGCGCTGACACTATCGAGTTCAGAGAATGCACATCGCTGACACTACCGAGTTCAGTCAATGCAGAGCACTGACACTGTCGAGTTCAGAAAACGCACAGCGCTGACACTGTCGTGTTCAGTGAATGCACAGCAATAACACTGACGAGTTCAGGGAGTACACAGTGCTGACAGTATCGAGCACAGAGAATGCACAGCGCTGACACTGGCGAGTTCCGAGAATATACAGTACCGACACTATCTAGTTCAGTGTCGGGGGTGGTGGTGTGTGTCAGCTTCACCTCTGACTTATGAGCCGTTCGAATCGCTCCCACTCCCTTGGTTTTAGACCTTGGACCTATTTGGGGGTTGTGACAAAAAGTGCAGCAGACAACTGGTTTTGGTGCAAGAAACTTTGATATTTATTCATGAGAGAAAATATAACACAACAATCTTAACACTCTAATAAAATGGGGAACACCTCGATACACACGAGGGAAATTACAGTAGAAAAATACCTCACCCCTCCCAATCCCACTTTACTAGCTAAGTTGGGCTCTAGAGGACCAGGGATAATACTCACCAAACGAATCCTTGACAGTTGAGCTGGTTCGCGGTTTTGGGGTTCGCGTGGTGTGTTGGTTGGTGCCTGCCGTACCCCAGACGTGGTAGAGGACTTCGACTGCGTGTCTGGTCAGTCTTCGCGAGTCCGCTGATGCGGTAGGGTGCGTATTGGATTTATCGAGGAAGTACCCACTTTTCTTCTGTTAGAGATAGGGTTTAGAGTCTTTTTAAGTAAAAATCTTACCCAGGGGTGAGTCAGGAATAGATTGCAGAGTGGAAAACTTGCGAATCCTCGGTTTTCTCCCGAGTTGGTTTTCTTTGGTCGCAGTGGCCCAATATTACCCGGTTGGTTGGTGGTAATATTCGGTTGGTTGTTTCGTAAGGCCCTTGTTGCCGCGAGGTGTCTTATAGTCACTGGAACTGTTGCTCTGGTCTCTTGTGTGTTGACCTGCTTCTAGAACTGTGAACTTCTTCGAACTCGATGAACTCCTGAAAACTGCCGAGAACTGTAGAGCTTGTAGAGAACTTACTTTAACTGTGTAACTGCTGAACGGTCTTCTTGAGAAAACAGGCCCTCAATTATACTAATTGGGGCCTCCTAATCTGTGCGCCAAATCAGTCCCGGTTTATTGTAAGATTTTGGCGGGCTCGTTAACAGTAACTTGTTTATGAATTTATGAAGTGGTTTCAGGAGGGTTCCATGAGCTGTTGAGCTCTTACTTGATTGTAGTCATTGTGCTCAGGTTTCGAGTTTCCTGACTGGGCCTGAGATTTCTATGGAGTGGGGCGAGGTGATTTGTTTTATGCATGTTTTGGATGGGTCCTGTAATTTGGGTGGGGACTGCTCTTCCATGGGTCTATTGTTAGAATGTAAATTGTCTGATAGGGGCTGAGTGACATTAAACAGTTCCCCAGACAGTTTGATTAACTCCAATACTCAAACCGTCTATTCCAGAGGTTGATCCCATCTCCTGTTGCAGCCTTTTCCTTTACAAGCCCTAATATGCCTTTTTAAAATACCAAATCTTGGTTTTTGACCTTGAATCTCCCTCTGTTAGGCCCAATACATTTTATCACCCTGAAGTGGTTATAAAAGAGTCCAAAGTCCTTTTCTTTAGGGTTTTTCTCTGAGTTTTGGGGGAATCTGTGAATTTTGAGAATCTTACATCAGTGAATGCACAGCAATGACACTAGCGAGTTCAGAGAATACACAGCGCTGAATCTATCGAGTTCAGGGAACGCACAGCGCTGACACTGTCGAGTTCAGAAAAAGTACAGCGCTGACAGTATCGAGTTCAGGGAATGCAAGCATTGACTATGTCGAATATGCAGAAGGCACAGCGCAGACGCTATCGATTTAAGAGAATGCACATTGCCAAACTATCGAGTTCAGAGAATGAATGCATTGACACTATCGAGTTCAGAGAATGCTGAGCACTGACACTATCGAGTTCAGAGAATGCACAGCACTGACACTGTTGAGTTCAGAGAATGCACAGCATTCACACTGTCGAGTTCAGAGAAAGCACAGCGCTGACAATGTCGAGTTCAGAGAATACACAGCGCTGACACTATCGAGTTCAGAGAACGCACAGCAATGACACTGGCGAGTTCAGAGAACGAACAGCGCTGACACTATCGAGTTCGGAGAATGCAAGCATTGACAATATCGCGTTCGGAGAACGAACAGCGCAGACGCTATCGATTTAAGAGAATGTACAGCACTGACACTGTCGAGTTCAGTGAATGCACAGCGCTGACACTGTCGAGTTCAGAGAATACACAGCGCTGACACTATCGAGTTCAGAGAACGCACAGCAATGACACTGGCGAGTTCAGAGAACGAACAGCGCTGACACTATCAAGTTCAGTGAATGCACAGCGCTGACAGTATTGAGTTCAGGGAATGCAAGCATTGACAATATCGAGTTTGGAGAATGCACAGAGCATACGCTATAGATTTAAGAGAATGCACATGGCTGACACTATCGTGAGAAGTCGCACAACACCAGGTTATAGTTCTACAGCTTTATTTGAAATCATAAGCTTTCGGAGCGCTGCTCCTTCATCAGGTGAAGTGAAGAAATGCATATAGGCACAGCATATATAGTCAGAGAACACTGCCAGATGATTACAGTTAATCTTTCTAACTGCCCTTTATCACACCTCGGCAGAGAGACAATCACGGCAATCAAAGGTGTGGATGGTGTCCAAACAGGTCAGTCAGGAAAACATTGCATCAAAGACAATGAGGTGGGGTCACAAGGGGTCAAATGTGGCAGATGCTGGAGTCTGTATGGAAAACAAAAAACTTTTTACTTTTTTTGCTGGAAATCACAGCAGGTCCGGCCGCATCTGTGTAGAGAGAACAAGCCAACGACAACGCGAGTCTGGATGACTCTATGTCAGGTGGGGTTACATGTAGTGTGACATGAACCCAAGATCCCGGTTGAGGCCGTCCTCATGGGTGCGGTACTTGGCTATCAGTTTCTGCTCGACGATTTTGCGTTGTCGCGTTACTCGAAGGCCGCCTTGGAGAACGCTTACCCGAAGATCGGAGGCTGAATGTCCTTGACTGCTGAAGTGTTCCCCGACTGGGAGGGAACACTCCTGCCTGGCGATTGTTGCGCGGTGTCCGTTCATACGTTGTCGCAGTGTCTGCATGGTCTCGCCGATGTACCATGCTCCGGGGCATCCTTTCCTGCAACGTATGAGGTAGACAAAGTTGGCCGAGTCACATGAGTATGTACCATGTACCTGGTGGGTGGTGTCCTCACGTGTGATAATGGTATCTGTGTTGATGATCTGGCATGTCTTGCAGAGGTTGCCGTGGCAGGGTTGTGTGGTGTCGTGGTTGTTGGTCTCTGATTTCCAGCAAAAAAAGTAAAAAGGTTTTTGTTTTCCATACAGACTCCAACATCTGCCACATTTGACCCCTTGTGACCCCACCTCATTGTCTTTGATGTAATGTCTTCCTGACTGACCTGGTTGGACACCATCCACACCTTTGATTGCCGTGATTATCTCTCTGCCGAGGTGTGATAAAGAGCAGTTAGAAAGATTAACTGTAATCATCTGGCAGTGTTCTCTGACTAAATATGCTGTGCCTATATGCATTTCTTCACTTCACCTGACGAAGGAGCAGCGCTCCGAAAGCTAGTGATTTCAAATAAAGCTGTTGGACTATAACCTGGTGTTGTGCGACTTCTCACATTTGTCCACACCAGTCCAACAACGGCATCTCCACATCATGACACTATCGTGTTCAGGGAATGCACAGCACTACACTATCGAGTTCAGGGAATGCAAGCATTGACACTATCTAGTTCGGAGAACGCACAGCATTGACACTGGCGAGTTCAGAGAATGCACAGCATTGACATTGGCGAGTTCAGAGAATACACAGGGCTGACTCGATCGAGTTCAGAGAATGCACAGCGCTGACACTGTCGAGTTCAGAAAACGCACAGCGCTGACACTATCGAGTTCAGAGAACGCACATCGCTGACACTATCGAGTTCGGAGAATGCCAGCATTGACAATATCGCGTTCGGAGAACGAACAGCGCAGACGCTATCGGTTTAAGAGAATTCACAGCACTGACAATATCGAGTACAGGGAATGAAAGCATTGACACTATCGAATTCAGAGAATGCACAGCACTGACACTGTCGAGTTCAGAGAATAAACAGAGCTGACACTATCGATTACAAAGAGTGCATCGCGCTGACACTCGCGAGTTCAGAAAATGCACAGCACTGACACTGTCGAGTTCAGTGAATGCACAGCAATGACACTGGCGAGTTCAGAGAATACACAGCGCTGACCCTATTGAGTTCAGAGAACGCACAGCGCTGACACTATCGAGTTCAGAGAATGCACAGCAATGACACTATCGAGTTCAGAGAATGAACAGCGCCACACTGCCGAGTTCAGTAAATGCACAGCAATGACACTATCGAGTACAGAGAATGCACAGTGCTGACACTATCGAGTTCAGTGAATGCACAGCAATGACACTTGTGAGTTCAGAGAATACACAGCGCTGACTCTATCGAGTTCAGAAAACGCATAGCGCTAACAGTATCGTGTTCAGTGAATGCACAGCAATGACACTATCGAGTTGAGAGAATGCACAGCGCTGACATTGTCGAGTTGAGAGAATACACAGCGCTGACACTATCGAGTTCAGAGAACGCACTGCACTGACAGTGTCGAGTTCAGAGAATACACAGTGCTGACACTATCGAGTATAGAGAATGCACAGCGCTGATACTGGCGAGTTCAGAGAATACACAGCGCTGACCCTATCGAGTACAGAGAAGGCACAGCGCTGACACTATCGAGTTAAGTGAATGCACAGCAATGACTCTGGCGAGTTCAGAGAATGCACAGCGCTGACACAGTCGAGGTCAGTGAATACACAGCGCTGACACTATTGAGTTCAGAGAACGCACAACACTGTCACTGTTGAGTTCAGAGAACGCACAGCGCTGACACTATCGAGTTCAGAGAATACACAGCACTGACACTATTGAGTTCAGAGAATGCACAGCGCTGAGACTGTTGTTTTCACAGAATGCACAGCGCTGAGACTGTTGTTTTCACAGAATACACAGCGCTGACAGTATCGAGTTCAGAGAACGCACAGCACTGACACTGTTGAGTTCAGTGAATGCACAGCAATGGCACTGGCGAGTTCAGAGAATACACAGCGCTGACACTATCGAGTTCAGAGAATACACAGCACTGACAATATCAAGTTCAGATAAAGCACATCGCAGACACTATCGATTTCACTCAAAGGGTTGACGGTGGATAGGCAATGGCAAACATTCAAAAACCCCATGGATGAACTACAGAATTTGTTCATCCCAGTTTGGCATAAGAATAAAACAAAAATGGTGACTCAACCGTGGCTAACAAGGGAAATTAGGGATAGCATAAGATCCAAGGAGAGGACATATAAATTGGCCAGAAAAAGCAGTAAACCTGAGGATTGGGAGCAGGTTAGGATTCAACAAAGGAGGACAAAGGGATTAATTAAGAAGGGGAAAATAGAATATGAGAGGAAGCTTGCAGGGAACATAAAAACTGACTGTAAAAGCTTTTATAGATATGTGAGGAGAAAAAGATTGGTGAAGTCAAGCGTAGGTCCCTTGCAGTCAGAATCAGGGGAAGTTATAATGGGGAACAAAGAAATGGCATACCAATTAAATACATATTTTGGTTCTGTCTTCACAAAGGAGGACAAAAATAACCTCACAGAGATGTCGGGGAACATAGCGTCTGATGAAAGGGAGGAACTGAAAGAAATCAGTATTTGTAGGGAAATGGTGTTAGGGAAATTGGCGGGATTGAAGGCAGATAAATCCCCAGGGCCTGATAATCTACATCCTAGGGTACTTAAGGAAGTGGCCCTAGAAATAGTAGATGCATTGCTGATCATCTTCCAACATTCGATGGAATCTGGAACAATACCCATGGACTGGAGGGTAGCTAATGTTACCCCACTATTCAAAAAAGGTGGCAGAGAGAAAACGGGGAATTACAGACCGGTAAGCCTGACATCGGTAGTGGGGAAAATGCTAGAGTCCATTATAAAAGATGTAATAGCAGAGCACTTGAAAAACAGAGACAGGATCGGACAAAGTGAACATGGATTTACAAAAGGTAAATCGTGCTTGACTAATCTACTGGAATTTTTTGAGGATGTAACTGGTAAAATAGATAAGGGAGAACCAGTGGATGTGGTGTATTTGGACTTTCAAAAGGCTTTCGATAAGGCCCCGCATAAAAGGTTAGCGTGTAAAGTTAAGGCACATGGGATTGGGGGTAAGGTATTGACTTGGATAGAGAACTGGTTGGCAGACAGAAAGCAAAGAGTTGGAATAAATGGGTCTGGTAGGCAGTGACTAGTGGGGTACCGCAGGGATCGGTCCTTGGACCCCAGCTATTCACAATATATATTAATGATCTAGACAAGGGAACTGGATTTAATATCTCCAAGTTTGCAGATGACACAAAGCTGGGTGGGCGTGTGTGCTGTGAGGAGGATGCTGAGAAACTCCAGGATGATTTGGACAGGTTGGGTGATTGGGCAGAAGCATGGCAGATGCAATATAACGTGGATGAAGTGCGAGGTTATCCACTTTGGTGTCAGAAACAGGAAGGCAGATTATTATCTGAATGGCAATAGATTGGGAGATGGGGAAGTGCAACGAGACCTGGGTGTCCTTGTGCACCAGTCGCTGAAGGTAAGCATGCAGGTGCAGCAGGCGGTTAAGAAGGCAAATGGTATGTTGGCCTTCGTAGCGAGAAGGTTTGAGTACAGGAACAAGGATGTCTTGCTGCAGTTGTACAGGGCCTTGGTGAGACCACATCTTGAGTATTGTGTGCAGTTTTGGTCGCCTTATCTGAGGAAGGAGGTTCTTGCCATGGAAGGAGTTCAGCGAAGATTCACCAGGCTGATACCTGGGATGGCAGGAATGGCGTATGAGGAGAGATTGGGTCGATTGGGCTTATACTCGCTGGAGTTTAGAAGAATGAGAGGGGATCTCATTGAAACTTATAAAATTCTGAAAGGACAGGACAGACTAGATGCAGGAAGGATGTTCCCGATGGTCGGGGAGTCCAGAACCAGGGGTCACAGTCTAAGGATAAGGAGTAAGCCATTTAGGACAGAAATGAGGAGGAATTTCTTCACCCAGAGAGTGGTGAACCTGTGGAATTCTCTACCACAGAAGGCAGTAGAGGCCAATTCATTAAATATATTCAAGAAGGAGTTGGATGTATTTCTTAAGGCTAAAGGGATCAAGGGATATGGGGAGAAAGCAGGGACAGGGTTCTGAATTTGGATGATCAGCCATGATCGCATTGAATGGCGGAGCAGGCTAGAGGGGCCGAATGGCCTACTCCTGCTCCTATCTTCTATGTTCTATGTTTCAGTCAATGGACAGCACTGACACTATCGAGTTCGGAGAATGCAAGCATTGAAAATATCGCGTTCAGAGAACGAACAGCGTAGACGCTATCGATTTAAGAGAATGTACAGCACTGAAACTGTCGAGTTCAGAGAACACACAGCACTGAAACTGTCGAGTTCAGTGAATGCACAGCAATGACACTGGCGAGTTCAGAGAAGACACAGCGCTGACACTAGCGAGTTCAGAGAACGCACAGCACTGACACTGTCGAATTCAGTGACTGCACAGCAATGACATTGCCGAGTTAAGAGAATACACAGCGCTGACACTAGCGAGTGCAGAGAATGCACAGCGCTGACACTGTGGAGTTCGGAAAACGCACAGCGCTGACAGTATCGAGTTCAGGGAATGCAAGCATTGACAATATCGAGTTTGGAGAACGCACCGCGCAGACGCTATCGATTTAAGAGAATGCACATCACTGACACTATCGTGTTCAGTGAATGCACAGCACTGACACTATCGAGTTCAGGGAACGGAAGCACTGACACTATCGAGTGCAGAGAATGCACAGCACTGACACTGGCGAGTTCAGAGAATACACAGCGCTGACTTTATCGATTTCAGAGAATGCACAGCGATGACACTGTCGAGTTCGGAAAACGCACAACGCTGACACTATCGAGTTCAGAGAACGCACATCGCTGACACTATCGAGTTCAGTATATGGACAGCACTGACCCTATCGAGTTCAGAGAATGCAAGCATTGACAATATCGAGTTCGGAGAACTGTAAGGGGTTTTTGTCTCAGGGGCTTATTTGTAGGTCAGCCAGTTATGATTTCCTGGGCTGTTCCTGACCGCTGTGCGGTTGCGAATCGTTATCCCCTTCCTATTTCTGAGTCCAGGACTTATCGAGCGGCAATAACGACAAACGAACAGACCCGTGGATTGGTGCAAGGAAAACCAACGTTTATTTACAGAGGTAAAACTACAGAGAAACAGTATTATATGAAGAAAACAAAATCACTATGCAGTACAGTTTTACACTTAACAGGGGAGGAGAACGGACACATCGAGGGAAAATCCTAAAATTACAATTACAGCGAAATTCCCCATTAATTCCCACCCTTACGCCTAACTAAAATTGTCTTGCGACAGCCAGAAGAAGATAATGCTCACCGGTGAAATGGATGGAAAACCTGGCCCTGTACCCTGTCTCTGCCGTCGACATGTGGCTACGAAGTTTCTGGATGGTCTTCCTTCTTGGCTGCTAGCAGACAGACAGGGTGAACCGGGACCGAGGCAGAGAGAGAGAGACAGAGAGAGAGTGGCTGGGTCTTCCCAGTTATACCCTCCTGGTCGTCGTAATCTCCCGCCAGATCAGCTCATTTCTATTGTCTGATCTGGGCATAATGAATTTTAACAAAAGGTTCCGATCTTGGCCCATCATGTTAGATGGCCGGTAATTGTATCACGCCAGTTCTCCAACTGCTCCCTTTTGTCCGACAGGTTAGTTGATGGGAGCCAGCCCAGTCTCAATGTCGCCGCTGATTATTTGAGCAAACACCTTGAAAGCCTTATGCGTAGACCTGATTGTAATTGGGTTTGTCCCCATTGCATAAGGAAAGGTCCTGTCTGGTTTTGTGAACTTCCTGCTGCAGACATCGGAATACACAAGCTGATAGCTTGCTAGAGTCTGAAATGAAACTGCCAGGCTCTCGGTCACGAGGTCTGACCGCAGCCATTTTGTTATGCCCTGGATTTTAAAACTCAGTCTGACCAGGGTTCCTTTTAATAAGTCCAATAAAATCTTCGGGAACGGGGGGGGGGCCACATGAAATTTTGCGAATCCTTTCAGAACGCATAGTGCAGACGCGATCGATTTAAGAGAATGCACAGCACTGACACTATCGAGTGAAGAGAATGCACAGCACTGACAATATCGAGTTCAGTGAATGCACAGCACTGAACATATCGAGTTCAGATAATACACAGCGTTGACACTATTGATTTCAGAGAATACACAACACTGACACAATTGAGTTCAGAGAATGCACAGTGCTGACACTGTTGAGTTCCGAGAATACACAGCCCTGACACCATCGAGTTCAGAGAATGCACAGCATGGATACTGTCAGGATCAGAGAATGCACAGAGCTGTCACTCTCGATTTCAGTGGAATGCACAGCGCTGACACTATCGAGTTCCGAGAATGCATCGCGCTGACATTATCGAGTTCAGAGAATGCACAGCACTGACACTATCGAGTTCAGAGAATGCACAGCGCTGACACTGTGGAGTTCAGAGAATGCACAGCACTGACACTATCGAGTGAAGAGAATGCACAGCGCTGAACATATCGAGTTCAGAGAATACACAGCACTGACAATATCGAGTGAAGCGAATGCACAGTGCTGGAACTATCGAGTTCAGAGAATGCACAGCGCTGAACATATTGGCCCAGAAATTAACGACTGAGGGGGTAAGGCTTCCCCGCGATCTCTCACTTCGCGTTGGCTTTTTCAGATCCAGCTCGCACGAACTTGATGTTCTAGACATCAGCTGGGCAGTGCTTGCGTATCCCACCGGCGTAGTGAATTCGTGCGAGCTGTGGGATCACGTGACTCAGTTAGAGCCAATGGCAGCACACCATCTTCCATTCATAAGTTTCACATAAGTGCTGTGAAAGCTATGAATCTTACACACCCCCAAAATAACAGCTAAACCTCAATTAAATTTAAAAAAAACCCATCACATTAATAAAATAAGTATAGTTAAATAAATTAACCATTTTAAATAAAAAATTAAATTTTTGAAAAAATTTAAAATCTTTTAAAAAGTTATAAAAATAAACTTACCTGTCTTTAAAGTCTCTAAAAAAGATATACCTGTTAAAAAAAATTCAAAATAATACTTAATTCACTACTTACCTTGTTAAAAGTGGGTCTTACTCCTCCTTTTTTCATTTCTAAAATCTTCCGTCCTTACCTGCGCGTCCAAAGCACTAAGTGCACAGCGTGCGCGCAGCCTGTAGCGTGCACGCGGTGCACCGAGGAACCGCCCCCTTTTCCAAAAACCAAGTGCCGGTTTTCAGCGCATGCGCAGTGCATGCAGAAAACCGGCAATTGGTGACAGAATACGCGAGAGTATGCAGTGCGTACTCTCGCGTCGCGGGACTAATTTTTGGGCCAATGAGTTCAGAGAATGCACAGCACTGATACTATCGAGTTCAGTGAATGCACAGTGCTGAAACTATTGAGTTCAGATAATACACAGCGTTGATACTATCGAGTTCAGAGCATACACAGCGCTGACACTATCAAGTTCAGAGATTGCGCAGCGCTGACACTATCAAGTTCACAGAATGCACAGCACTGACAGTGTCGACTTCAGAGAATACACATCGCTGACACTTTCGAGTTCTGAGAATACCAAGCGCTGACACTATCGAGTGAAGAGAATGCACAGCGCTGAACATATCGTGTTCAAAGAATATAGAGTGAAGAGAATGCACAGCGCTGACACTATCGAGTTCAGTGAATGCACAGCGCTGAAACTATTGAGTTCAGATAATACACAGCGCTGACACTATCGAGTTCAGAGAATACACAGCGCTGACACTATGGAGTGAAGAGAATACACAGCGCTGACACTATCAAGTTCAGAGATTGCGCAACGCTCACACTATCAAGTTCAGAGAATGCACAGCACTGATACTATCGCGTTCAGAGAATACACAGCGCTGACACTATCGAGTTCAGAGAATACACAGCGCTGACACTATCGAGTTCAGAGAATGCACAGCGCTGACACTGTTGAGTTCCGAGAATACACAGCCCTGACACTATCGAGTTCAGAGAATTCACAGCACTGACTCTGTCGGGATCAGAGAACGCACAGCGCTGACACTCTCGAGTTTAGAGACGCACAGTGCTGACACTATCGAGTTCAGAGAATGCACAGCACTGACAGTGTCGAGTTCAGAGAATGCACAGCACTGGCAGTATCGAGTTCAGAGAATGCACAGCGCTGACACTCTCGATTTCAGTGACTGCACAATGCTGACACTCTCGATTTCAGAGAATGCACAGCACTGACACAGTTGAGTTCAGAGAATGTACAGCACTGGCAGTATCGAGTTCAGAGAATGCACAGCACTGACACTATCGAGTTAGGAGAATACACAGCACTGACACTGTCGAGTTCAGAGAATGCACAGCATTGACACTATCGAGTTTAGAGAATGCACAGCGCAGACACTGTCGAGTTAAGAGAATGATGTGGAGATGCCGGCGTTGGACTGGGGTGGACAAAAATGAGAAGTCGCACAACACCAGGTTATAGTCCAACAGATTTATTTAATTTTACAAGCTTTCGGAGCGGTTCGCTCCTTCCTCAGGTAGGGTAGCAGTGAGAGAATCTCCCAGAATTGACAATATAAACACAGAGAAAATCTATTCAAATCTTTCCCTACATCAAAGACACAATAAGAGCACAGCCAAGACAATGAGATGTGTCCCAGGGGGTCCAACGTGTCAAAACACCTGCTGGCTGCATATCCTGTCAATTTGTGTTGGTTCTTGTGTTAGTCTTTTTAAAAAAAAACACCTGGAAAGACCGGCCGTGATGTCAAGTCACGTTCTGTATCGTGACATGAACCCGATATCGCGATTGAGGCCATCCTCATGAGTGCGGAACTTGGCTATCAGTTTCTGCTCTATGATTTTGCGCTGTCGTGTATCCCGAAGGCCGCCTTGGAGAACGCTTACCCGCAGATCCGAGGCTGAATGCCCCTGGCTGCTGAAGTGTTCCCCGACTGGGAGGCAACCCTCCTGCCTGGCGATTGTTGCGCGGTGTCCGTTCATACGTTGTCTCAGTGTCTGCATGGTCTCGCCAATGTACCATGCTCTGGAGCATCCTTTACTACAACGTAACAGCTAGACAACGTTGGCCGAGTCACATGAGTATGTACCGTGTACCTGGTGGGTAGTGTCCTCACGTGTGATGATGGTATCTGTGTCCATGATTTGGCATGTCTTGCAGAGGTTGCCGTGGCAGGGTTGTGTGGTGTCGTGGTTGCTGTTCTCCTGAAAGATGGGTAATCTGCTGCGAACGATGGTACTTTTGAGGTTAGGCGGCTGCTTGAAGGCGAGTAGTGGAGGCGTGGGGATGGCCTTAGCAAGGTGTTCGTTGTCATCGATGACATGTTGAAGGCTGCGAAGAACATGGCGTAGTTTTTCCGCTCCGGGGAAGTACTGGACGACGTAGGGTACTCTGTTGGTTGTGTCCCGTGTTCGTCTTCTGAGGAGGTCTATGCGGTTTTTCGCTGTGGCCCGTCGGAACTGTCGATCGACGAGTCGAGCGTCATATCCCGTTCTTACGAGGGCGTCTTTCAGTGTCCGTAGGTGTCCATTGCGTTCCTCCTCATCTGAGCAGATCCTGTGTATTCGCAGGGCTTGTCCATAGGGGATGGCTTCTTTAACGTGGTTAGGGTGGAAGCTGGAGAAGTGGAGCATCGTGAGGTTGTCCGTGGGCTTGCGGTAGAGTGAAGTGCTGAGGCGTCCGTCTTTGATGGAGATTCGTGTGTCCAAGAATGAAACCGATTCTGAGGAGTAGTCCATGGTGAGTTTGATGGTGGGATGGAACCTGTTGATGCTATCGTGTAGTCCTTTCAGTGATCCTTCGCCGTGGGTCCAAAGGAAGAAGATGTCGTCGATGTATCTGGTGTACAGCGTTGGTTGAAGGTCCTGCGCAGCGAAGAAGTCTTGCTCGAACTTGTGCATGAAGATGTTGGCGTATTGGGGTGCGAATTTGGTCCCCATGGCTGTTCCGTGTGTTTGGGTAAAAAAATGGTTGTCGAAGGTGAAGACATTGTTGTCAAGGATGAAGCGGATGAGTTGTAGGATGGCGTCCGGAGATTGGCTGTTGTTGGTGTTGCGTACTGAGGCTATCGCATCGATGCCGTCATTGTGGGGGATATTGGTGTAGAGTGCCGATACGTCCATCGTGACGAGGAGTGTTCCTGGTTCAACTGGTCCATGGGTGCTGAGTTTCTGCAAGAAGTCTGTAGTGTCGCGACAGAAGCTGGGGGTTCCCTGTACGATGGGTTTCAGGATGCCCTCGACATACCCAGAGAGGTTCTCACACAGGGTTCCGTTGCCTGATACGATAGGACGTCCGGGTGTGTTGGCTTTGTGTATCTTTGGGAGGCAGTAAAAGTCTCCTACGCGGGGAGTACGTGAGAAAGCACAGTGCTGACATTATCAAGTTCAGAGAATGCACTGCACCAATGCTATCGAGTTCAGAGAATACACATCGCTGAAACTATCGAGTTCTGAGAATGCATAGCGCTGACACTGTTGAGTTCCGAGAATACACAGCTCTGATAATTTCGATTTCAGAGAATGCACAGTGTTGACACTATCGAGTTCCGAGAATGCACAGCGCTGACATTATCGAGTTCAGAGAATGCACAGCACTGATAGTATCGAGTTCAGAGAATGCACAGCCCTGAAACTATCGAGTTCAGAGAATACACAGCACTGACAATATCGAGTGAAGAGAATGCACAGCGCTGACACTATCGCGGTCTGAGAATGCATAGCGCTGATATTCTCGAGTTCAGAGAATGCACAGCGATGACAATATCGAGTTCAGAGAATGCACAGCACTGACAATATCGAGTGAAGAGAATGCACAGCACTGACACTATCGAGTTCAGTGAATGCACAGCGCTGAATCTATCGAGTTCAGAGAATATACAGCACTGACAATATTGAGTGAAGAGAATGCACAGCGCTGACACTATCGAGTTCAGTAAATGCACAGCGCTAAACATATCTAGTTCAGATAATACACAGCGTTGACACTATCGAGTTCAGTGAATGCACAGTGCTGAAACTATTGAATTCAGATAATACACAGCGTTGACACTATCAACTTCAGAGAATGCGCAGCACTAATGCTATCGAGTTCAGAGAATACACAGCACTGACACTATCATAGACATAGAAACATAGAAGATAGGAGCAGGAGTAGGCCATTCGGCCCCTCGAGCCTGCTCCGCCATTCGATGAGATCATGGCTGATCTTCCAAACTCAGTACCCTGTCCCTGCTTTCTCCCCATATCCCTTGATACCTCCAGCTCCAAGAAATATATCTAACTCATTCTTCAATATATTAAATGACTTGGCCTCAACTACCTTCTGTGATCGAGAATTCCAGAGGTTCACCCCTCTCTGGGTGAAGAAATTCTTCCTCATTTCTGTCCTAAATGGCTTACCCCTTATCCTTAGATTATGACCCCTGGTTCTGGACTCTCCGACCATCGGGAACATTCTTCCTGCATCTAGTTTGTCCAGACCTGTCAGAATTTTATATGTTTCGATGAGATCCCCTCTCATTCTTCTAAACTCCAGCGAGTATAAGCCCAATCGACCCAATCTCTCCTCGTATGTCATTCCTGCCATCCCAGGTATCAGCCTTGTGAATCTTCGCTGAACTCCTTCCATGGCAAGAACCTCCTTCCTCAGATAAGGCGACCAAAACTGCACACAGTACTCAAGGTGTGGTCTCACCAAGGCTCTGTACAACTGCAGCAGGACATCCCTGTTCCTATAATCAAACCCTTTCGCTATGAAGGCCAACATACCATTTGCCTTCTTCACCGCCTGCTGCACCTGCATGCTTACCTTCAGCGACTGGTGCACAAGGACACCCAGGTCTCGTTGCACTTCTCCTTCTCCCAATCTATTGCCATTCAGATAATAGTCTGCCTTTCTGTTTTTGACACCAAAGTGGACAACCTCGCATTTATCCACGTTATATTGCATCTGCCACGCTTCTGCCCAATCACCCAACCTGTCCAAAGCATCCTGGAGTTTCTCGGAACCTCCTCGCAGCACACACTCCCACCCAGCTTTGTGTCATCTGCAAACTTGGAAATATTACATTTAGTTCCCTTATCTAGATCATTAATGTATATTGTGAATAGCTGGGGTCCAAGGACCGAACCCTGCGGTATCCCACTAGTCACTGCTTGCCACTCGGAAAAAGACCCATTAATCCCTACTCTCTGCTTTCTGTCCGCCAACTGGTTCTCTATCCAAGTCAATACCTTGCCCCCAATCCCATGTGCCTTAACTTTACACGCTAATCTCTTATGCGGGACCTTATCGAAAGCCTTTTGAAAGTCCAAATACACCACACCTACTGGTTCTCCCTTATCTATTTTCCCAGTTACATCCTCAAAAAATTCCAGTAGATTAGTCAAGCACGATTTACCTTTTGTAAATCCATGTTGACTTTGTCCGATCCTGTCTCTGTTTTTCAAGTGCTCAGCTATTACATCCTTTATAATGGACTCTAGCATTTTCCCCACTACCGATGTCAGGCTTACCGGTCTGTAATTCCCTGCTTTCTCTCTACCGCCCTTTTTGAATAGTGGGGTAACATTAGCTACCCTCCAATCCATGGGTACAGTTCCAGATTCCATTGAATGTTGGAAGATGATCCGCAATGCATCTACTATTTCTAGGGCCACTTCCTTAAGTACCCTAGGATGTAGATTATCAGGCCCTGGAGATTTATCGGACTTCAATCCCATCAATTTCCCTAACAATATTTCCCTGCAAATACTGATTTCTTTCAGTTCCTCCCTTTCATCAGACCCCATGTTCTCCAACATCTCTGGGAGGTTATTTGTGTCCTCCTTTGTGAAGACAGAACCAAAATATGCATTTAATTGGCCTGCCATTTATTTGTTCCCCATTATAACTTCCCCCGCTTCTGACTGCAAGGGACCTACACTTGATTTAAGAACATAAGAAATAGGAGCAGGAGTAGGCCAATCGGCCCCTCGAGCCTGCTCCGCCATTCAATAAGATCATGGCTGATCTGATCCTAACCGCCAATCTACTGTCTATCACAGAACCATCTCCTGCATCTAACAGAATTGCACACACGAAATAGGAGCAGAATCAGGCTACACGGTCCCTGGGCCCGCTCCACTACCCACAGGGCCATGACCGATCCGAACCTAGACTCATGTTCCTGCCCGCTCCCCGTAACCCTTAATGCCCTTTACTTCTAGGAAACTGTCTATTTCTGTTTTAAATTTAATTAATGTTGTAGCTTCTACAGCTTTTTGTGGCAGCATATTCCATGGACCTACCACCCTCTGAGTGAAGTAGTTCCTCCTCATCTCAGTTTTGAAAGAGCAGCCCCTTATTCTAAGACTATGTCCCCTAGTTCTAGTCTCACCCGTCATCGGGAACATCCTCCCCGCATCCACCCGATCCAACCCCTTCACAATCTTATATGTTTCAATAAGATCGCCTCTCATTCTTCTGAACTCCAATGAGTAGAGTCCCAATCTACCCAACCTCTCCTCATATGACCACCCCCTCATCCCCGGGATTAACCGAGTGAACCTTTTTTGCACTGCCTCGAGAGCAAGGATGTCTTTCCTTAAGTAAGGACACCAAAACTGTATGCTGTATTCCAGGTGCGGTCTCACCAATACCTTGTACAACTGAAGCAATACCTCCCTATTTTTATATTCTATCCCCCTAGCAATGAAAGCCAACATTCCATTTGCCTTCTTAATCACTTGCTGCACCTGCATACTAACCTTTTGAGTTTCGTGCACCAGGACCCCCAGATCCCTTTGCACTTCAGTACTCTCCAGTTTCTTGCCATTAAGATAATAAATTGCTCTAGGATTTTTCCTGCCAAAGTGCATCACCTCACACTTTCCAGTGTTGTATTCCATCTGCCAAATCTCTGCCCACTTACTTAGCCTGTCTATGTCCCCTTGCAGGTTTTTTATGTCCTCCTCACTCACTACTTTCCCTCCCATCTTTGTATCATCTGCAAATTTTGATATGTTACACTTGGTCCCTTCCTCCAAATCGTTAATATAGATTGTGAAGAGTTGGGGACCCAGCACTGACCCCTGTGGAACACCACTAGTTACTGATTGCCAGTCTGAGAATGAACCATTTATCCCAACTCTTTGCTTTCTGTTAGATAGCCAATCCTCTATCCATGCCAGAATATTACCCCCAATCCCGTGATTTTTTACCTTAAGCAATAATCTTTTGTGTGGCACCTTGTCAAATGCCTTTTGGAAGTCTAAATACACCACATCCACTGGTTCCCCTTTATCCACTCTATATGTTACTTCCTCAAAGAACTCCAGCAAATTTGTCAAACATGACTTCCCCTTCGTAAAACCATGCTGACTTTGTCCTATTAAATTATGATTATCCAAATGTCCTGTTACTGTTTCCTTAATAATGGACTCCAAAATTTTACCTACCACAGATGTTAGGCTAACCGGTCTATAGTTACCAGCCTTCTGTCTACTGCCCTTTTTAAATAAGGGTGTTACATTAGCAGTTTTCCAGTCTGCCGGGACCTTAGCGGAATCCAGGGAGTTTTGAAAAATTATTACCAATGCATCTACAATCCCTACCGCCACTTCCTTCAAGACTCTAGGATGTAAGCCATCAGGTCCAGGTGATTTATCCGCCTTGAGTCCCATTATTTTACCGAGTACCACTTCCTTAGTGATTTTGATCGTGTTTAGCTCCTCTCCCCCTATAGCCCCCTGTTTGTCCAGTGTTGGGATATTCTTAGTGTCCTCTACTGTAAAGACTGATACAAAATATTCATTCAGTGTTTTTGCCATCTCCATATTTCCCACCATTAATTTCCCGGTCTCATCCTCTAAGGGACCAACATTTACTTTAGCCACCCTTTTTCTTTTTATATAACTATAAAAACTCTTACTATCTGTTTTTATATTTTTTGCTAATTTACTTTCATAATCTATCTTCCCTTTCTTAATCAATCTTTTTGTTATTTTTTGCTGCCTTTTAAAGTTTTCCCAATCCTCTGTCCTCCCACTAGATTTCGCTACCTTATATGCCCTTATTTTTAGTCGAATACTATCCTTAATTTCTTTACTTAGCCACGGATGACTGTCCTTTCTTTTACACCCTTTTCTTTTCAGTGGAATATATATTTTTTGGAAGTTGTAAAATAACTCCTTGAATGTACACCACTGATCATGTGTCGTCTTACCCTTTAATCTATTTTCCCAATCCACTCTACTCAATTCCGCTCGCATACCTTCATAGTCTCCTTTATTCAAGCTTAGCACGCTTGTTTGAGATCCAACCTTCTCACCCTCTAATTGAATATGGAATTCAACCATGTTATGGTCACTCATTCCAAGGGGATCCTTTACTAGGACATTTTTAATTAATCCTGTCTCGTTACACAGGACCAGATCTAAGGTTGCTTGCCCCCTGGTCGGTTCAGTTACATACTGCTCAAGAAACCCATCCCTAATACACTCAATGAACTCATCCTCAAGGCAGACCTGCCCCATTTGATTTGTCCAATTAATATGATAGTTAAAATCCCCCATAATTATAGATGTTCCCTTATTACATGCCTCAACTATTTCCTGATTGATACTCCGTCCAACAGAGTTGCAACTGTTCGGAGGCCTATAGACTACGCCCACTAGTGTTTCTTTCCCCTTATTATTCCTTATCTCCACCCAAACTGTTTCATTATCATGATTTTTTGACCCAATATCATTACTCTGTATTACAGTGATTCCTTCCTTTATTAACATAGCCACCCCACCTCCCCTTCCTTCCTGCCTGTCCTTCCTGATCGTTAAATAACCTGGTATGTTTAATTCCCAGGCATTGTCACCCTGCAGCCATGTTTCTGTAATGGCCACAATATCAAAACCATATGTAGTTATTTGTGCCATTAACTCGTCTATTTTGTTACGAATGCTACGTGCATTCAGATAGAGAACTTTCAAATATGCTTTGTGGCACTTAGTTCCTGCTTTTTCACTTTTTACCACTTTACCTTTTACTCCACACACTCTGTCCCTTCCTGCCACGCTCTGATTTGTGATTCCCCGACTGCTACCTATGTCTATGACCCTCTCTGTTGTCATTTTTATTTTTTGCTCTCTTGAAACCTCCCCCCCACTAATTAGTTTAAAGCCCTCTCCACAGCCCTAGTTATTCGATTCGCCAGGACACTAGTCCCAGCACTGGCCAAGTGAAGTCCGTCCCAACGGAACAGCTCTCTCCTGCCCCACTAATCTTTTTCTCTTCACATATCTATAAAAGCTCTTACAGTCAGTTTTTATGTTCCCTGCAAGCTTACTTTCATATTCTATTGTCCCTTTCTTAATTAATCCCTTTGTCCTCCTTTGTTGAATCCTAAACTGCTCCCAATCCTCAGGGTTACCGCTTTTTCTGGCCAATTTATCTGCCCTCTCCTTGGATCTTATGCTATCCCTAATTTCCCTTGTTAGCCACGGTTGAGTCACCCTTTTTTGTTTTATTCTTATGCCACACTGGGATGAACAAATTCTGTAGTTCGTCCATGCAGTCTTTGAATGTTTGCCATTGCCTCTCCTCCGTCAACCCTTTGAGTGACATTCCCCAATCAATCTTATCCAATTTGCCCTAGTCTCTGATTCAACTACTTCACTCTCCATCCTAATGAAGAATTCTATCATATTATGATCACTCTGACCCAAGGGGCCTCATACAACAAGATTGCTAATTAATCCTTTCTCGTTACATAATACCCAGTCTAAGATGCCCTGATCTCTGGTTGGTTCCTCGACATATTGTTCCAGAAAACCATTCCGTAAACATTCTGGGAATTCCTCCCCCACAGTATTTTTACTAATTTGGAAAGCCCAATCTATATGTAAATTAAAGTCACCCATGATGACTGCTGTGCCCTTACTGCATGCTTCTCTATTTTTCCTTTTAATGCCGTCCCCAACCTCCGTATTACTGTTTGGAGGTCTATATACCACTCCCACTAACATTTTCTGCCCCTTGTTATTTCTCAGTTCTACCCATACAGATTCCGCATCATCAGAGTTACTATCCTTCCTTTCAATTGTGTTAATCCCCTCTTTAACCAGCAATGCTACCCCACCTCCCTTTCTTTTTTGCCTATCTTTCCTAAATATTGAATACCCCTGGATGTTGAGTTCCCAGCCTTGGCCACCCTGGAGCCATGTTTCTGTAATCCCAATCAAATCGTATTCATTTGCCTCTATTTGCGCAGCTAATTCATCCACCTTGTTCCGAATGCTCCTTGCATTAAAACACAAAGCTTTCAGGCTTGTTTTTTTAACGCTCTCAGACCTATATGAATTATTATTTACTGTGACCATGTTTGATTTAAACTGTTGAGTTCTTTGCCTTCTACTTTTGTTTTTCTCCTTCCTGTCTTTTGCTTTTAACCTTGTTTCCCTTTCCTCTGTCTCCCTGCTCAGGTTCCCAACCCCCTGCCACTTTAGTTCAAACCCTCCCCAACAGCACTAGCAAACACTCCCCCTAGGACATCGGTCCCGGCCCTGCCCAGGTGCAGACCATCCCGTTTGTACTGGTCCCACCTCCCCCAGAACCGGTTCCAAGGAATTTGAATTACTCCCCCTTATACCATTCCTCTAGCCACGTATTCATTTGAAATATCCTCCTATTTCTACTCTGACTAGCACATGGCACTGGTAGCAGTCCTGAGATTACTACCTTTGAGGTCCTATTTTTTAATTTACATCCTAACTCCCTATATTCTGCTTTTAGGAACTCATCCCGTTTTTTACCTGTATCGTTGGTGCCGATGTGCACCACGACAACTGGCTGTTCGCCCTCCCCCTCCAAAATGTTCTGTAGCCGCTCCGCAGAGAATGCACTATCGAGTTCCGAGAATGCATAGCGCTGACATTCTCGAGGTCAGAGAATGCACAGCACTGACAGTGTCGAGTTCAGAGAATGCACAGCACTGACAATATCGAGTTCAGAGAATGCACAGCGATGACACTATCGAGTTCAGTGAATGCACAGCGCTGAACATATCGAGTTCAGAGAATACACAGCGCTGACACTATCAAGTTCAGAGAATACACAGCGCTGACACTGTCGAGTTTAGAGAATACACAGCGCTGACACTACCGAGTTCAGAGAATACACAGCGCTGACACTGTCGGGATCAGAGAAAGCACAGCGCTGACAGTGTCGAGTTCAGAGAATTCACAGCACTGACACTATTGAGTTCAGAGAATGCACAGCACTGGCAGTATTGAGTTCCGATAATACAAAGAGTTGACACTATCGAGTTCAGAGAGTGCACAGCACTGACACTTTTGAGTTCAGAGAATACACGGCGTTGACACTATCGAGTTCAGAGTATGCACAGCGCTGACACTATTGAGTTCAGGGAATGCACAGCGCTGACACTATTGAGTTCAGAGAATACACAGCGCTGACACTATCAAGTTCAGAGAATACACAGCGTTGACACTATCGAGTTCAGAGAATACACAGCGCTGACACTATCGAGTTCAGGGAATGCACAGCGCTGACACTATTGAGTTCAGAGAATACACAGCGCTGACACTATCGAGTTCAGAGAATACACAGCGCTGACACTATCAAGTTCAGGGAATGCACAGCGCTGACACTCTCGAGTTCAGAGAATACACAGCGATGACACTCTCAAGTTGAGAGAATACACAGCGCTGACACTATCGAGTTCAGGGAATGCACAGCGCTGACACTATTGAGTTCAGAGAATACACAGCGCTGACACTATTGAGTTGAGGGAATGCTCAGCGCTGACACTATCAAGTTCAGAAAATACACAGCGCTGACACTATCAAGTTCAGAGAATACACAGCTCTAATGCTATCGAGTTCAGAGAATACGCAGCGCTGACACTATCGAGTTCAGAGAATACACAGCACTGAAACTATCGAATTCAGAGAATGCACAGCGCTGACAATGTTGAGTTCCAAGAATACACAGCCCTGACACCTTCGAGTTCAGAGAATGCACAGCACTGACACTCTCGATTTCAGAGAATGCACAACGCTGACACTATCGAGTTCAGAGAATGCACAGCACTGGCAGTATCGAGTTCAGAGAATACACAGCCCTGACAATGTCGAGTTCAGAGAATGCACAGCGCTGAATCTATCGAGTTCAGAGAATGCACACCACAGACACTGTCGAGTACAGAGAATGCACAGCGCTGACACCTTCGAGTTCAGAGAATGCACAACGCTAACACTCTCGATTTCAGAGAATGAACAGCACTTACACAGTTGAGTTCAGAGAATACACAGCACTGTCACAATCGAATTAGGAGAATACAGAGCACTGACACTGTCGAGTTCATTGAATGCACAGCACTGACACTGTCGAGTTCAGGTAAAACATATCACTGACACTATAGAGTTCAGAGAATGCACAGCACTGACAATGTCAAGTTCAGAGAATGCACATCGCTGACACTTTCGAGTTCTGAGAATGCAAAGCGCTGACACTATCGAGTTAAGAGAATGCACAGGGCTGACACTCTCGATTTCAGAGAATGCATAGCGCTAACACAGTTGAGTTCAGAGAATACACAGCACTGACACTCTCGATTTCAGAGAATGCACAGCTCTGACACTATCGAGTTCAGAGAATACACATCGCTGACACTATTGAGTTCACAGAATGCACAGCGCTGACACTGTTGAGTTCCGAGAATACACAGCCCTGACATTATCGATTTCAGAGAAGGCACAGCGCTGACACTATCGAGTTCCGAGAATGCACAGCCCTGAAACTATCGATTTCAGTGAATACACAGCGCTGACATTATCGAGTTCAGAGAATGCATTGCACTGACAGTGTCGACTTCAGAGAATGCACATCGCTGACACGATCGATTTCAGAGAATGCACAGCACTGACACAGTTGATTTAAGAGAATGCACAGCTCTGGCAGTATCGAGTTCAGAGAATACACTGCACTAATGCTATCGAGTTCAGAGAATACACATCGCTGACACTATCGAGTTCACAGAATACACAGCCCTGACACTATCGAGTTCCGAGAATGCATAGCGCTGACATTATCGAGTTCAGAGAATGCACAGCACTGACACTGTCGAGTTCAGAGAATGCACAGCCCTGAAACTATCGAGTTTAGAGAATACACAGCACTGACAATATCGAGTGAAGAGAATGCACAGCGCTGACACTATCGAGTTCAGTGAATGCACAGCGCTGAAGATATCGAGTTCAGATAATACACAGCGTTGACACTATCGAGTTCAGAGAATGCACAGTGCTGACACCTTCGAGTTCAGAGAATGCACAGCACTGACACTATCGAGTTCAGAGAATGCACAGCGCTGACACTATCAAGTTCAGAGAATACACAGCGCTGACTCTATCGAGTTCAGAGAATGCACAGCACTGACTCTATCGAGTTCAGAGAATGCACAGCGCTGACACTGTTGAGTTCAGAGAAATCACAGCACTGACACTTGTAGAATTCGCAATATATCGCGATTTTATTAATAAGGAGAAAACACAGAGTTTCGTTCAAACAGCTTTTATTTCAGCAGAATGCTGACAGGTTTAAAGTGGACACAAGCAGCCTGTAAAATGGCCGCCGCACCTCGTGACAGAACATTCTAGACTTTTCAACAGGCAGACAAGATGGCGTTCCAATAAACATTTGTGTAAGATCGATTAAGATTCAGCACAGGGAAGATAATACACGAGACATTATGGGTTTGCAGTATACACATAAATACTGAAATCGGTCTCCCAGGTACAAATGAAAGCCATTGTACCGAGTAATCAAGGGCCCATCCAAAAGACATTAATATGTAAAATCCCAACGACTCTACGATGAGAGAGCCGTTAACAGGTAGTTATACAAAACACTTGGAAGCCCCACAACCCCTCCAGGGAGAACACCGACCAATTTAACAATGGGAGAAATATTAACAGGTACTCAGACATTTACGAGTAGCCCCGAAACCCATTAAGAACGGAGATCACCCATACAAGACATTTGAGCGCCAGACCCTAAACAAAAGAATGGACATTAAGGTTGGGCGGGAAACGGAAGATTTTGCACTATAATTGCAGGCTCCAAACCGTCCATCTTTCTCTTATCCGATCGACTCTTATCATCGTGGCTGCTCCTGTGCTCTTATTTCGTAACCTCGTGGCTGCTCCTGTGTACTCGTAGTTGGGCTCCTGCTTGCCTGTTGCCTCTTTGAAAAGGACTGTTGAACTTTCTGATCCGTTCGGATCTACCTCGTGTCGCGTAACGAAGACCTATGTTGGTAACTGGCAGCGGAACCAAAGGCCCGAGATGAGATGAGATGAGATGAGATGAGATGAGAAGAGAGGAAGACCATATCCATCGCCACGGTCAGTAAACCCCGACCGCGCCCGAAAATACAAGAAAGAACTGCAGCGAAACGAGCCGAGTGCCTTACTTTAAAATTCTCCGAGTTATCACGAGTGGTGAGCATGAGTCTCGATCCTACCAGTCTAGTTTAGAATAGGTATTGATAGGGGAGGGTTTAAGTTTTAAGGATAACTGTAATGTGTGCCCCCATTTATGATGTGCCGTTCGTTCCTCGTTTCCCTAAGATCGACTACATAACTGCGTGTAAGATTGTACTGTCATTAATCTGTGCTTATGACATGTATTTCATAATCTTAAGTATCATGCAATAAAGATTTTCCATTTCGTACCAATCAAACCGAGTCTACATGAGTTTCATCTCCATTACTGCTCTCGCATCTAAGTCCAGTGTCTAGAACCGTAAGGGCGAGTGATTCGAACCACTCACAGGTGTGTCTAGTGTTCCCAGACTGGCTGGAGACCAGAACAGGCAACAAGGCCTAGACCCGCACTGACATACAGGCTGCACAGAGCCGCGTGAATCTCACAGGCTGCGAGACACGCAGGGTCAGAATCCCTTACAGAAAATGGCGACCGCGGCAGGACACTGGCAGCGAGAGGGTAGTGTGTTAGACTTTGGAATGACTGTACGAAATGTTATGCAGGAAAAGATAGCAGATTATGTGTTTGGAAAGGTTAATTTAACTAAGAAATGGATAAGTGAATTGTTAGCGGATAAAAGCCCGTTAGAGGCAGCCGAAAGGTGGACAGATAGTAAAGAACATAGAAAGACACTTGAGAAAGCAGTCTGGCTTATGTGTTACAAAAGGCAGGTTCAGATTTCAAACCAGACCATTACAGCGCTAGTAGCTCGAATCAGTCATTTAGAGGGAGAAATGGATGAGAAGGTTTCTGGAGGGGAGGTGCTCATTAAGAATTTAAATGAGTTGCACCAAGAAAGCCAGGAAGTCTCCAGTCACCTTAAAACAAGGATAGATTATCTCGAGTGCCAGGTCACTGAGGCGAAGTTGAATGAGAGCAGGTTAAAGGAAAGATGTAACCGCCAAGCTGCCCAGATAAGAACTCAAGAAGAGAGCTTAACGGGGGTTAGGGCGGCATATAAGTTGGCCCTTGAGGATAAGTTTGAGGGAGCCGACCATAGCGCCTGCCAAAGGGAGATAGAGAACCTCAAGAAGGCCGTAAACAAAGCGAACGGCATGGTGTGCCTGATCAGTCCGTCAGCACACCAGCCGCTAGCAAGTGAGAAGTTTAAGAAATCCCCACCAAGTAAAGCAGAAGAAGTAGTAGCCACTGCGCCCTCCGCGCCACCCAGCTATTCGGAAACCGGGGTTATGGAGGAAGCAATGGAAGAAACAAAAGAGCCCATTGAAAAGGAAGTAGGAAAGGGACCGTTGTACCCAGTAACGGGTATTAAAAGGGGTCCAAGCAGAAACGGTGGGGAAGAACCGGGGGATCTCCTCGGACAGCTGGTGTTGCCTCACAGCTCACACCAGCTGAGAGCTATGATAAATCACGTACGGAAGCTGACCGAGTCAGACGACCCTTCCGTACATTTCAGAGAAGTTGAGCAAGCCGCAGCCATTAACGGCTGCGATGATGGGGAGACAGCAAAAATGCTGCTGTTCTCATTAGACAGCTCGGTCCTTCAGTGTCTCTCAGGCGAGAGCAAGAGGGGAACCAAGAGTTATGAGGAATTAAAGAATGAGGTCCTGGAAGTGTTGGGGGCGAACGATGAAGGTCCGTTTGCTAGAGTGGGACAGACAGTGCAGATGGAGGGAGAACCCCCGAAGGTTTTTGCCGACAGGCTGTGGCCAGTATATGAGCGCAGCTGTCTAGGTGCGCCCGAGCGCGAAGATGTGGAAGGCTTAGCTTTAACTCATTGGCTTAGGTGCATAATAGCCAACAGTTTACCAGCCGTCAGAGAGCAGGCAAAAGCATGGTTTGATCCCAATGACCCCAACATTACGGAAGAGTCGGTCTTGAATCGACTCACGTTAGGATATCGCAATATAAGGGGTATGGCAACACGTCCCCTTAAGGGAAGAGTACATGAGGTACGACCCGCAGCCCCGTATCAAAGAGAGTGGCATCAGGAGGGTAATCGCGCCCCACAGGCAGGTAATGCTTGTTACGGGTGTGGGAAGACAGGGCACTGGCGCAAGCATTGCAGGAACCCTTGGAAGGATTCCAAGGATAAAAATCCCGCGGTCCGAGCCCAGGCGCCTGTCCCGGCTAAGGAAGCTAAGGCACCCACCCCTCCTGACGAACTCGAAGTAGTGTTAGGAGCCATGCGCAAGCTAATCTTGAATGCGCGTGGACAGGTGGCGGTCGCAACCGGCCCCGTAGGTGCCGCAGGACCGTCTAATAGTACCCCATGACTAGAACCGGCGCAGCCCGTCTACCTGTGTCCGCTTAGCTATGATGCGTGGAAGCGACCTTTGGTGGAGATGGAGGTAGAGAAACAGAGGGGTAGTTATTTGTTGGACACGGGAGCTTCTTGCACCATAATCCATACAGATAACCCTTTTGACTCGCCGCTATCTACCAAGGTCCCATTCACGTTAGCGGGGTTCACAGGAAAAGAACAGGCTGGCACGTTTTCCCTTCCGCTATCCATTCGTTTAGGAACACTTCACCTTAAGTGGAAGTGTATACTGATGGCATGGCAGGAGGGGGGTGGAAGAGGTATTCTCGGGTCTGATCTCCTAGCGGGACACGGGATCCTCGTGGACCTCAGAAATCACTGTCTCTGGGGGGCTAAAGGTGAAAAAGGCGAGGTAATAGTGATTCCGGGGGAGGAAGAAACAGGGGTCCTGTGTACTGTACAGCCATCCGGAGGCTACGACCTCAGGCTTATGGTCACAGATGTCCCAACGGACATGCAAACGTACGTGTCAGATAATATGCACGCGTTTGCAACCCACAAGCACGATTGTGGGAGAGTGGTCGGGTTTGAGGTCAGCGTAGATGGGGACCCCATGACCCGACCCCAAAAGCAGTATAACTTCCCCAAAGAAGCAGAACCCGATATGGAGACAGCAATGTCCTCCTTGGTGCAGCAGGGCGTGTTGAGGCCGATAGCCACACACGTGAACTCCCCATTATGGCCGGTTAGGAAGCCGGATAATTCGTGGAGAGCCACGGTGGACTACAGAGTCCTTAACAGTAACATTCCCGCCTGCGCGCCCACGGTAGCAGCAGTTGCTGACCTAATAGGGAGCATCCCAGCGTCCGCGACCACGTTCACGGTGCTGGATATCTCGAACGGTTTTTGGTCCATCCCGCTGTGGCGAGAGGACCAGTACAAGTTTGCCTTTACTTTCAAAGGACAACAGTACACATGGAACTGTCTGCCACAGGGTTTCCACAATAGCCCCAGTATTTTCCATCAGTGTATGGCAGGAAGTTTAAAGGAGTTTAGTCAGCCCAATCAGATAGTACAGTATGTGGATGATTTGCTCCTATTTACGGACTCAAGGGAGGAGCACGGACCACTACTGGACGAGTTATTGGAGCTGTTAGCGAGAAAGGGTTTTAAAATAAACCCTAAGAAAGCACGTATCGGTCAGCGGGAAGTAAAATTCCTGGGACTGACCATACGCGCTGGGGAAAGAGCCATAGACAAAGCAAGGAGGGAGTCGGTGCAAGAATTACCGATTCCCAACAACGTAAGGGGTGTGAGGTCCTTCTTGGGACTGACCGGTTACTGCAGGGATTTTATCGAAGATTATGCGGCCACAGCAGCGCCGCTCCTCCGACTCCTCCATAAGGGGGTGGAGTGGTTTTGGGACGAGGGCTGCCAAGCAGCCTTCGAGAAGTTGAAAAGGGATCTGCAGACCGCGCCAGCCTTAGGGGCCATAGATGGGGGGAAGGAGTTTTTCCTGGAGGTAGCTGCCAGCGGAGACAGCTTAAGCGCCGTACTGCTCCAAGAGCGTCACGGCAAGCTGAGGCCGGTTGTCTATTCATCCAGGGTGTTAACGGATGTGGAGAGAAGTTTCTCCAATTGCGAAAGGCACCTTTTAGCCACGCATTGGGCTGTGAAAAGATCAGCGATCTTCACAGGGCTCTCTCCCATCACTCTCCTCACACATCACACACCAACTAAGATGCTTCTGGATGGGAGGATTAAAGACGGGACCGTAAGCAGCGCGCGCATTGCGCGTTGGACCCTTCTTCTCTCCCAGTTGGATCTTAGAGTAAAAGGTCTTTGCGAGCCCAGGCTTGCGGCCAATTTGGTATACCCCGGTACAGCCCACCGGTGTTCGGTGGAAGGGGTGTGGGACGTCAACATAGGTTTACGGGCCGGGATACATCCCACTGGGCGCGAGATTTATGTTGATGGGTCTAGCACAGTATCCGCTGGCGAGCGACTCACAGGGTGTGGAGTTTATGACCCTGCGGCAGACCTTGCCCTGGCAATCAAGCTCCCTAGCACTATGAGCGCGCAGCAAGCTGAGCTGTCTGCCGTGGTGTACGTTGTGACCCACCCAGACATTTTCCCAACCCCATACACGATTTGCTCGGACAGTATGTTCACCTGCAATTCGTGTACGGAATACCTGGCCATTTGGTCCCGCCGCGGATACACCTCCGCGGACGGGCGACCTTTAACGGTGAAGCCCTTGCTGGAAAAGATCTTAGCAGCAGCAGTAGGGGAGGAAGGAGAGATTTTCATCCATAAGGTGAAAGCTCACTCCTCCACAGAGCCCCGTGGGGAGGGCAACCAGCAGGCGGATGCGCTAGCCAGGGAAGGTGCCCGCAACGGCATTTTCTGGAACCCCTATGGGACCAGACCCATAGCAGCGGTCCGAGGCAGGGACGGGAATCCCGGGAACACCAGGGTAGCATTGCCCCTAGACCTTAAGACCGTCCAAGCCCAGGATCCCGCCCTAAAAGCAGTCCTAAAAACCATTGCTGAGGGGAGACAGGTAGAAGGTCCGTACAGTACGGCAACCCTCTCAGTTAAGGAAGGCATGCTGTTCCGCGAGGAGCAGTGGGTTGTGCCGCAGCAGCACAGGAGGGAATTCCTCCAGTTGGCTCACGAGGGACCAGGGGCAGGGCACCCCAGGCCCGAGGTTACCTGGCAACGGGTAGAGCAAGCGGGATGGTGACCAGGGCTCAGGGAACAAGTCCGCGAGTTCTGTGCAAACTGTCTTGTGTGCGCTGCAAACAACCCAGACCCCCAGAAAAGGAAGGTGCCCATGGGACACGTAAGAAGGGTAGAGGGACCATGGCAGTCGATACAGATCGACTATATAGGACCCCTGCCCACCACCCAGGGAGGTTATAAGTATTGCCTCGTCCTGGTGGATGTGTTTTCCAAGTGGGTGGAAGCCTTCCCTTGTCGAACAGCTACGGCACTGGGTACAGCAAAAATCTTGGTCCGGGAAGTGTTCTCGCGGTGGGGACTCCCCCGTTTTGTGGAGTCAGACCAAGGGAGTCATTTCACCGGCCAGGTGATGCAGACCACCCTCATGCTTTTGGGCATTGAAGGGAAGTGGCACGTAGCACACAATCCCCAGTCATCCGGGATTGTTGAACGCATGAACCGGACCCTGAAGGAGAAATTGAGGAAAGAGACTAGGAACTCACCCCAAAAATGGGCGGAAGTTCTGCCTTTAGTCCTCATGGGGGTCCGGGCCAGTCAGTCAAAAAGTACGGGGTACTCCCCGCACGAGGTAATGACCGGGAGGCTCATGCGAACCCCCACCCATGTGCTAGCACCGGTGCTCACTGAGGGTCAGCTCCAAGAGATAAGCAGGGACAAGTTCGCCCAGACTCTCTTGGAGCGCCTGAAACAGGTTTATGAGCAGGCGGCTGGGAACATGGGAAGGCAGCATCAGGGCAATCGCTTGTTGCTGGAACCCCGCAAAACGCGGGAGTGGGAAGTAGGAGACCAGGTCATGGTCAGAAACTACGCCAGAGTAGGGAGTCTGGAACCACTGTATATGGGACCCTACAACATTGTAGACAAGGCGAGTCCCATGGTTTACGCCGTAAAAGTACCTCGGCGCACTAAGTGGTTCCACATAAACCAATGCAAACTGTACCAGCCAGGTGCGCAAGGGAAAACTACAGGGGTAAATCCCGCCAACGGGAAAGCACAGCCCCAGGTAGGACCACAAGGCACACAGGCAGGCATAGCAGCTTGCATCAGGGGAAGGGACATCCCGGACGATCATGCAGCGTTTTTCTGGAATTGGGGGTTAGATGAGGAAGAATTCAGGGTACCCGGGTCTGATGAGGATAGTGCAGATGAGGATAGTGATGACGACGGGTGGTTTCGGAGGAACGGTCCCTTTTACGATATGGAAGGGACGGGGGCTGCAGGTAGAGATCCACACAGGGTGGACACACGAGCTGCAGGTCCCGAAGACAGGAGGGAGGAGCTAGGGGAGGCAGGGCCAGCCGCTATGGGAGCACAGAGAGTACCGGTGTGGCTCCCAGAGATGTGGCCGCCCGCTTTGAACATCCCGTCCTCGGGGGAGGCAGAGATCACGAGTGAAGGGCCGCCTGCTGGGCCAAGCAGGGCGGGGCCACAAACTGCAAGCCCCGAGGTTAGGGAGGCGGAGTCAGCGGAGGCGGAGCCAGCGACTGTGGTGGAACCCCAGGTCATCCCGATGGAAGTCTCGGAACCCGGTCCGTCCGTCACGGAACCCCCGCCCATAGCAACTCCCCGTAGGTCAAGTAGAGAACCCCAGCCCAGGATGATGTGGTCATGTCCCCAGACTGCCCCAAGGCGTAAATTTAAGGTTAAGATAACCCAGATACAGGCCAGGCACATCGCAGCAGCAACAGGCTGCGGCAGATCAGAGGGAAGGGTCAGTGCAGCAACAGGCTGCGGCAGATCAGAGGGAAGGGTCAGTGCCCTCCCACCGTCGGGAAGAGCTCGCAGCAGCCTTCTCAGAATTTAAAGGGGCCGCCCTGAGAACGGGCGGCACTGTAAAGTTATTAGTTTTAAGTTTTAAGTTTATAGTTCAAGGTTAAGTTTATAGTTTTTTTTAATAAGGTTAAGATTGTAGTGTTTTTTAACAGAAAACGATAAAATGATGGGAGCTTTAAAGATAGGTTTAGTTAAAGTTTATTCAGCGAACGTGGAAGTTTACGTGAGGCGAGGTCAGGGGACCCGCTCACCCTTCACAGAAGCCAGAGACTCTTGCGAGGCTGGCTACCTCATTCTATCTGATCACAGGAACCAAGGAAGGATGGAATGAATTCTAGTATTGCTCGTGGCAATCGGATGTGGATTGGCCTATCGAGGCCGCACCAAGGATGTCGTGGTGTTTGGATGTTCCGGGGACACGGCCCCCATCGCGGTGGATGGGACCGGAAGACGGGAGGCAGAGGAGACCAGCACCTATTTCCACAAGGGAAGGTGGCCAGGATGGCTGGGAACGAACTCAACGGAGTATTCTAGCACATCGGGGTTTGCCGACAAAGAGACTTCTTTACTGTGCCCCAAAGTAAGGATCATCGCACCCAGGATCAGCGTCACTGTCGGCAAACGGATTTGTTTGACTTGTAGTGGGAATGTCCCATTGAGCCGATGGTGGTGGCTGCGAAAGCTGAGCAAAACTATGAGGAACTCCTCGGTCGAGTGGGAACGACTGGGTAATAATACCCATCGGACAATTACGGGGACAAACGGACAAGTGAAAGTCTGTTGGGACAAATGGTGGGAACCGGACGAGGGAATTTATGTATGTATGTGGGGGTCAAAGTACGTTTGCCCCAAAGGCATCTCCATATTTTTCATTAATCAATGGCAGGATAACGGACAGGGGATGAGGTGGGATGCGAGCACCAGGGGGTGCGGAGCCCCATTCTCCCCGATCCCAGTAAATGCCACTGAGCTCATTACGCGCCCACGCAAAGCCCCGCCCACGATTCCGGTGGTTCTAGCTGAGGAAGAAGGGTGCCCTAAAACTAGTAAGGGACCCGGGAATGGTTTGGTACTGGTCCCCACAGACCAGATACTATTTCAGGGGGTACATTACGCGGTGGCCTCGGTGATTTTAAATCTCACCGAGGTGCGGTTACCAGAGTGGTGCCCCAAAAAGACGGAACAGTTGTATCAGGTCCTGTTGACCAAGATGTTCAGACAATTTTACGAATTCGATTTCGCGGAAATTGATAAAACAAGTTTGTACACCGCACCACAGGAAGTTTTGAATCAGGCAGGGAGGCAAAGAAGGGGTTTGGTGAACGATGCGTTCACCGCTTTTAACACGGGTACATCTGTGGTCAACGCTCTACACAGTGTGGAGCTGCAGACCCAGATTAATGGTTTAAAGACACAATTAAAAGACATTCTAACAGATGAGAATAAAGTGGTAGGGTCAGGTTTACACGAGGACCAAGCCATGACTCTCCATTTAAAGGAAATTATAGCAGAGTTGGAAAAACATGCAAAGACGGTAAATGCCCTGATTAGGGAAGATCGGAATGCATCCGATCAAGCTGCGCAGAACGAGGTGTGCGTGCTTTACTGTAAGGGATTCTCTCCTGACCCTGCGTGTCTCGTAGCCTGTGAGATTCACGCGGCTCTGTGCAGCCTGTATGTCAGTGCGGGTCTAGGCCTGGTCTCCAGCCAGTCTGGGAACACTAGACACCCCTGTGAGTGGTTCGAATCACTCTCCCTTACGGTTCTAGACACTGGACTTAGATGCGAGAGCAGTAATGGAGATAAAACTCATGTAGACTTGGTTTGAACGGTACGAAATGGAAAATCTTTATTGCATGATACTTAAAATTATGAAATACATGTCATATGCACAGATTAATGACAGTACAATCTTACAAACAGTTATAATCACTCTTAGGGAAACGAGGAACGACCAGCACAACGTAAATAGGGCACACATTACAAATATCCTTAATCTTTAAACCCTCCCCTATCAATGTCTGTCCTAAACTAGCTTCGTAGGATCCCGAGACTCATGCTCACCACTCGTAATAACTCGGAGAAATCCCGAATAGCTGATCGGATGTTTTTCACCGCAGCACCCACGTGTTGGTCAGGAGATCTCCTGGTCCCACTTGTTTACTGCTTTTGCTGCTCGGTCAGTCGGCTGGACCGTCCGCTGTAGTGAAGACCTCTGTTGGTTGGATACAAGGTATGGTGGAGCACCGTTGTCAATATCGCTGATACGATGTGTTTGCACAGTCCACTTATCGTCGATGCAATATGTCTTGTTAAAGAAGAAAACTTCCTGTCGAGAAGACTTGGCTGATCGACCTACAGGCGCGGTCGGGATCTACTGACCGTGGCGATGGATAAGGTCTTCTTCTCTTCTCCTCTCATCTCATCTCATCTCATCTCATCCCGGGCCTTCGGTTCCGCTGCCAGCTACCAACATAGGTCTTTGCAACAGTCTTTTACACAGGAGCAGCCACGATGATAACAGCAACAAGCGGCAAGAGTCAAGAACACGAGGCAAGAGTCAAGAGCAAGAGAGAGAATGGACGGTTTGGGGCCTGCAATTATAGTGCACAGTTCTTCCGTTTCCCGCCCAACTACAATGTCCATTCTTTTGTTTAAGGTTTGGCGCCCAAAATGTCCTGTATGGGTGATCTCTGTCCTTAATGGGTTTCGGGGCTACTCCTGAATGTTTGAGTACCTGTTAATATTTCTCCCATTGTTAAATCGGTCGGTGTTCCCCCTGGAGGGGTTTGGGGCTTCCAAGTGTCCTGTATAACTACCTGCTAACGGCTCTCTCATCGTAGAGTCGTTGGGAGTTTACATATTAATGTCCTTTGGATGGGCCCTTGATTACTCGGTGCAATGGCTTTCCTTTGTACCTGGGAGACCGATTCCAGTAACTATGTTTATACTGTAAACCCATAATGTCTCGGGTATTATCTTCACTGTGCTGAATCGTTATCGATCCTGCAAAAATGTGTATTGGAACGCCATCTTGTCTGCCTGTTGAAAAGTCTAGAATGTTCTGTCACGAGGTGCGGCGGCCATTTTACAGGCTGCTTGTGTCCAATTTAAACCTGACAGCATTCTGCTGAAATAAAAGCTGTTTGAACGAAACTTTGTGTTTTCTCCTTATTAATCAAATCGCGATAATTGCGAATTCTACAGTCCCTCCTGTTGATGCGAATAACTCCGCTTATCGTATCAAAATCTCAGTGGTGAGCAATCTTATCTCGATTTCACTCCGAATCCAGTAAATTAATCCCATAAATTTTAACTTGACTAGGGTCTCTGTGTCGTCCTTATTTCCCAAGAAAATCACATTTTAAATCACCGTAGGCATCATTTGCCCTTGAACTTACACCACTTGTTTTCCTTCCCGGCGTAACCAGGCCGATACCTCACGCATCACCTGTATATTTGTCTTTTATTCAGGGAAAGGAAAAACAAAACCCAAAACCAAACAATCAACACCATCACCAAAATAAACAAATCCCAACTCTTAAACATATCGAGTTTCCAACGTATTTACAATGAGTACCAACTTCCGCGGCGCACGTGGCGAGCGGGAGTGACGCCATTTTCCTATTACACGGCGCTCTCATCGTGCACGCGCACGTAACGTTCTCGCCACTCTCCCGTGTTCTCATGCTTGGTGAGGCGCTTGTCTCTTTTACAATGTATGAACAATAGGTACACTACAATAAACACTTGACAGACGACTAAAATGTGGGAGGCTATTCTGACCCATGAGGGCACTTCAATATTCGTGAACAGATTCCACCACGGTGGAACCACTATGTCCAAGATGTCTGTTCCTATCTCGACAGTTTTCTGCTCTAATGTATAGAAATGCTTCTGTGATACCGCGACGGCTTTCA
Source organism: Squalus acanthias (assembly GCA_030390025.1). Classification (NCBI taxonomy): domain Eukaryota; kingdom Metazoa; phylum Chordata; class Chondrichthyes; order Squaliformes; family Squalidae; genus Squalus; species Squalus acanthias. Next base: position 85,521,241 of record CM059428.1, on the reverse strand, counting down.
GAAGTTTGGTTAAATGCTCAGGGAGAGGGGGAATGAGGTATCCAAAATGTGCGACAAATCGCTGCAAGTCGGTGAAATTCTCTTTTACTGTGAGATGAACAGTGGATGGTTCAGGGATTGGGATAATTCGCTGTTGTGCTACTTGAACTTCAGCCCTGGGTTTAAAACAGAAACTGCTGTCACTCACCGGACACCGGCTACGGTTTCCATGCTGGTAGTGTTGCGCTGCAGTGGTAACACAGTATGTTCCACCCCCGATGTATGCTACCTGCGGAGGCACATGATCTTGTGCCATTGCCTCCATGGTGCAATTCATGGACTTGGCGCCAGCCGTTCTGAACCCGCACTGTGGTGTTAAAAAGGCATTCAAGTGCTGGGGGCACAGTATTATGTGTGCTCCCCTGCCACGACAACCAGAGAGATCTGTACCTGTCATCGTTTGCTCCCAGCGGATGACGTAAGGTGGAACCGCTGCATAACGAATGTGGGCTCCCCCCTGAATGACACCAATGTTCTCTACCCGATATACCGGGGCGGGCTTTGCTGTGTTGCCCAAAACCGGCATGCGTAATACTATTCCCATAATAGTATGGTTTGAACGTCCGCAGTCCACGGGGACTGGGTAAGCTTCTGAAGCCAGCCTGAGCTGGCACGGACTTAATGCGTTCTGAAAAGGGTGGAGCGCCCGCAGGTGTTTGTTACTTATCCAGGACGGAACCAAACCTTGTTTTAAATCCTCCAAATTACTGCGGCCCTCGCCCAGTAACCACGCCCCGTAAAGCACGCACACCTCGTTCTGCGCAGCTTGATCGGATGCATTCCGATCTTCCCTAATCAGGGCATTTACCGTACGCGCATGTTTCTCCAGCTCTGCTATAATCTCCTTTAAATGGAGAGTCATGGCTTGGTCCTCATGCAGACCTGACCCTACCACTTTATTCTCATCTGTTAGAATGTCTTTTAACTGTGTTTTTAAACCATTAATCTGGGTCTGCAGCTCCACACTGTCTAGAGCGTTGACCACAGATGTCCCTGTATTAAAAGCAGTGAACGCATCGTTCACCAAACCCCTTCTTTGCCTCCCTACTTGGTCCAAAACTTCCTGCAGTGCGGTGTATAAACTTGTCTTATCAATTTCTGCAAAATCAAACTCGTAAAATTGCCTGAACATCTTGGTCAACAGGACCTGGTACAACTGTTCCGTCTTTTTGGGGCACCACTCTGGTAACCGTACCTCAGTGAGATTTAAAATCACCGAGGCCACCGCGTAATGTACCCCCTGAAATAGTATCTGGTCTGTGGGGACCAGTACCAAACCGTTCCCGGGTCCCTTACTAGTTTTAGGGCACCCTTCTTCCTCAGTTAGAACCACCGGAATCGTGGGCGGGGCTTTGCGTGGGCGCGTAATGAGCTCAGTGGCATTTACTGGGATCGGGGAGAATGGGGCTCCGCACCCCCTGGTGCTCGCATCCCACCTCATCCCCTGTCCGTTATCCTGCCATTGATTAATGAAAAATATGGAGATGCCTTTGGGGCAAACGTACTTTGACCCCCACATACATACATAAATTCCCTCGTCCGGTTCCCACCATTTGTCCCAACAGACTTTCACTTGTCCGTTTGTCCCCGTAATTGTCCGATGGGTATTATTACCCAGTCGTTCCCACTCGACCGAGGAGTTCCTCATAGTTTTGCTCAGCTTTCGCAGCCACCACCATCGGCTCAATGGGACATTCCCACTACAAGTCAAACAAATCCGTTTGCCGACAGTGACGCTGATCCTGGGTGCGATGATCCTTACTTTGGGGCACATTAAAGAAGTCTCTTTGTAGGCGAACCCCGATGTGCTGGAATACTCCGTTGAGTTCGTTCCCAGCCATCCTGGCCACCTTCCCTTGTGGAAATAGGTGCTGGTCCCCTCTGCCTTCCGTCTTCCGGTCCCATCCACCGCGATGGGGGCCGTGTCCCCGGAACATCCAAACACCACGACATCCTTGGTGTGGCCTCGATAGGCCAATCCACAACCGATTGCCACGAGCAATACTAGAAGTCGTTCCATCCTTCCTTGGTTCCTGTGATCAGATAGAATGAGGTAGCCAGCCTCGCAAAAAGTCTCTGGCTTTTGTGAAGGGTGAGCGGGTCCCCTGACCTCGCCTCACGTAAACTTCATCGTTTGCTGAATAGACTTCCTCTAAACCTAGCCTTAAAACTCCCATCATTTTATCGTTATCTGTTAAAACACTACAAACTTAACCTTGAACTAATAAACTTAAAACTTAACCTTGAACTATAAACTTAAAACCTTAAACTAATAACTTTACAGTGCCGCCCGTTCTCAGGGCGGCCCCTTTAAATTCTGAGAAGGCTGCTGCGAGCTCTTCCCGACGGTGGGAGGGCACTGACCCTTCCCTCTGATCTGCCGCAGCCTGTTGCTGCGCTGACCCTTTCCTCTGATCTGCCGCAGCCTGTTGCTGCGCTGACCCTTTCCTCTGATCTGCCGCAGCCTGTTACTGCTGCGATGTGGCCTGTCTCTACCCGGGTTATCTTAACCTGAACTTTACGCCTTGGGGCAGTCTGGGGACATGACCACATCCTCCTGGGCTGGGGTTCTCTGCTAGACCTACGGGGAGTTGCTATGGGCGGGGGTTCCGTGACGGACGGACCGGGTTCCGAGACCTCCAACGGGACGACCTGGGGTTCCATCACAGTCGCCGGCTCCGCCTCCGCTGACTCCGCCTCCCTAACCTCGGGGCTGGCATTTCGTGGCTCCGCCCTGCTCGGCCCAGCAGGCGGCCCTTCACTCGTGATCTCTGCCTCCCCTGAGGACTGGACGTTCAAAGCGGGCGGCCACCCCTCTGGGAACCACATTGGTACTCTCTGTGCTCCTATAGCGGCTGGCCCTGCCTCCTCTAGCTCCTCCCTCCTGTCCTCGGGACCTGCAGCTTGTGTGTCCACCCCGTGTGGATCTCTACCTATCGGCCCCAATCCTCCCAGACCGTTCCTCAGGAACCACCCGTCATCATCACTATGCTCATCTGCACTATCCTCATCTGACCAGGGTACCCTGGGTTCTTCGTCATCTAACCCCCAACTCCAGAAAAACGCTGCATGATCGTCCGGGATGTCCCTTCCCCTGATGCAAGCTGCTACGCCTGCCTGTGTGCCTTGTGGTCCTACCTGGGGCTGTGTTTTCCCACTCGCAGGTCTGGCCCCTCCCTTAAGACAGGCCACCGCCCCTGCTTGTTTCTGTGAAATCTCACCTGCTGGAGGCTGCAGATTTCTATCCTGTTTTAAATCCTTATACTCCCTGCTCCTGGCTACCCTGTAGGCTGCTTTTATCTCTCTAAGCTGCCCTTCTAGCCTGAGCACGTCTAACTTTCCCATTGATCGGGCGTTCTCCTCCCGCAGGGCCTGCTCTCTAAGCTGCCCTTCCAGCCCATCTATTTTCCCTATTAAGCGGGCGTTCTCCTCCCGCAAGGCCTGCTCTTTTAACCTGGCCTCCTCACCGCAGACCCCCTCCTGTGCGTGTCTTTTAAAAGGACACAGGTAGGCAGGCTGCGTGGGCTCTAGTCATTGGGTACTATTAGACGGTCCTGCGGCACCTACGGGGCCGGTTGCGACCGCCACCTGTCCACGCGCATTCAAAACCATCTTGCGCATGACTCCTAACACTGCTTCGAGGTCTTCGGGAGAGGTGGGTGCCTTTGCTTCCTTAGGCGGGACAGGCGCCTGGGCTCGGACCGCGGGATTTTTATCCTTGGAATCCTTCCAAGGGTTCCTGCAGTGCTTGCGCCAGTGCCCTGTCTTCCCACACCCGTAACAAGCATTACTTGCCTGTGGGGCGCGATTACCCTTCTGATGCCACTCTCTTTGAGCTGGGGCTGCGGGTCGTACCTCATGTACTCTTCCCTTAAAGGGACGTGTCGTCATACCCCTTATGTTACGGTAACCTAACGTGAGTCGATTCAAGACCGACTCTTCCGTAAGGTTGAGGTCATTGGGATCGAACCAGGCTTTTGCCTGCTCTCTAACGGCTGGTAAACTGTTGGCTATTATGCACCTAAGCCAATGAATTAAAGCGGCGCCTTCCACATCTTCGCGCTCGGGCGCACCTAGACAGCTGCGCTCATATACTGGCCACAGCCTGTCGGCAAAAACCTTCGGGGGTTCTCCCTCCATCTGCACTGTCTGTCCCACTCTAGCAAACGGACCTCCGTCGTTCGCTCCCACTACTTCTAGGACCTCATTTTTCAATTCCTCATAACTTTTATTACCCCTCTTGCTATCGCCTGAGAGACACTGAAGGACCGAGCTATCTAATGAGAACAGCAGCATTTTTGCTGTCTCCCCATCATCGCAGCCGTTGATGGCTGCGGCTTGCTCAACTTCCCTGAAATGTACGGAAGGGTCGTCTATCTCGGTCAGCTTCCTTACGTGGTTTATCATGGCCCTCAGCTGATGTGAACTGTGAGGCAACACCAGCTGTCCGAGGAGATCCCCCGGTTCTTCCCCACCGTTTCTGCTTGGGCCCCTTTTAATCCCCGTTACTGGATACAACGATCCCTTTTCTACCTCCTTTTCAACGGGCTCTTTTGCTTCTTCCGTTGCTTCCTCCCTAACCCAGGTTTCTGAATAGCTGGGTGGCGCGGAGGGCACACTGGCTACTACTTCTTCTGCTTTACTTGGTGGGGAATTTCTAAATCTCTCATTTACTAGCGGCTGGCGTGCCGACGGATTAATAAGGCACACCATGCCGTTCGCATTATTCACGGCCTTTTTGAGGCTCTCTATCTCTTTTTGGCAGGCGCTATGGTCGGCTCCCTGAAACTTATCCTCAAGGGCCAACTTATACGCCGACCTAACCCCCATTAAGCTTTCTTCCTGAGTTCTTATCTGGGCAGCTTGGCGGTTACATCTTTCCTTCATCCTACTCTCGTTCAATTTTGCTTCAGTGATCTGGCACTCGAGATACTCTACCCTTGTTTTAAGGTAACTGGAGACTTCCTGGCTTTCCTGGCGTCACTCATTTAAACTCTTAATGAGCACCTCCCCTCCAGAAACCTTCTCCTCCATTTCCTCCTCTAAATGCTTGATTCGAGCTGTTAGCGCTGTATTGGTCTGGTTTGAAATCTGAACCTGCCTTTTGTAGCACATAAGCCAGACTGCTTTCTCAACTGCCTTTTTATGCTCCTTACTATCAGTCCACCTTTCAGCTGCCTCTAGTGGGCTCTTATCCGCTAACAACTCACTTATCCACTTTTTAATTAGATTAATCTTCCCAAACACATAATCCGCTATCTTTTCCTGCATCACATTTCGTACAGTCATTCCAAAATCTAACACACTACCCTCTCGCTGCCAGTGTCCTGCCGCGGACGCCATTTTCTGTAAGGGATTCTCTCCTGACCCTGCGTGTCTCGTAGCCTGTGAGATTCACGCGGCTCTGTGCAGCCTGTATGTCAGTGCGGGTCTAGGCCTGGTCTCCAGCCAGTCTGGGAACACTAGACACCCCTGTGAGTGGTTCGAATCACTCTCCCTTACGGTTCTAGACACTGGACTTAGATGCGAGAGCAGTAATGGAGATAAAACTCATGTAGACTTGGTTTGAACGGTACGAAATGGAAAATCTTTATTGCATGATACTTAAAATTATGAAATACATGTCATATGCACAGATTAATGACAGTACAATCTTACAAACAGTTATAATCACTCTTAGGGAAACGAGGAACGACCAGCACAACGTAAATAGGGCACACATTACAAATATCCTTAATCTTTAAACCCTCCCCTATCAATGTCTGTCCTAAACTAGCTTCGTAGGATCCCGAGACTCATGCTCACCACTCGTAATAACTCGGAGAAATCCCGAATAGCTGATCGGATGTTTTTCACCGCAGCACCCACGTGTTGGTCAGGAGATCTCCTGGTCCCACTTGTTTACTGCTTTTGCTGCTCGGTCAGTCGGCTGGACCGTCCGCTGTAGTGAAGACCTCTGTTGGTTGGATACAAGGTATGGTGGAGCACCGTTGTCAATATCGCTGATACGATGTGTTTGCACAGTCCACTTATCGTCGATGCAATATGTCTTGTTAAAGAAGAAAACTTCCTGTCGAGAAGACTTGGCTGATCGACCTACAGGCGCGGTCGGGATCTACTGACCGTGGCGATGGATAAGGTCTTCTTCTCTTCTCCTCTCATCTCATCTCATCTCATCTCATCCCGGGCCTTCGGTTCCGCTGCCAGCTACCAACATAGGTCTTTGCAACAGTCTTTTACACAGGAGCAGCCACGATGATAACAGCAACAAGCGGCAAGAGTCAAGAACACGAGGCAAGAGTCAAGAGCAAGAGAGAGAATGGACGGTTTGGGGCCTGCAATTATAGTGCACAGTTCTTCCGTTTCCCGCCCAACTACAATGTCCATTCTTTTGTTTAAGGTTTGGCGCCCAAAATGTCCTGTATGGGTGATCTCTGTCCTTAATGGGTTTCGGGGCTACTCCTGAATGTTTGAGTACCTGTTAATATTTCTCCCATTGTTAAATCGGTCGGTGTTCCCCCTGGAGGGGTTTGGGGCTTCCAAGTGTCCTGTATAACTACCTGCTAACGGCTCTCTCATCGTAGAGTCGTTGGGAGTTTACATATTAATGTCCTTTGGATGGGCCCTTGATTACTCGGTGCAATGGCTTTCCTTTGTACCTGGGAGACCGATTCCAGTAACTATGTTTATACTGTAAACCCATAATGTCTCGGGTATTATCTTCACTGTGCTGAATCGTTATCGATCCTGCAAAAATGTGTATTGGAACGCCATCTTGTCTGCCTGTTGAAAAGTCTAGAATGTTCTGTCACGAGGTGCGGCGGCCATTTTACAGGCTGCTTGTGTCCAATTTAAACCTGACAGCATTCTGCTGAAATAAAAGCTGTTTGAACGAAACTTTGTGTTTTCTCCTTATTAATCAAATCGCGATAATTGCGAATTCTACATTACGGGGCGTGGTTACTGGGCGAGGGCCGCAGTAATTTGGAGGATTTAAAACAAGGTTTGGTTCCGTCCTGGATAAGTAACAAACACCTGCGGGCGCTCCACCCTTTTCAGAATGCATTAAGTCCGTGCCAACTCAGGCTAGCTTCAGAAGCTTACCCAGTCCCCGTGGACTGCGGACGTTCAAACCATACTATTATGGGAATAGTATTACGCATGCCGGTTTTGGGCGATACAGCAAAGCCCGCCCCGGTGTATCGAGTAGAGAACATTGGTGTCATTCAGGGGGGAGCCCACATTCGTTACGCAGCGGTTCCACCTTACGTCATCCGCTGGGAGCAAACGATGACAGGTACAGATCTCTCTGGTTGTCGTGGCAGGGGAGCACACATAATACTGTGCCCCCAGCACTTGAATGCCTTTTTAACACCACAGTGCGGGTTCAGAACGACTGGCGCCAAGTCCATGAATTGCACCATGGAGGCAATGGCACAAGATCATGTGCCTCCGCAGGTAGCATACATCGGGGGTGGAACATATTGTGTTACCACTGCAGCGCAACACTACCAGCATGGAAACCGTAGCCGGTGTCCGGTGAGTGACAGCAGTTTCTGTTTTAAACCCAGGGCGGAAGTTCAAGTAGCACAACAGCGAATTATCCCAATCCCTGAACCATCCACTGTTCATCTCACAGTAAAAGAGAATTTCACCGACTTGCAGCGATTCGTCGCGCATTTTGGATACCTCATTCCCCCTCTCCCTGAACACCTCACCAAACTTTTAAAAGCCGTCGCGGTGTCACAGAAACATTTTTACACATTAGAGCAGAAAACTGTCGAAATAGGAACAGACATTTTGGATATAGTAGTTCCACCGTGGTGGAATCTGTTCACCAATATTGAAGTGCCTTCATGGATCAGAATAGCCTCCCACATTTTAGTCGTATGCCAAGTGTTTATTGTAGTGTACCTATTGGTCGTACATTGTAAAAGAGACAAACGCCTCACCAAGCATGAAAACACGGGAGAGTGGCGAGAACGTTACGTGCGCGTGCACGATGAAAGCACCGTGTGATCGGAAAATGGCGTCACTCCCGCTCGCCACGTGCGCCGCGGAAGTTTGTACTCGATCATGATTTTTCAGAGATTGTAAATACGTTGGGAACTCGACATGTTTTAAGAGTTGGTGTTGATTATTTTGGTGATGGTGTTACAGTTAGAATTGATTGTTTGGTTTTGGGTTTTGTTTTTCCTTTCCCTGAATAAAAGATGAATATACAGGTGATACGAGAGGCATCGGCCTGGTTACGCCGGGAAGGAAAACAAGTGGTGTAAGTTTAAGGGCAAATAATGCCTACGGTGATATAAAATGTAATTTTCTTGGGAAATGAGGACGACACAGAGACCCTAGCTAGGTTAAAGTTATGGGATTAATTTGCTGGATTCGGAGAGAAATCGAGATAATATTGCTCACCACTATGATTTTTGATACGATAAGCGGAGTTATTCGCATCAACAGGAGGGACTGTAGAATTCGCAATATATCGCGATTTTATTAATAAGGAGAAAACACAGAGTTTCGTTCAAACAGCTTTTATTTCAGCAGAATGCTGACAGGTTTAAAGTGGACACAAGCAGCCTGTAAAATGGCCGCCGCACCTCGTGACAGAACATTCTAGACTTTTCAACAGGCAGACAAGATGGCGTTCCAATAAACATTTGTGTAAGATCGATTAAGATTCAGCACAGGGAAGATAATACACGAGACATTATGGGTTTGCAGTATACACATAAATACTGAAATCGGTCTCCCAGGTACAAATGAAAGCCATTGTACCGAGTAATCAAGGGCCCATCCAAAAGACATTAATATGTAAAATCCCAACGACTCTACGATGAGAGAGCCGTTAGCAGGTAGTTATACAAAACACTTGGAAGCCCCAAAACCCCTCCAGGGAGAACACCGACCGATTTAACAATGGGAGAAATATTAACAGGTACTCAGACATTTACGAGTAGCCCCGAAACCCATTAAGAACGGAGATCACCCATACAAGACATTTGAGCGCCAGACCCTAAACAAAAGAATGGACATTATAGTTGGGCGGGAAACGGAAGATTTTGCACTATAATTGCAGGCTCCAAACCGTCCATCTCTCTCTTATCATCGTGGCTGCTCCTGTGCTCTTATCCGATCGATTCGTAACCTCGTGGCTGCTCCTGTGTACTCGTAGCTGGGCTCCTGCTTGCCTGTTGCCTCTTCGAAAAGGACTGTTGAACTTTTTGATCCGTTCGGATCTACCTCGTGTCGCGTAACGAAGACCTATGTTGGTAACTGGCAGCGGAACCAAAGGCCCGAGATGAGATGAGATGAGATGAGAAGAGAGGAAGACCATATCCATCGCCACGGTCAGTAAATCCCGACCGCGCCTGTAGGTCGAATTGACATTTTCCTTGCCAGGAAGACTTCTTCGAAAGAACGGACACCGGAAAATTCTTTTCTTAAGCATTGACTGGAATGTGAAAACCACCAATACAGATCTTCATCACAGCAGACGTTCCAGCCTGCTAGCCGGAGCAGCAGAAGCAAGTAAACAAGTGGGACCAGAAGATCTCCTGACCGACACGTGGGTGCTACGGTGAAAAACATCCGATCAGCTATTCGGAATTTCTCCGAGTTATCACGAGTGGTGAGCATGAGTCTCGAAATCCTACGAATCTAGTTTAGGATAGATATTGATAGGGGAGGGTTTAAGGATTAAGGATATTTGTAATGTGTGCCCCTATTTACTATGTGCCGTTCGTTCCTCGTTTCCCTAAGATCGACTATATAACTGTTTGTAAGATTGTACTGTCATTAATCTGTGCTTATGACATGTATTTCATAATCTTAAGTATCATGCAATAAAGATTTTCCATTTCGTACCAATCAAACCGAGTCTACATGAGTTTCATCTCCATTACTGCTCTCGCATCTAAGTCCAGTGTCTAGAACCGTAAGGGCGAGTGATTCGAACCACTCACAGGTGTGTCTAGTGTTCCCAGACTGGCTGGAGACCAGAACAGGCAACAAGGCCTAGACCCGCACTGACATACAGGCTGCACAGAGCCGCGTGAATCTCACAGGCTGCGAGACACGCAGGGTCAGAATCCCTTACAGACTATCGAGTTCAGTGAATACAAAGCCTTGACAGTATGGAGTTCAGAGAATACACAGCGCTGATACTGTCGAGTTCAGAGAATGCACAACGTTGCCACTATCGAGTTCAGAGAATGTACAGTTTTGACACGATCGATTTCAGAGAATACACAGCGTTGTCATTATCGAGTTCCGAGTATGCACAGCACTGACTCTATCTAGTTCAGAGAATACACAGCGCTGACACTTATGAGTTCAGAGAACGTACAGTGCTGACACTATCGAGTTCTGAGAATGCACAGCTCTCACACTATTGATTTCAGAGAATAGACAGCACTGACTCTATCGAGTTCAGAGAATGCACAGCGCTGACATTATCGAGTTCAGAGAGTACACAGCACTGACACTGTCCAGTTCAGAGAATGCACAGCGCTGACACTGTCCAGTTCAGAGAATACACAGCGCTGAATCTATCGAGTGAAGAGAATGCACAGCGCTGACACTATTGAGTTCAGAGAATCCACACCACAGACACTGTCGAGTACAGAGAATGCACAGCGCTGACACCTTCGAGTTCAGAGAATGCACAACGCTAACACTCTAGATTTCAGAGAATGCACAGCACTTACACAGTTGAGTTCAGAGAATACTCAGCACTGACTCTATCGAATTAGGAGAATACAGAGCACTGACACTGTCGAGTTCATTGAATGCACAGCACTGACAATATCGAGTTAAGAGAATGCACAGCGCTGACACTCGATGTCAGAGAATACACAGCGCTGACACTATCGAGTTCAGAGAATGCACAGCACTGACACTGTCAAGTTCAGAGAATGCACAGCACTGACAATATCGATTTCAGAGAATACACAGCGCTGACACTGTCGAATTCAGAGAATGCACAACGCTGACACTATCGAGTTCAGAGAATGCACAGCACTGGCAGTATCGAGTTCAGAGAATACATAGCACTGACAATGTCGAGTTCAGAGAATGCACAGCGCTGAATCTATCGAGTTCAGAGAATGCACACCACAGACACTGTCGAGTACAGAGAATGCACAGCGCTGACACCTTCGAGTTCAGAGAATGCACAACGCTAACACTCTCGATTTCAGAGAATGAACAGCACTTACACAGTTGAGTTCAGAGAATACACAGCACTGACACTATCGAATTAGGAGAATACAGAACACTGACACTATCGAGTTCAGAGAATACACAGCGCTGAAACTATCGAATTCAGAGAATGCACAGCGCTGACAATGTTGAGTTCCGAGAATACACAGCCCTGACACCTTCAAGTTCAGAGAATGCACAGCACTGAAACTGTCGAATTCAGAGAAAGCACAGCACTGACACTGTCGAGTTCAGGGAAAACATATCACTGACACTATAGAGTTCAGAGAATGCACAGGACTGACACTATCGTGTTCAGAGAATGCACAGCGCTGATACTATCGAGTTCAGAGAATGCACAGCACTGACACTATTGAGTTCAGAGAATGCACAGGACTGACACTATCGAGTTCAGAGAATGCACAGCACTGACAATGTCGAGTTCAGAGAATGCACATCGCTGACACTTTTGAGTTCTGAGAATGCAAAGCGCTGACACTATCGAGTTAAGAGAATGCACAGGGCTGACACTCTCGATTTCAGAGAATGCACAGCGCTGACATTATCGAGTTCAGAGAATGCATTGCACTGACAGTGTCGACTTCAGAGAATGCACATTGCTGACACGATCGATTTCAGAGAATGCACAGCACTGACACAGTTGATTTAAGAGAATGCACAGCTCTGGCAGTATCGAGTTCAGAGAATGCACAGCGCTGACAATGTCGAGTTCAGAGAATGCACTGCACTAATGCTATCAAGTTCAGAGAATACACAGCGTTGACACTACCGTGTTCAGAGAATACACAGCGCTGACACTATTGAGTTCGGAGAATAAACAGCGCTGACACTATCGAATTCAGGGAATGCACAGCGCTGACACTATTGAGTTCAGAGAATACACAGCGCTGACACTATCGAGTTCAGGGAATGCACAGCGCTGACAATATTGAGTTCAGAGAATACACAGCGCTGACACTATCAAGTTCAGGGAATGCACAACGCTGACACTCTCGAGTTCAGAGAATACACAGCGATGACACTCTCAAGTTGAGAGAATACACAGCGCTGATACTATCGAGTTCAGTGAATGCACAGTGGTGAAACTATTGAGTTCAGATAGTACACAGCGTTGACACTATCGAGTTCAGAGAATACACAGCGCTGACAATATTGATTTCAGTGAATGCACAGCACTGACACTGTCAAGTTAAGAGAATGCACAGTGCTGACACTGTCGAGTTGAGGGAATGCTCAGCGCTGACACTATCAAGTTCAGAAAATACACAGCGCTGACACTATCAAGTTCAGAGAATGCACAGCTCTAATGCTATCGAGTTCAGAGAATACACAGCACTGACACTATCGAGCTCAGAGAATACACAGCGCTGAAACTATCGAATTCAGAGAATGCACAGCGCTGACAATGTTGAGTTCTGAGAATACACAGCCCTGACACCTTCGAGTTCAGAGAATGCACAGCACTGACACTCTCGATTTCAGAGAATGCACAACCCTGACACTCTCGATTTCAGAGAATGCACATCGCTGACACTATTGAGTTCACAGAATGCACAGGGCTGACACTGTTGAGTTCCGAGAATACACAGCCCTGACATTATCGATTTCAGAGAATGCACAGCGCTGACACTATCGAGTTCCGAGAATGCACAGCCCTGAAACTATCGATTTCAGTGAATACACAGCGCTGACATTATCGAGTACAGAGAATGCATTGCACTGACAGTGTCGACTTCAGAGAATGCACATCGCTGACACGATCGATTTCAGAGAATGCACAGCACTGACACAGCTGATTTAAGAGAATGCACAGCTCTGGCAGTATCGAGTTCAGAGAATGCACAGCGCTGACAATGTTGAGTTCAGAGAATGCACTGCACTAATGCTATCGAGTTCAGAGAATATACAGCGCTGACACTATCGAGTTCAGAGAATACACATCGCTGACACTATCGAGTTCAGAGAATACACATCGCTGACACTATCGAGTTCACAGAATGCACAGCGCTGACACTGTGGAGTTCCGAGAATGCATAGCGCTGACATTATCGAGTTCAGACAATGCACAGCACTGACAGTGTCGACTTCAGAGAACGCACTTCGCTGACACTTTCGAGTTCAGAGAATGCACAATGCTGACACTATTGAGTTCAGAGAATGCACAGCGCTGACACCTTCGAGTTCAGAGAATGCACAACGCTGACTCTCTCGATTTCAGATAATGCACAGCACTGACACAGTTAAGTTCAGAGAATACACAGCACTGACACTATCGAATTAGAAGAATACACAGCACTGACACTATCGAATTAGGAGAATGCACAGCACTGACACTGTCGAGTTCAGAGAATACACAGCACTGACACTATCGAATTAGGGGAATACACAGCACTGACACTGTCGAGTTCAGAGAATACACAGCACTGACACTATCGAATTAGGAGAATACACAGCACTGACACTGTCGAGTTTAGAGAATACACAGCACTGACACTGTCGAGATCAGAGAAAGCACAGCGCTGACACTATTGAGTTCAGAGATTACACAGCACGGACACTGTCCGGTTCAGAGAATGCACAGCGCTGACACTATCGAGTTCAGAGAATACACAGCGCTGACACCTTCGATTTCAAAGAATGCACAGCGCTGACACTATCGATTTCAAAGAATGCACCCTTCCTCCTGAGCCAAAGCCACCGGAATCGTGGGCGGAGACTTGCATGGGCGCGTGATGAGTTCAGTGGCGTTTACTGGGATCGGGGAGAATGGAGCTCCGCACCCCTTTGTGCTGACATCCCACCTCATCCCTTTCCCGTTATCCTGCCACTGGTGTACGAAAAATATGGATATACCCTTGGGGCAAACGTACTTCGATCCCCACATACAAACATATATTCCCTCATCCGGTTCCCACCATTTGTCCCAACAGACTTTCAATTGTCCGTTAGTCCCCGTAATTGTCCGATGGGTATTGTTACCCAATTGCTCCCACTCGACTGAGGAATTTCTCATAGTCTTGCTTAACTTCCGTAACCACCACCATCGGCTCAATGGGACCTTCCCATTGCATGTCAAACAAATCCTTTTGCCGACGGTGACGCTGATTCTGGGTGCAATGATCCTCACCCTGGGATACAGTAAAGAAGTCTCTTTGTAGGCAAATCCGGATGCGCTGCAGTATTCCGTCGAATTCGTTCCCAGCCATCCCAGTCACCTTCCCTTGTGGAAATAAGTGGCGGTTTCCTCAGCCTTTCGCTCCCCGGTCCCATCCGTCGCGATGGGACCCGTGTCCCCGGAGCAACCAAACACAACGACATCCTTGGTGAGGCCCCGATAGGCCAATCCATATCCGATCGTTGCGAGCACTATCAGAATCCTTTCCATCTTTCCTGGTTCCTGTGATCAGATAAAATGATGTAGCCAGCCTCCCAAGAGTCTCTGGCTTTTGTGAAGGGTGAGCGGGTCCCTTGACCTCGTCTCACGTAAAAAGACATGTATGCTGGATAGACTTTAACCATTCCTATCACTAACTCCCATCACTTTACCATTTACTTATAAAATTAAACTACAAACTTACCAAACTTAAGACACTATGGGGGAAAAATTAGGTCGCGCCCCGTTTGGGGCGCAAATATTGTCTGGACGCAAATATTAGTGCCTGGCGCTAATTATCGCCACTGACTGGAAATTTCACTTTTACCGCCCCGGGAGGTGAGTGGAGCGCTAAATCAGGCGCTGCACACCTGTCTTAAGGCGCAAAGGCCGAGCAGTGAGGCGCTAACTCAGCGCACGAGCGCAGCGCAGGTGCTGCCAGTTAGCGAGGGAACACAGACACACTGGCGCCGGACAGTTCTTAAAGCGGGGGGGGGCCAACTTGCTCCCCAGCCACACCCTGCTCATTGCAGACTTGAATCTCGGCCTGGAGAGACCTGTGAATCCATTTTGCTGCCAAGGATGGAGAGGGTGAGAGAACGAGCTCATCGCTTCACCGAGCGGGCCTTGGATGCTCTGATTGGCGCGGTGGAGCGCAGAAGATGTATACTCTTCCCTGAGAGTGGCAGGAGGCCTTTGCCAGGCGAGTACAGAAGAGTGTGGAGGGAGGTGGCTCAGAGCATCTCCTCCAGGAACATGGTGCCCAGGACCCATGTTCAATGCCGCAAAAAGTTCAACGACCTCACTCGGGTCGTCAGGGTGAGTGGCTTTTTCTCAATACCTCTCCATCCATCCATCTCAACCTCACTCTATGGCCAGAGGGTCTTAAAACCCCAATGCACAACACTCATCCAACACCTATGGCCCTTTCATGAAACACACACACACATTCCACACTTTGCATACAGTAAGGGCTATTCACCTATGGGAGGCACATCAGGCAAGACCATGGCTGCCTACAGTAAGGGCTATTCAACTATGGGAGGCACATCAAGCAAGACCATGGCTGTATATTTACTCAGATGCTGTCCTTTTTCTTGCAGGCCAAGCTGGCGCATAATAGGAGACAGCAGCAACGGACAGGTGGAGGGCGGCCTCAGCTGCAACCCCTCAGCGATCTTGAGGAGCGCGTCCACAGGATTGTGGCAAGCCGGGTGATCGGTCCCATCGCCACTGGAGATGCCGACCCCGTTCTGGACAGCAATGGTAAGGTCATCACCTTTTTGTCCTCTGTCCTTCCACTTGTCCCTCACAACACCAGCCTTTGACACTTTCAATCCAACTTGCTAACTCGCTGCACTTATTCCTCCCTTACTGCCACCCTGTCCTCACGCTAAAGCCACACTTGTACCTCCCTGCTTTCAGATGGTGATTCACCAGCTGAGGAGACGGGCCCTGAAGCTGCCACTGGGAGTGAAGCTGCAGCCGAGGAGGAAGAGGAAGCCGGAGCATCAGTGCCACCCTCTCCCGAGGAAGCCCATGCCCACACTGGGAACACGCCTTCCCTGGAGGGGAGCAGGGGGGAAGGGTCTGATGAGGGTGAAGCTCCAGGACCCAGCGGGCTGCAGCAACGCCATGGGGGTAGGGAAGAACGGGGGCCTTCTCCCCAGAGGGAGAGTATGCCAGAGACTCCTACTGCAATGGACGCAGAGGAGGAGAAATGAACACCCAGGCGGTGGGCATGCACACTGAGCTCATGGGTGCAGTGGGTAGGGTGCCCGAATGCATTGAGTCACTGGCAAGGAGTGTGGAGCACTTCGCTGTAGCACAGGCGGATGCCACACTAACGCTTAGTGCTGCAATTCAGTCACTGACTGCCGTGATCCCATCTCTGACTGCTCTCATGCAGACTTAGATTGAGGCCACGCGAGCACTGACTGCTGCCAGCCTCGATGGTTCGTTCACATGTCCCCGGGGCTCTCACCGCGCCGCAGCAGGCCAGCAATCTGTGCTCCAGCAGATTGCTCCGGATGCTGAAGTGCTGCCCCGTGGGAGTGCCAGTGTGTCGGGCGAGCAGGGAGTTGCTGTCCTCTCTCACGATGACAGCATTCCTGCTGCCAAGACTGTCACTTCTCCACTGCACTTGCCACCGCCTGTAGGACAGACTGCTGCCGCCCATGCAGAGTTGGTGCAGTCTGCAGCCGGGCCCTCCAGGCCCAGAACTGGTCGAGGCCGTCCTTCAGGGGCATCTGCAGTGTCAGGGTCTGACGATCAGCAGCCTTCCACCAGCCTTGCTGCAGCCACTGAGGTCCCATTACGGAGGAGCAGTAGGGTTGGAAGGGGGGAAGTGCGCAAGGGAAGGAGATCACCCTCGAAGGGCAAAAAGTAGGAGGTGTGACAAAATGCTGGTCATTTTTTTATTAAAGGCCGAGGTTCGTGGTTCAACTTTTGTTTAGTGTTTTGGACATTATCTCCAGGCTGTGAGAACCAGTTATGTTATTGACTGTTTTTTTGTGTTTATTTCTATGAGTTTGTCATGAGGAAATGACACACACAAAGTTTGAAAAATAATTACGTTTTTGTATTCAAAATATACATGTTTGGTGTTTGGAATTATTGGTGCCTTGGCCGGCTTAGGGGTTGCGTGTTGGGTTCATTGATGTTGTTAGCAATGTCAGAAGCCATTTCCACAGCAGGGGCCCTAGAAGCGGCTTGCTATCAGCCGTTGACAGACGGCCCTTGCAGTTTCACCATTGTGGGCCACCCTCCCGCCTTGGTGCTGCTGATGATCATCCTCCTCTTCCTCCTCTTCCTCCTCCTCCTCTGGTGGTGCTCCAAGGCCTGGTGGCATTGGCTGGGTCCTGATGATTGCCATGTTATGCAACATGCAGCACACAACTACGAAGTTGGATACTCGCTCAGGCGAGTACTGCAGGGCTCCTCCAGAATGGTCGAGACAGCGGAACCGTTGCTTCAGCACGCCGATTGTGCGCTCAATGATGTTCCTGGTAGCTTGATGGCTCTCATTGTACCGCAGCTCAGCAGGGGTGTTGGGCGTACGGAGCAGTGTCATCAGCCAGGTGCTCAATGGATACCCCTTGTCCCCGAGAAGCCAACCTACTGGCTGATGCGGTGCCTCGAAAAGTTCTGCCACAGTAGTCTGGCGCAGGATAAAAGCATCGTGGCAGCTGCCAGGATAGTGGGCATTGACAGAGAGTATCAGCTGTCTGTGGTCACAGACCAACTGAACATTCAAGGAATGGAACCCCTTTCTGTTCCGGAATTCCTCGGCATTCTCATGTGGAGCACGCAAAGCCACATGCATGCAGTCAATGGCGCCCTCCACCATGGGGAAGCCCGCTATCCTCGCAAAGCCCAGAGCGCGGTCACGCTGCTTGTCTGGGATCATGGGGAAAGAGATGAACTCTCGTCTCCTTTTAAAGAGGGCATTTGTGACCTGCCGGATGCAGCAATGCACCGCGAACTGGGAGATATTGGCGAGGTCCCCAGCAGCAGCTTGAAATGAGCCAGTAGCATAGAAGTTGAGAGCCACTGTGACCTTCACTGCCACCGACAGAGACGTCCTGGACCTCAGTTGAGGCTGCAGATCTGGCTGCAGCAGGTGGCAGAGCTCAGTGACCACCTCCTTGCTGAATCGCAGCCTTCGCAAACACAGCTCCTCAGACATATGAATGTAGGAGAGCTGTTCACGATATACCCTGGGAGGGTAAGCTCTCCTGTACATGCGCCTGATGGCCCTCCTCCGTCTGGCCATCATTGCCACTCTCTCTCTGCGTCTCTGTGTCCTCCGATTCAGCTGGAGCAGGACGACGCCCCCAATCAGTGCAGCCCACATAGTCTCTTTGCAAGCAAAGTTATGAAGGACAGCAACCAAAGTACCAGCGAAGTTAGGATCAGTAGGCAAAACTACCTCACAAAGCGTTGACTCAATGCAGAAGTCTCTCTTTCTCTCTCTCCGAATCTCTCTCTCTCTCTCAGAATGAGTGGTGCAAAAATGTCAACCACAGAAAAAGACAGGAAGAGGCCCCCTTTAAATAGCGCCCCCCCCAGCCCCACAGCGATTGATAGCGTTCCAGTCTTCCGGTCGTTGGATGCGCCAGGCGGTAAGGCAGGGGGCGCCACTCAATTTCCGCTCCGGGGCGCCACAAGGGCGTTGCACCATGGAATGACGTCACAATCTGCGCGCGCAGGTGGTCGCAGCGGTAAAGTTTAGCGCCGCCGCACAATGTCTAGTTAAGTTCCCGAGTGGCGCAAACATCGCTGCGCCCGGGCGCTAGCGGCTTTGCGCCCCATTAGCACCCTCTTAAGGCGCTAATGGGAGGCGCAACCAACTGAATTTTTACCCCTAAAAACTTAAACTTATCCTAAACTTAACTGTACAGCGCCGCCCGTTCCCAGGGCGGCCTACCTAAATTCTGCGAAGGCTGCCACGAGCTTTTCCCAGTGGCGGGGGGGGGGGGGGGTGGGGCACTGACCCCTTCCTTTGATCTGCCGCAGCCTGTCGCTGCTGCGCTGAGACTGGGATCTCCCTGGGCTGCCTTGAACTTACGCCTGGGGGTGTACGGGGGATTTGACCACGACTTCCTGGGCTGGGGTGTCTGACTTGACCTACGGAGGGCTACCTTGGGCAAGATCTCCAGGGCCGACGGACCGGGAACTGAGACTTCCACCGTCACGGCCTGTGGTCCCACCACAGCCGCCGGCTCCGTCTCCCATGGCTCCGCCCCCCTGGGCTCGTGATTTGCAGTTTCTGACTCCACCCTACTTGTCTCTCCAGTATGTGGACCTCCGCTCGCAATCCCTATCTCCCCTATGGGCAAGACTTCCAGGACCGACGGACCGGGCACCGAGACTTCCACCGTCATGGCCTGTGGTCCCACCACAGCCGCCGGCTCTGTCTCCCCTGGCTCCGCCCCCCTGGGCTCGGGATCTGCAGTTTCCGACTCCACCCTATGTGGAACTCCACTCGCAATCCCTGTCTCCCCTATGCTTGGGTCGAGGGCGGGACCTCCGTCCTCCGACCCCACCACCTCTCCGACCGGGTCACTACCTTGATCGAGCTCTCCGAGCTCTTCCTCATCTGAATCCCAACCCCAAGAAAAGATCCTACACTTTTCCAGAATGTCCTCTCCCCTCAAGCAGGCTGCTTTACCGGTCTGTGTGCCCTGCGGTTCTACCCGGGGCTGAGAGTCCCCACTCGCAGGTTTGGCCCCTCCCCTATGACAGGCCACCGCCCCTGCTTGTGCATTCTGTGAAATCTCGCCTGCTGGAGGCTGAAGATTTCTATTCTGTTTTAGTTTGGGCAACTCTGCTACTATGGCTTGCAACTGCGGGGTGGTGAATTCCCCCGGGGTTGTTGAGCAAACCAACCCTCTGGCTTTGGATAGGGCTTGGGTCAGACCTTTTATCCTTTCCTCACAGGGCCCATGGTTTAAAACCTCATACTCCCTGCTCCTGGCTACCCTGTAGGCTGCCTTTATGTCTCTAAGCTGCCCTTCTAGCCCGTCTACTTTCCCCATTAAGCGGGCGTTCTCCTCCCGTAAGGCCTGCTCTTTTAACCTGGCCTCCTTACAGGAGGCCCCCTCCTGAACGTGTCTTTCAAGGGGACACAGGTAGGCAGGCTGCGCCGGTTCCAGTCAGAAGTCTGGGTTGTATGGGGCTGTTGCTACCTTCCCGTGTGAGGTCATAAGAGACCGCATGGCTCCTAACATTGATTCTATCGCATCGGGATGGAAAGGCACACCAGCTCCTTTCTCAGAGACAGGCGCTTGGGTTCGGACTGCGGGAGCTTTGTCCCTGGAATCCTTCCAGGGATTCCTGCAGTTTTTACGCCAGTGACCTGTCTTCCCGCACCCATAACAAACACCACTGGTTTGTGGGGCGCGATTTCCCTCCTGATGCCACTCTTTCTGAGCCGGAGCTGCGGGCTTTGCCTCATGCACCTTTCCCTTAAGGGGACGCGCTCCCGTGCTCCTAGTGTTCCGATACCCTATGGTGAGTCGATTTAGGACAGACTCCTCCGTTGTAGCGGGGTTAGTGGGATCAAACCACGCTCTGGCCTGCTCCCTGACGGCTGGCAAGCTGTTGGCTACTAGACACCAGAGCCAATGAGCTTTCCCGGCGCCGTTCAGATAGGTGCGCGCTGGCGCACCTGGGCAGCTACGCTGGTATACTGGCCACAGTCTGTCGGCGAAAACCTTCGGGGGTTCTCCCTCCATCTGTATGGTTTGACTCAATCTGACGAACAGACCTTCGTCATCTGCCCCTAACACTTCTCGGACCTCGTCCCGTAACTCCTCATAGGTTTTATTTCCCTTCTTGCTCTCGTCAGAGAGACACTGAAGGATCAAGCTATCTAAAGAGAACAGCAACATTTTGGTCTTTTCCTCATCGTCGCAGCCATTAATTGCTGCGGTCTGTTCTACTTCCCTAAAATGTACGGAAGGGTCGTCTGACTCGGACAGCTTCCGTACATGGCTAATCATTGCTCTCAGCTGGTGTGAGCTGTGGGGCAATACAAGTTGGTTCAGGACATCCCCCTCTGCCCAATTTGCCCCATCCGGGCCTCTCTTGTGATCTCGGAGCAGGCACATCGGTCCCGGTCTCGACTCTACCTCCGGGGATTGTCCTACCTCGGGAACCTTCTTCTCTATTTCCACCACTTCCTCCCTTACCCAGGTTGCCGAATAGCTGGGTGGCGCGGAGGGCACATTGGCAAATACCTCCTCTGCTTTGTCTGGTAGGGATTTTGGGAATTCCCTACCCACCTGTGGCTGGTTTGCTGACGGACTGATGAGGCACATCAAGCCGTTTGCCTTATTCAGGGCCTCTCTTAGGTTCCCTATCTCCTTCTGGCAAACACTGTGGTCGGCTCCCTCATGCCTATCCTCGAGGGCCATCTTATATGCCGCCCTAACTCCCTTCAAGCTTTCTTCCTGGGCTTTTATCTGGTTAGCTAGGCGGACACACCGTTCTCTAATCCTACCCTCGTTTAATTTTGCTTCCGTGACCTGGCATTCTAGGTAATCAATTTTAGCCTCATGGTGGTTGGATACTATTTGGCGTTCCTGATGTAACGCATTCAATGATGCAATGAGTTTTTGTCCTCCCGTGATCTTTTCCTCTATCTCAACTTCCAGTTCCCTGATCTGAGCTGCCTGTGCTACAATGACTTATTCCGAAAGTTGGACTTGCTTCTTGTAGCACATCAGCCAGACCGCTTTCTCCACCGACTTCTTATGCTCTTTACTGCCTGTCCATTTGATGGCGGCGTCTAGCGGACGCTTATCCATCAGTAGGTCACTTATCCACTTTTTGGTTAAGTTAACCTTCCCAAACACATAGTCGGCTACCCTCTCATCCATCACATTTCGCCTATTCAAACCAGGGTCTAAAACATTACTCTCCTGCTGCCAATGTCCTGCCGCGGTCGCCATTTTCTGTAAGGGGGCGTGTCTCAGACGGTGCTGGTGCGAGGTTAGGCCTTCGTTGCCTAATACTATTGCTTGCTCTGGTCTCCGGCCAACCTTTTTGCAATAAGCACCTGTGAGTGGTTCGACCCACTCACCCTTACGGTTCTAACACTGGACTTAGGTGCAGGGAGCAGCAATGCAGAGAAAAACTCAAATAGACCCGGTTGAATAGTACGAAATGGAAATCTTTATTGCATGGCGTCTAAAATCATGAAATACATGTCATAGGCGCAAATCAACGATAGTACAATTAAACATACATTCATAAAGCTTGGTCTGCGGATATGGAGAACACACGGCACATCGTAAAAAGGGGAACACATTATACCTTAACCTTATTAAAACACCCTCCCTTAATAATACCTACACTACGTCTGGATTTGTAGGATCGGAAAACATGCTCACCACTCGTGTTACTTCGGAGATTTTAAAATGAGGCACTCGGCTTGTTTCGCTGCAGCGCCTGACTGTCACGTGTTTGGAAGGGTCTCTGCACCCCACTTGTTTACTTTCGCTGCTGCGAAAAGCAGGCCAGACTCCCTGTTGTCATGAAGAAGTCGATGGACCCAAACCGGATTGTGCAGTAACCCGTAGAATTCAAAAATGAGTTCTGTATTTATATTTTCGGGCGCGGTCGGGGTTTACTGACCGTGGCGGCACGTGGAATTTATTCTCGTCTTCTTCTCATCTCGTCTCCTCGGGCCTCCGGGTCCAGACACCGTTTACCGACACTCGGGATGGTGTACCCTGTTACTTGCCCTTGTCGGGGCGGCTCGTACCGATTGAGCTCCACCCAACACTCGCATAACTGACCAGTACGGCTAAGAGTCAAGAGTCAACAGAGATAAGAGCCAGCCGCGAGAATAAGAGCTGAATCAAGAGACCGATGGACATTTGTTCTCTATAGTTATAGTGCTGTGTCCTCCTTATCTCCCGCTCAAATCTTAATGTTTGTCCTTTGTGTAATATTCGGGGCTCAAAACTCCCAGCATGGGGCGATTATCTTCTTTAACGGGTTTCGGTAGCACCAGAAACTGGCCAACTATCCGTTAATGTTTTCCCCATTGTTGACCCAGCCAGGATGTGTATGAATCGTCTCCCTGACTGGTTTTGGGGGCCCCCGAATACTGACTTAATCACCCGTCAATGTCTCTCTCATTGTAGAGCCGGGGGGCTATTTGTGTATTGATGTGTCTGGATGGGCCTTCGATTGCCCAGTTCAATGATCCTTTCTGTGCATAGGAAAACGATTCCAGCACTTATATCTTTGCTATTGTTCCAAATGCAAACGGGTTGCATCCTGTCTTTATCAGTGTTTACCGAGTATGATCCAATCTTATGCTAAATTTATATTCGACGCCATCTTGTCTGCCCACTGTGTTTCTGGAAGCTTCTGCCACGATGCTCGGCGGCCATTTTACAGGCTTCTGTGTCCTTTATTATCAGGACAGCATTTCGT
Organism: Squalus acanthias; assembly: GCA_030390025.1. NCBI lineage: Eukaryota > Metazoa > Chordata > Chondrichthyes > Squaliformes > Squalidae > Squalus > Squalus acanthias. Next base: position 85,497,651 of record CM059428.1, on the reverse strand, counting down.
TTAATAAAACTGATCAAACAAATCTGCTTCTCTTATGTTATTTTGAATCGCGATAATTGCGAAACTTTACACCTGTGCTCGATACAGGTTGTCGGGAGAACTCAAAGAAAAGTTCTTTATTTATATTTTCGGGCACGGTCGGGGTTTACTGATCGTGGCGGCACGTGGATTCTCTTCTCGTTTTCTTCTCGTCTTCTTCTCCTCGGGCCTCCGGGTCCAGACACCGTTTACCTACACTCGGGATGGTGCACCCTGTTACTTGCCCTTGTCGGGGCGGCTCGTTCCGATTGAGCTCCACCCAACACTCGAATAACCGACCAGTGCGGCTAAGAGTCAAGAGTCAACAAAGTCCAGAGAGAAAATCAAAAGGCTGCTCGTCCAGCAGAGCGGTACCAGAGGATAAGAGTTCAGCCCGAGTCAAGAGTCAGCAGAGATAAGGGCCACCCGGGAGAATAAGAGACCGATGGACATTTGTTCTCTATAGTTATAGTGATGTGTCCTCTTATCTCCCGCTCAAATCTTAATGTTTGTCCTTTGTGTAATATTTGGCGCTCAAAACTCCCAACATGGGGCGGTTATCTTCTTTAACGGGTTTCGGTAGCACCTGAACCTGGCCAACCATCCGTTAATGTTTTCCCCATTGTTGACCCAGCCAGGATGTGTATGAATCGTCTCCCTGACTGGTTTTGGGGGCCCCCGAATACTTGCTTAATCACCCGTCAATGTCTCTCTCATTGTAGAGCCGGGGGAGTATTTGTGTATTGATGTGTCTGGATGGGCCTTCGATTGCCCAGTACAATGATCCTTTCTGTGCATAGGAAAACGATTCCAGCACTTATATCTTTGCTATTGTTCCAAATGCAAACGGGTTGCATCCTGTCTTTATCAGTGTTTACCGAGTATGATCCAATCTTATACTAAATGTATATTCGACGCCATTTTGTCTGCCCACTGTGTTTCTGGAAGCTTCTGCCACGATGCTCGGCGGCCATTTTACAGGCTTCTGTGTCCTTTATTATCAGGACAGCATTTCGTTTAATAAAACTGATCAAACGAATCTGCTTCTCTTGTGTTATTTTGAATCGCGATAATTGCGAAACTTTACAGTCCCTCCTGTTGATGCGAATAACTCCGCTTATCGTATCAATTAAAAATGGTGGTGAGCAAAATTATCCCGATTCTCCACATCCAAACACTCCCGTTAATTAAACTATCTATGGCCTCCATGCAGTCCTCATTTCCCAGAGAAATTACATTGTCTAACTTGGACAAACCGTAGGCAGCATTGCCTTTAAACTTACACTGCGTATACGCCTTCCAGGTGAAAAAGGCCGATGCCTCTCGCACCACCTGTATATGCATGTTTTATTATAAAAGGAAAAATAATCAAACAACTGTTTTAAAAATACAAAAGTTCCAAACTTAGTTACACATACTCATAACTAACAACAACTACAAAAACACACATGGTACAATGGAGCGGCGTCATCCTGGCCGTTTACGCGGTACTTTCCTCGTTCATGCCCATGTAACGTTCTCTCCACTCCCCTGTGTTCTCCTACCTTGTGAGGCGTTTGCCTCTCTTGCAGTGCACGAACAACAGATACACTACAATAATAATTTGACACACAACCAAAATGTGGGAGGCTATCCTGATCCATGACGGAACTTCAATATTAGTGAACAGATCCCACCACGGTGGGATTACTATGTCCAAAATTTCTGTCCCTATCTCTACAGTCTTTTGTTCCAGGGTGTAAAAATGTTTCTGTGATACCATGACGGCTTTTAAAATCTTGGTGAGGTGTTCAGGGAGAGGGGGAATGATGTACCCGAAATGCGCGATGAATTGCTGCAAGTCTGTGAAATTCTCTTTTACTGTGAGGTGAACAGTGGATGGTTCAGGGTTCGGGGCAATTCGCTGTTGTGCCACTTGAACTTCAGCCCTGGGTTTAAAACAGAAACTGCTGTCACTCACCGGACAGCGGCTGTGCTGTCCATGCTGGTAGTGTTGCGCTGCAGTGGTAACGCAATACGTTCCACCCCCTATGTATGCCACCTGTGGGGGCACATGATCTTGTGTCATTGCTTCCATGGTGCAATTCATGGGCTTCGCGCCAGCCGTTCTGAACCCGCATTGTGGTGTTAAAAAGGCATTCAAGTGCTGGGGACACAGGATGATGTGTGCTCCCCGGTCACGACAACCCGAAAGGTCGGTACCTGTCATCGTTTGCTCCCAGCGGTGAACGTAAGGTGGGACCGCTGCATAGCGAATGTGGGCTCCCCCCTGAATGACACCAATGTTCTCCACCCGATACACCGGGGCGGGCTTTGCCATGTCGCCCAACACCGGCATCCGTACCACTATACCCATGATAGTGTGATTTGACTGTCCGCAGTCCACTGGGACTGGGTATGCCTCTGAGGCTAGCCTGAGCTGGCACGGGCTTAATGCGTTCTGAAAAGGGTGGAGCGCCTGCAGGTGTTTGTTACTTATCCAGGATGGGACCAAACCTTGTTTTAAATCCTCCAAATTACTGCGGCCCTCGCCCAGTAACCACGCCCCGTATAATACGCACAGCTCGTTCTGCGCAGCTTGATCGGATGCATTCCGATCTTCCCTGATCAGGGCATTTACCGTTCTCGCATGCTTCTCCAGCTCTGCTATAATCTCTTTTAAGTGTAGTGTCATAGCCTGGTCCTCATGTAACTCAGACCCTACTACCTTGTTCTCGTTTGTGAGGATGCTTTTTAACTGTGTTTTTAAACCGTCGATCTGGGTCTGCAGCTCCACATTGTCTAGAGCGTTGACCACAGATGTTCCCGTATTAAAAGCAGTGAACACATCGTTCACAACACCCCTTCTTTGTCTCCCCACCTGACCCAAAACTTTGTGTGGTGTGGTGTATAAGCTTGTTTTGTCAACCTCTGCAAAATCAAACTCATAAAATTGCCTGAACATGGTTGTTAACAGGACCTGGTACAATTGTTCCGTTTCATTGGGACACCACTCTGGTAAACGCACCTCGGTGAGATTTAGAATCACCGAGGCCACCGCGTAATGTACCCCTTGATATAGTATGTGATCGGTTGGCACCAGTACCAGACCATTCCCGGGCCCCTTAGTGGTTTTAGGGCACCCTTCCTCCTGAGCCAAAGCCACCGGAATCGTGGGCGGAGACTTGCGTGGGCGTGTGATGAGTTCAGTGGCGTTTACCGGGATCGGGGAGAATGGAGCTCCGCACCCCCTGGTGCTGACATCCCACCTCATCCCTTTCCCGTCATCCTGCCACTGTCGTAGGAAAAATATGGATATACCCTTGGGGCAAACGTACTTCGATCCCCACATACAAACATATATTCCCTCATCCGGTTCCCACCATTTGTCCCAACAGACTTTCAATTGTCCGTTAGTCCCCGTAATTGTCCGATGGGTATTGTTACCCAATCGTTTCCACTCGACCGAGGAATTTCTCATAGTCTTGCTTAATTTCCGTAACCACCACCATCGGCTCAATGGGACCTTCCCATTGCACGTCAAACAAATCATTTTGCCGACGATGACGCTGATTCTGGGTGCAATGATCCTCACCCTGGGACTCAGTAAAGAAGTCTCTTTGTAGGCAAATCCGGATGCGGTGGAGTATTCCGTTGAATTCGTTCCCAGCCATCCCGGCCACCTTCCCTTGTGGAAATAAGTGGCGGTTTCCTCAGCCTCTCGCTCCCCGGTCTCATCCGTCGCGATGGGGGCTGTGTCCCCGGAGCAACCAAACATAACGACATCCTTGGTGAGGCCCCGATAGGCCAATCCATATCCGATCGTTGCGAGCACTATCAGAATCCTTTCCATCTTTCCTGGTTCCTGGGAATTCCCTACCTACCTGTGGCTGGCTCGCTGATGGGCTGATGAGACACACCAAGCCGTTTGCCTTACTCAGGGACTCCCTTAGGTTCTCTATCTCCCTCTGGCAAACACTGTGGTCGGCTCCCTCATGCCTATCCTCGAGGGCCATCTTGTATGCCACCCTAACTCCCTTCAAGCTTTGTTCCTGGGCTTTTATCTGGTTAGCTAGGCGGACACACCGTTCTCTAATCCTACCCTCATTTAATTTTGCTTCCGTGACCTTACATTCTATGTAACCAATTTTAGCCTCATGGTGGTTGGCTACTATTTGGCGTTCCTGATGTAACGCATTCAATGATGCAATGAGTTTCTGTCCTCCCGTGACCTTTTCCTCCCTCTCAGTTTCCAATTCCCTGATCTGAGCTGCCTGTGCTGCAGTGGCCTGGTCCGAAAGTTGGACTTGCTTCTTGTAGAACATCAGCCAGACCGCTTTCTCTACCGACTTCTTATGTTCTTTACTGCCTGTGCATTTGATGGCGGCGTCTAGCGGACGCTTATCCATCAGTAGGTCACTTATCCACTTTTTGGTCAAGTTAACCTTCCCAAACACATAGTCGGCTACCCTCTCATCCATCACATTTCGCCTATTCAAACCAGGGTCTAAAACATTACTCTCCTGCTGCCAATGTCCAGCCGCGGTCGCCATTTTCTGTAAGGGGGACGTGTCTCTCAGACGGTGCTAGTGCGAGGTTAGGCCTTCGTTGCCTAATACTATTGCTTGCTCTGGTCTCCGGCCAGCCTTTTTGCAATAAGCACCTGTGAGTGGTTCGACCCACTCGCCCTTACGGTTCTAACACTGGACTTAGGTGCAGGGAGCAGTAATGCAGAGAAAAACTCAAATAGACCAGGTTGAATAGTACAAAATGGAAATCTTTATTGCATGGCGTCTAAAATCATGAAATACATGTCATAGGTGCAAATCAACGATAGTACAAGTATACATACATTCATAAAGCTTGGTCTGTGGAAATGGAGAACTCACGGAACATCGTAGAAAGGGGAACACATTATATCTTAACCTTATTAAAACACCCTCCCTTAATAATACCTACACTACGTCTAGATTTGTAGGATCGTAAAACATGCTCACCACTCGTTTAATTTCGGAGATTTTAAAGTGAGGCACTCGGCTCGTTTCGCTGCAGCGCCTGACTGTCACGTGTTTGGAAGGGTTTCTGCACCCCACTTGTTTATTTTTGCTGCTGCGACAAGCAGGCCAGACTCCCTGTTGTCATGAAGAACTCGACGGACCTCGGACACAGTTCAAAGAAGAGTCTTCCTGTGCTCGATACAGTTTGTCGGGAGAACTCAAAGAAAAGTTCTTTATTTATATTTTCGGGCGCGGTCGGGGTTTACTGACCGTGGCCGCACGTGGATTCTCTTCTCGTCTTCTTCTCGTCTTCTTCTCCTCGGGCCTCCGGGTCCAGACACCGTTTACCGACACTCGGGATGGTGTACCCTGTTACTTGCCCTTGTCGGGGCGGCTCGTTCCGATTGAGCTCCACCCAACACTTGAATAACTGACCAGTACGGCTGAGAGTCAAGAGTCAACAAAGTCCAGAGAGAAAATCAAAAGGCTGCTCGTTCAGCAGAGCGGTACCAGAGGATAAGTGTTCAGCTCGAGTCAAGAGTCAGCAGAGATAAGGGCCACCCGGGAGAATAAGAGACCGATGGACATTTGTTCTCTATAGTTATAGTGATGTGTCCTCTTATCTCCCGCTCAAATCTTAATGTTTGTCCTTTGTGTAATATTTGGCGCTCAAAACTCCCAGCATGGGGCGGTTATCTTCTTTAATGGGCTTCGGTAGCACCTGAACCTGGCGAACTATCCGTTAATGTTTTCCCCATTGTTGACCCAACCAGGATGTGTATGAATCGTCTCCCTGACTGGTTTTGGGGGCCCCCGAATACTTGCTTAATCACCTGTCAATGTCTCTCTCATTGTAGAGCCGGGGGGGTATTTGTGTATTGATGTGTCTGGATGGGCCTTCGATTGCCCAGTACAATGATCTTTTCTGTGCATAGGAAAACGATTCCAGCACTTATATCTTTGCTATTGTTCCAAATGCAAACGGGTTGCATCCTGTCTTTATCAGTGTTTACCGAGTATGATCCAATCTTATACTAAATGTGTATTTGACGCCATTTTGTCTGCCCACTGTGTTTCTGGAAGCTTCTGCCACGATGCTCGGCGGCCATTTTACAGGCTTCTGTGTCCTTTATTATCAGGACAGCATTTTGTTTAATAAAACTGATCAAACGAATCTGCTTCTCTTGTGTTATTTTGAATCGCGATAATTGCAAAACTTTACACAGTATCGAGTTCCGAGAATGCATAGCGCTGACACTGTCGAGTTCAGAGAATGCACAGCGCTGAAAATATCAAATTAAGAGAATGCACAATGCTGACACTCTCGATTTCAGAGAATGCACAGCACTGACACTATTGAATTAGGAGAATACACAGCACTGACACTGTCAAGTTCAGAGAATGCACAGCACTGACACTATCGAGTTTAGAGAATACACATCACTGACACGGTCGAGTTCAGAGAATGCACAGCACTGAAACTGTCGAATTCAGAGAAAGCACAGCGCTGACAATGTCGAGTTCAGACAAAACACATCACTGACACTATAGAGTTCAGAGAATGCACTGCACTGACACTATTGAGTTCAGGGAATGCACAACACTGACACTATCGAGTTCAGAGAATACACAGCGCTGACGCTATCAAGTTCAGAGAATGCACAGCACTGACGCTATCTAGTTCAGTGAATTCACAGCGCTGACACTATCGAGTTCAGAGAATACACAGCGCTGACACTATCGAGTTCAGAGAATGCACAGCACTGACACTATCGAGTGAAGAGCATGCACAGCGCTGACACTATCGAGTTCAGAGAATGCACAGCGCTGAACATATCGAGTTGAGAGAATACACAGCGCTGATACTATCGAGTTCAGTGAATGCACAATGGTGAAACTATTGAGTTCAGATAATACACAGCGTTGACACTGTCGAGTTCAGAGAATGCACACCGCTGACACTGTCAAGTTCAGTGAATGCACAGCACTGACACATTCGGGTTCAGAGAATGCACAGCACTGACACTATCAAGTTCAGAGAATGCACAGCTCTAATGCTATCGAGTTCAGAGAATACACAGCGCTGACACTATCGAGTTCAGAGAATACACAGCGCTGACACTATCGAGTTCAGAGAATGCACAGCACTGACACTGTCGGGATCAGAGAGCACACAGCGCTGACACTCTCAAGTTTAGAGACGCACAGCGCTGACACTATCGAGTTCTGAGAATGCATAGCGCTCACATTATCGAGTTCAGAGAATGCACAGCGCTGACACTATCGGGTTCAGAGAATGCACAGCACTGACACTGTCAAGTTCAGACAATGCACAGCACTGACAATATTGAGTTAAGAGAATGCACAGCGCTGAAAATATCGAGTTCAGAGAATGCACAGCACTGACACTGTCGAGTGAAGAGCATGCACAGTGCTGAATATATCGAGTTCAGAGAATGCACAGCACTGACACTGTCGAGTGAAGAGCATGCACAGCGCTGATATTATCGAGTTCAGTGAATGCACAGTGCTGAATCTATTGAGTTCAGATAATACACAGCGCTGACATTATCGAGTTCAGAGAAAGCACAGTGCTGACACTATTGATTTCAGAGAATGCACACCACTGACACTGTCAAGTTCAGAGAATGCACAGCGCTGACACTATCGAGTTCAGCGAATGCACAGCACTGACACTATCGAGTTCAGGAAATGCACAGTGCTGACACTATCGAGTTCAGAGAATACACAGCGCTGACACTGTTGAGTTCCGAGAATATACAGACCTGACACTATCGAGCCAGAGAATGCACAGCACTGACACTGTCAGGATCAGAGAACGCACAGCGCTGACGCTCTCGAGTGTAGAGACGCACAGTGCTGACACCTTTGAGTTCAGATAATACACAGCGCTGACGCTCTCAATTTCAGAGAATGCACAGCGCTGACACTATCAAGTTCCGAGAATGCATAGCGCTGACATTATCGAGTTCAGAGAATGCACAGCACTGGCACTATCGAGTTCAGAGAATGCACAGCACTGACACTGTCGAGTTCAGAGAATGCACAGCGCTGAAAATATCGAGTTCAGAGAATGCACAGTGCTGATACTATCGAGCTCAGTGAATGCACAGTGCTGAAACTATCGAGTTCAGATAATGCACAGCACTGACACTATCAAGTTCAGAGCTTACACAGCACTGACACGGTCGGGATCAGAGAACGCACAGCACTGACAGTATTGAGTTCAGAGAATGCACAGCACTGACAGTATTGAGTTCAGAGAATGCACAGCGCTGACACTGTGGAGTTCCGAGAATGCACAGCACTAACGCATTGGAGTTCAGAGAATGTATAGGGCTGACACTATAGAGTTCAGAGAATGCACAGCACTGACACTATTGAGTTCAGAGAATGCACAGCACTGAAATTATCGAGTTCAGAGAATACACATCGCTGACACTATCGAGTTAAGAGAATGCACAGCACTGACCCGATCGAGTTAGAGAATGCATAGGGCTGACACTATTGAGTTCAGAGAATGCACAGCGCAGACACTGTCGAGTTCAGAGAAAGCACAGCACTGACACTATCGAGTTTAGAGAATACACATCACTGACACGGTCGAGTTCAGAGAATGCACAGCACTGAAACTGTCGAATTCAGAGAAAGCACAGCGCTGACAATGTCGAGTTCAGACAAAACACATCACTGACACTATAGAGTTCAGAGAATGCACTGCACTGACACTATTGAGTTCAGGGAATGCACAACACTGACACTATCGAGTTCAGAGAATACACAGCGCTGACGCTATCAAGTTCAGAGAATGCACAGCACTGACGCTATCTAGTTCAGTGAATTCACAGCGCTGACACTATCGAGTTCAGAGAATACACAGCGCTGACACTATCGAGTTCAGAGAATGCACAGCACTGACACTATCGAGTGAAGAGCATGCACAGCGCTGACACTATCGAGTTCAGAGAATGCACAGCGCTGAACATATCGAGTTGAGAGAATACACAGCGCTGATACTATCGAGTTCAGTGAATGCACAATGGTGAAACTATTGAGTTCAGATAATACACAGCGTTGACACTGTCGAGTTCAGAGAATGCACACCGCTGACACTGTCAAGTTCAGTGAATGCACAGCACTGACACATTCGGGTTCAGAGAATGCACAGCACTGACACTATCAAGTTCAGAGAATGCACAGCTCTAATGCTATCGAGTTCAGAGAATACACAGCGCTGACACTATCGAGTTCAGAGAATACACAGCGCTGACACTATCGAGTTCAGAGAATGCACAGCACTGACACTGTCGGGATCAGAGAGCACACAGCGCTGACACTCTCAAGTTTAGAGACGCACAGCGCTGACACTATCGAGTTCTGAGAATGCATAGCGCTCACATTATCGAGTTCAGAGAATGCACAGCGCTGACACTATCGGGTTCAGAGAATGCACAGCACTGACACTGTCAAGTTCAGACAATGCACAGCACTGACAATATTGAGTTAAGAGAATGCACAGCGCTGAAAATATCGAGTTCAGAGAATGCACAGCACTGACACTGTCGAGTGAAGAGCATGCACAGTGCTGAATATATCGAGTTCAGAGAATGCACAGCACTGACACTGTCGAGTGAAGAGCATGCACAGCGCTGATATTATCGAGTTCAGTGAATGCACAGTGCTGAATCTATTGAGTTCAGATAATACACAGCGCTGACATTATCGAGTTCAGAGAAAGCACAGTGCTGACACTATTGATTTCAGAGAATGCACACCACTGACACTGTCAAGTTCAGAGAATGCACAGCGCTGACACTATCGAGTTCAGCGAATGCACAGCACTGACACTATCGAGTTCAGGAAATGCACAGTGCTGACACTATCGAGTTCAGAGAATACACAGCGCTGACACTGTTGAGTTCCGAGAATATACAGACCTGACACTATCGAGCCAGAGAATGCACAGCACTGACACTGTCAGGATCAGAGAACGCACAGCGCTGACGCTCTCGAGTGTAGAGACGCACAGTGCTGACACCTTTGAGTTCAGATAATACACAGCGCTGACGCTCTCAATTTCAGAGAATGCACAGCGCTGACACTATCAAGTTCCGAGAATGCATAGCGCTGACATTATCGAGTTCAGAGAATGCACAGCACTGGCACTATCGAGTTCAGAGAATGCACAGCACTGACACTGTCGAGTTCAGAGAATGCACAGCGCTGAAAATATCGAGTTCAGAGAATGCACAGTGCTGATACTATCGAGCTCAGTGAATGCACAGTGCTGAAACTATCGAGTTCAGATAATGCACAGCACTGACACTATCAAGTTCAGAGCTTACACAGCACTGACACGGTCGGGATCAGAGAACGCACAGCACTGACAGTATTGAGTTCAGAGAATGCACAGCACTGACAGTATTGAGTTCAGAGAATGCACAGCGCTGACACTGTGGAGTTCCGAGAATGCACAGCACTAACGCATTGGAGTTCAGAGAATGTATAGGGCTGACACTATAGAGTTCAGAGAATGCACAGCACTGACACTATTGAGTTCAGAGAATGCACAGCACTGAAATTATCGAGTTCAGAGAATACACATCGCTGACACTATCGAGTTAAGAGAATGCACAGCACTGACCCGATCGAGTTAGAGAATGCATAGGGCTGACACTATTGAGTTCAGAGAATGCACAGCGCAGACACTGTCGAGTTCAGAGAAAGCACAGCACTGACACATTTGAGTTCAGAGAATGTATAGGGCTGACACTATCAAGTTAAGTTAATGCACAGCACTGACTCTGTCAAGTTTAGAGAATGCACAGCGCTGACACTATCGAGTTCAGGAAATGCACAGCGCTGACACTGTCGAGTTCAGAGAATACACAGCCCTGACACTATCGAGTTCAGAGAATACACAGCACTGACACTATCGAGTTCAGAGAATACACAGCCCTGAAACTATCGAGTTCAGAGAATACACAGCGCTGATGCTTTCGAGTTAGGAGAAAGCACAGCGCTGACACTATCGCGTTCAGAGAATGCACAGCGCTGACACTGTCGAGTTCAGAGAATGCACAGCGTTGCAACTATCGCGTTCAGAGACTGCACAGCACTGACAATATCAAGTTAAGAGAATGCACAGCGCTGACACGATCGAGTTCAGAGAATGCACAGCGTTGATACTATCGTGTTCAGTGGATGCACAGCGTTGACACTGTCGAGTTCAGAGTCTGCAAAGCGCTGACGCTATCGAGTTCAGAGAATGCACAACGCTGACACTCTCGATTTCAGAGAATGCACAGCACTGACACTGTCGAGTTCAGAGAATGCACAGCACTGACACGGTCGAGGTCAGAGAATGCACAGCACTGACACTGTCGGGATCAGAGAACACACAGCGCTGACACTCTTGAGTTTAGTGACGCACAGTGCTGACACCTTCGAGTTCAGAGAATGCACAGCGCTGACATTATCGATTTCAGAGAATGCACAGCGCTGACATTATCGAGTTCAGAGAAAGCACAGCGCTGAAACTATCGAGTTCAAATAATACACAGCGTTGACACTATCGAGTTCAGAGAATACTCAGTGCTGACACTATCGAGTACAGGGAATGCACATTGCTGACACTATCGACTTCAGAGAATACACAGCACTGACACTGTTGAGTTCCGAGAATACACAGCCCTGACACTATCGAATTCAGAGAATGCACAGCGCTGACACTCTCAATTTCAGAGAATGCATAGCGCTGACACTATCGAGTTCCGAGAATGCACAGTACTGACACTGTCTGGATCAGAGAAAGCACAGAGCTGACACTCTCGATTCCAGTGAATGCACAGCGCTGACACTATCTAGTTCCGAGAATGCACAGTACTGACACTGTCTGGATCAGAGAAAGCACAGAGCTGACACTCTCGATTCCAGTGAATGCACAGCGCTGACACTCTCGATTCCAGTGAATGCATAGCGCTGACATTATCGAGTTCAGAGAAGGCACAGTGCTGACACTATCGAGTTCAGAGAATCCACAGCGTTGATACTATCATGTTCAGTGGATGCACAGCGTTGACACTGTCGAGTTCAGAGTATGCAAAGCGCTGACGCTATCGAGTTCAGAGAATGCACAACGCTGACACTCTCGATTTCAGAGAATGCACAGCACTGACACTGTCGAGTTCAGAGAATGCACAGCAGTGACACGGTCGAGGTCAGAGAATGCACAGCACTGACACTGTCGGGATCAGAGAACACACAGCGCTGACACTCTTGAGTTTAGTGACGCACAGTGCTGACACCTTCGAGTTCAGAGAATGCACAGCGCTGACATTATCGATTTCAGAGAATGCACAGCGCTGACATTATCGAGTTCAGAGAAAGCACAGCGCTGAAACTATCGAGTTCAAATAATACACAGCGTTGACACTATCGAGTTCAGAGAATACTCAGTGCTGACACTATCGAGTACAGGGAATGCACATTGCTGACACTATCGACTTCAGAGAATACACAGCACTGACACTGTTGAGTTCCGAGAATACACAGCCCTGACACTATCGAATTCAGAGAATGCACAGCGCTGACACTCTCAATTTCAGAGAATGCATAGCGCTGACACTATCGAGTTCCGAGAATGCACAGTACTGACACTGTCTGGATCAGAGAAAGCACAGAGCTGACACTCTCGATTCCAGTGAATGCACAGCGCTGACACTATCTAGTTCCGAGAATGCATAGCGCTGACATTATCGAGTTCAGAGAAGGCACAGTGCTGACACTATCGAGTTCAGAGAATCCACAGCACTGACACTGTCGAGTTCAGAGAATCCACAGCACTGACACTATTGATTTCAGAGAATGCACACCACTGACACTGTCAAGTTCAGTGAATGCACAGCGCTGACACTTTCAAGTTCATGGAATGCACAGCGCTGACACTATCAAGTTCCGAGAATGCACAGCTCTAATGCTATCGAGTTCAGAGATTACACAACACTGGCACTATCGAGTTCAGAGAATACACAGCGCTGACACTGTTGAGTTCCGAGAATGCACAGCCCTGACACTATCGAATTCAGAGAATGCACAGCACTGACACTGTCAGGATCAGAGAATGCACAGCGCTGACACTATCGAGTTCAGAGAATGCACAGCATTGGCAGTATTGAGTTCAGAGAATGCACAGCACCGGCAGTATCGAGTTCAGAGAATGCACAGCGCTGAATCTATCGAGTTCAGAGAATACACAGCACTGACAATATCGAGTTAAGAGAATGCACAGCGCTAACACTATCGAGTTCAGAGAATGCACAATACTGAAAATATCGAGTTCAGAGAATGCACAGCGCTGATACTATCGAGTTCAGAGAATGCACAGCGCTGATACTATCGAGTTCAGTGAATGCACAGTGCTGAAACTATCGAGTTCAGATAATACACAGCACTGATACTATTGAGTTCTGAGAATGCACAGCGCTGACACTGTTGAGTTCCGTGAATACACAGTGCTGACACTGTCGAGTTCAGAGAATGCACAGTACTGACACTGTCGAGTTTAGATACGCACAGCTCTGACACCTTCGACTTCAGAGAATGCACAGCGCTGACACTCTCGATTTCAGAGAATGCACAGCGCCGACATTATCGAGTTCAGAGAATGTACAGCACTGACACTATTGAGTTCAGAGCGTTGTAGAATTCGCAAAATTATCGCGATTTTATAAAAATGAGAAGGAGACAAAAAGTTTCGTACAAACTGCTTTATTTCAGCAGAATGCTGTCAGGTTTCAAAATGGACACAAACAGCCTGTAAAATGGCCGCCACGCCTCGTGGCAGAATGTTCTAGACTTTCAGTAGGCAGACAATATGGCGTTTCAATAAACATTTCAGCAAGATCGGACAGGACTCAGCACATTTGAGATAATGACAAGACGTGATGGGTTTGCATTTCAAACATAAATACTGGAATCGGTTTTCCAGGTACAAACGAGGGCTATTGTGCTGAGCGATCAAGGACCCATCCAAAGACATTGATATGCAAATTCCCCACGACTCTACGATGAGAGAGCCGTTCGCGGGTACTCACAGCAAGCATTTGGAAGCCCCAAAACCCCTCCAGGGAGACTACTAGCCGGTTCCACAATGGGAGAAATATTAACGGGTACTCAGACAGTTACAAGTATCACCGTAACCCATTAAAGACTGAGATCACCCCATACAAGAAGTTTTGAGCGCCAAAACATGACAAAAGATAGACATTAAGATTGGGCGGGAAATAGGAATTACAGCACTATAACTGTAAAGTACAACCGTCCATCTTTCTCTTGCTGCTTTGACTCGCTGGAAGGCTGCTGAACTCTTATTCTCTTGCCTGACGACTCTGGACTCTGATCCGCCAGGATCAACCTCGTGGCTTGCCGCGAAGATCTGTGGAGAACTGGGCTGTGAAGGCCTGGAAGCGGGCGCACCATCCCGAGAAGTCGGTAAACGGTGTTGGAACCGAAGGCCCGAGAGGAGATGAGATGAGATGAGATGAGAAGAGAAGAAGACGACAATACGTATCGCCACGGTCAGTAAACCCCGACCGCGCCTCTAAATATAAGGACCATTTCTTCGAATTCTATCGGCTACTCCACAACTGGCCCAGGAAGACTGTTTTTCGAATTTTACAGGCAACCGGTGTGAGGGCACAGGAAGACTCTTCTTTGAGGGGTGTCCGAACATTGAAAACCAACACAGATCTTCATGGCCGCAGGCGGTCCAGCCTACTAGCCGGAGCAGAAACGAGTAAACAAGTGAGGCGCAGAGACTCTAGACCAACACGTGAGTGGTCAGGTGCGGTGGCGAAAGCATCCGAACATCGATTTAGAATCCTTCGAATTGTCCCAAGTGGTGAGCATGAGTCTCGATCCTACAAATTTAGTTTAGGACAGGTATTGATAGGGGAGGGTTTAAGTTTTTAAGGATAATTATAATGTGTGTCCCCTTTTACGATGTGTCGTGCGCTCCTCGTTTCCCTAAACCTAGTTGCATAAATGTATGTAAGTTTGTACTGTCATTAATCTGTGCTTATGACATGTATTTCGTAGTCTTGAATAATGTTCAGCCGGGTCTACCTGAGTTTTTCTCTGCATTATTGCTCTCGCACCTAAGTCCAGTGTCAGAACCGTAAGGGCGAGTGGGTCGAACCACACACCGGTGTCTAGTGTTACCAGGCTGGCTGGAGACCAGAACAGACAACAAGGCCTAACCCCGCACTAGCACCCAGGCTAAGCACAGAGCCACCCGAACCCCTTACAGCGTGCACAGCACTGGCAGTATCGAGTTCAGAGCATGCACAGCACTGAACATATCGAGTTCAGAGAATGCACAGCACTGAACATATCGAGTTCAGAGAATGCACAGTGCTGAAACTATTGAGTTCAGATAATACACAGCGTTGACACGATCGAGTTCAGAGAATACACAGCGCTGACATTATCGAGTTCAGAGAATGCACAGTGCTGACACTATCGGGATCAGAGAACGCACAGCGCTGACACTATCGAGTTCAGAGAATACACAGCGCTGACACTATCAAGTTGAGAGAATGCACAACACTGAAAATATCGAGTTCAGAGAATGCACAGCGCTGATAATATCGAGTTCAGTGAATGCACAGCGCTGACACTGTTGAGTTCCGAGAATGCACAGCGCTGACACTGTTGAGTTCCGAGAATGCACAGCGCTGGCACTATCGAGTTTAGATACGCACAGCTCTGACACCTTCGACCTCAGAGATTGCACAGCGCTGACACTCTCGATTTCAGACAATGCACAGCGCTGACACTATCGAGTTCAGAGAATGCACAGCACTGACAGTGTCGAGTTCAGAGAATGCACTGCGCTGAAACTATCGAGTTCAGATAATACACAGCGTTGACACTATCGAGTTCAGAGAATACACAGCGCTGACACTATCGAGTTCAGAGAATGCACAGTGCTGACACTATTGATTTCAGAGAATGTACACCACTGACACTGTCAAGTTCAGTGAATGCACAGCGCTGACACTATCGAGTTCATGGAATGCACAGCGCTGACACTATCGAGTTCAGAGAATGCTCAGCGCTGACACTGTTGATTTCCGAGAATACACAGCCCTGACACTATCGAATTCAGAGAATGCACAGCACTGACACTGTCGGGACCAGAGAACACACAGCGCTGACACTCTCTATTTGAGAGAATGCACAGCGCTGATACTATCGAGTTCAGTGAATGCACAGTGCTGACACTATCGAGTTCAGATAATACACAGCGCTGACATTATCGAGCTCAGAGAATGCACAGCACTGACAGTGTCGAGTTCAGAGAATGCACAGCACTGGCAGTATCGAGTTCAGAGAATGCACAGCACTGAAACTATCGAGTTCAGAGAATGCACAGCGCTGACACTATCAAGTTCAGAGAATGCACAGCTCTAATGCTATCGAGTTCAGAGAATACACAGTGCTGAAACTATTGAGTTCAGATAATACACAGCGTTGACACTATCGAGTTCAGAGAATGCACAGCACCAACACTATCGAGTTCAGTGAATGCACAGCGCTGACACTATCAAGTTCAGAGAATGCACAGCTCTAATGCTATCGAGTTCAGAGAATACACAGTGCTGAAACTATTGAGTTCAGATAATACACAGCACTGACACTATCGAGTTCAAAGAATGCACAGCGCTGACACTTGTTGGGGTTGGGGTTTTTGTGTCAGCTTTACCTCTGACTTCTGAGCGGTTCGATTCGCTCCCACTCCCTTGGTTCTAGACCTTGGACTTATTTGGGGGCTGTGATACAAAAGTTGCAGCAGACAACTGAGTTTGATGAAAGAACTTCAATCTTTATTAAAAGGTAAGACACAAATAACAACACTCTTATCACTCTAAAGGTGGGGAATACTTCGGTACAAGCGAGGGAAATGACAGTAGAACAATACTTCACCCCTCCCATCCCCACTTTACTAGCTAAGTTAGGTTTTGAAGGAACAGGGATAATGCTCACCAATCCTTTGACAGTTGGGCTAAATCGCGGTTTTGGTGTTCGCTGTTTATGGTGGTTAGTGTCTGCCGTACCCCGTACGCGGTAGAGGACTTCACCTGGGCCTCTGGTCAGTCTTCACGAGTCCGCTGATGCGGTACAATGTCGTTATGGATTTATCTGGTGAGTACCCAATTTCTTTAGTTTAGCAGTAGGGCTTAGAGTTTTTAGGGAAAATCTTACCCAGGGGTAAGTCAGGAGTAGTTTGTAGTGTGGAAACTTTGCGATTCTTCGGGTTTTCTTCCCTGGAGTTGGTCGCGGTGGCCTGCGATTACCCGGTCAGTTGGGGGTAATGCGTGGTTGAGGTCTTTGGTTCCCGCAATGGCTCTAGGCCTTGGTTGGTGTGTCGGTCGACCTCGTGGAGCCGTCGGTGAGTGGTTGCTGCTTGTTGCTCTGGGTGGCTGTGTTGGGGCCGTGGTTGGAGGTCCGTCAAGGTGGTGTCTTCGCGAGCTGGACTCAGGTGTGTCTGAGTGGTGAGCGATGCCGATTCACTTCCAGCTCGGGCCTTCTTCTTCTCGGTCGCTCCTTCCTTCTTCTCTCCTGCTTCTTCTTCGTTGTCTGTGTTCATCCTCCAGCGCTCTCTTTTTGCTGTCTGCTGGGTGGGCCTTCAATTATACTGAATTAAAGTGGCCTTATCTACCCGCCAAATCTGTTCAGTTCATTGTTTAGTTTTGGTGAGCTGGTAAATCGGTAATGATTTACTAGCACGTTATCTGGGTTTTAAATCTGACCCATTGAGTATGACCTTATCTACCCGCCAAATCTGTTCAATTCATTGTCTGAATTTGGCGGGCCTGCTACCAGTAACTGCTCTGTAAGTGTCAAATGGGTTTTTGGGATGGTTTGCATCCTGTCGATCTGTTGGCTGATTGCTGGTGATGGGTTTTGTGTTTTGGTTTCATAGGCTGCTATAGCCTAGTCCTGGGTGCTCTGTATTATGCATATTTCTTGATGGGCCTTGTAATCGGTTTGATGGGACCTATTGTTTTCACAGAATCACAGAATCCCCACAGTGCAGATAGAGGCCATTTCGGCCCATCGAGCCTGCACCGACACATATCCCACCCTATCCCCGTAACCCCACGTATTTAATCCCCCTAACACTAAGGGTCAATTTATCATAGCCAAATAAACCTAACCCGTACATCTTTGGACTGTGGGAGGAAACCGGAGCACCCGGAGGAAACCCACGCAGACACGGGGAGAATGTGCAAACTCCACACAGACAGACACCTGTGGCCGGTTTCGAAACCGGGTCCCTGGCGCTGTGAGGTAACAGTGCTAACCACTATGCCACCGTGTGGGTGGGGCTATCTTCTCCTAGGGTCTATTGTTGAAATGTTAATGCATGCTGGGGCTTTGAGTGAGGTCATCCCGATTCTCCAGACAATGAAATTAACTGCAATACCCAAACTGCTTTTACAGAGGTCAAACCCAACTTCCTTCACAGCCTTTTCTCCCTTCACAGGCCCAGACATGTTTTTAAAATGCCAAAACTTGGATTTTGGTCTTATATTCCTTAGGTTAGGCACAAATGCATTTTTATCACTCCGAGGTAGTTCCAAAGTCCTTTTTTTTCCTTAGGTTTTGGGGATCTGCAAATTTTGGAAACCTTACAGTCCCTCCTGCGATACTTTAATTCACTACAATATCGTTGTGGGTGGACAAAATTCCTGATCCTTGAAAAATCAACATTCCCCTGTATTACCTAAACTAAAACCCAAAAACACACATGCCCCTTTTTGGTGTAGTGTTCCAATACATACAGGTAAGAATCAAGAATAAATACACTTCCAAGCACGGAGGGGGCCCAACACCCCTACACTACTTGAAAAAACCCAAAATACATACATAGAAAGAAAATAACACATGATCACAAAACTTCTTTATTTTTAGAATCGATTCAGGCTTGTTTTATACTTGGTAAACTTTATTGCAATGTTTTTCCCAGGCTTTCTCATGCCGGGAATGGAGCATTCTGTCCTTCCCCTTGCATTTTGTACACAGTAAGTACAAGACTATCCCGAGCTGGCAAACCACTAAGATGTGGGAGGCCATCCTAATCCAAGAAGGAACCTCTATGTTTTCAAAAATGTCCCACCAGGGTGGAACCGTGATGGCCGAAATCTCAGCCCCTATCTCGAGTGTCTTTTGTTCCAGGGTGCAGAAATGCTTCTGTGACACCTGTACAGCTTTTAGTAAGACGGTAAGGTGTTCGGGTAGAGGAGGAATCTTATAGCCGAAGAAGGTGACATAGTTTTGCAGGTTGGTGATGTTTTCCCTTACAGTGAGTTGAACAGTTGAGGGTTCAGGAATGGGGACAATCCGTTCCTGGGCTACTTGAACTTCTGCCTCGGGTTTAAAGCAGAAACTGTTGTCACTCACCGGACACCAGAAATGCTGTCCATGCTGGTAGTGGGGCGCACTTGTGGTGACACAATATGTCCCACCCCCTATGAATGCTACCTGTGGGGAAACATGGCCTTGTGCCATTACCTCCATGGTACAGTTGATAGGCCGTGCGCCAGCAGCTTTAAACCAGCACTGTGGTCTAGAGTAGGCGTTCAAGTGCTGGGGGCACAGTATTATGTGTGAACCCTGGCTCCGGCACCCGGAGAGGTCAGTACCTGTCATAGCGTGCTCCCACTTTATGACATAAGGTGGGACCTCTGCGAAACGGACGTGTGCACCCCCTTGAATGATCCCAATGTTCTCCACCCTGTATACCGGTGCGGGACGGGCTGTCCCACCCATGACCGGCATCCTCACTACTATCCCCATGATCGAGTGATTGGAATGTCCACAATCTACTGGGACTGGGTAGGCTTCAGAGGCTAGGCGGAGCTGACACGGGCTCAGTGAATTGCTGAACAGGTGGAGGGCTGCGAGGTGTTTGTTGCTAATCCAGGAGGGGACTAAACCTTGTTTTAAATCCTCCAGGTTGCTGTGGCCCTCGCCCAGCAACCATGCCCCGTAGAGCACACACACACCTCATTCTGTGCAGCCTGATCCGATGCATTCCTGTCCTCCCGTATGAGGTCATTCACTGTTTTAGCATGTCTCTCTAGCTCATCAATGATCTCTTTTAGGTGGACCATCATAGCTTGGTCCTCGTGTAGCTCTGAGCCTACCACTGTGTTCTCATCCATTAGGATCTTTCTTAACTGGGTTTTTAAACCATTTATCTATGTTTGTAGCTCTATGTCATCTGGGCTATTTATTACTGAGGATCCTGCATTATATGTTGTGAAAATATAGTTCCAGGTCCCCCTTCTTTGTCTCCCTGCGCCCATACTGTGCTCTGCATGCAATCTGTGCAGTTCTGCTTTGTCCACGTTGGCAAAGTCGAATTCATAGAATTTTCTAAACATTTCCTTTAGCAGGGCCTGGTATAGCTGTTCTGTCTCCTTAGGACACCATTTAGGTAAGTGTACCTCGGTAAGGTTTAAGATTACTGAAGGTAATGCATAGTGTACCCCCTGATATAGTACCTTTTCGGTCGGTACTAGGACTATCTCATTCTCTGATCCCTTGGTGGTGGTAGAACACCTTTCCTCTACTGTTCGTGAGGTCGTGGTCGTGGGCAGGGACTTGCGGAGGCGGTCTACTAGTTTGGTGGCGTTGACTGGGGTCGGGGAGTGCGGGAGCGCGCACACATGTAGGCTAGAATCCCACCCCATCCCCTCCCCAGCATCTTGCCATTATCTGGAGAAGATGATGGATATGCCTGTGGGGCAGGCTTTCTCTGACCCCCACATACAAACATGGACTCCCTGTTCCGACTCCCACCACTTATCCCAACACACACTTACTCCTCCTTGGGTCCCTGTGATTGTCCGGTAGGTTTCATTCCCTAATCTTTCCCAGTCGGCTGTATGGTCCCCTGCGTCCCTGCTTAGCTTCCTGAGCCACCACCACCTATTCATGGGAATTCGTCCCTTACAGGTAAGGCACACACATTTCCCCTCGGTGACACTGACCCTTGTGGCAACGACCTGTACTCTGGTGCATGGGAGGGAGGCCTCCCCGTACGTGAACCCGGTCTGGCTGGAGTATTTAGTAGAGTTGGACCCCAGCCACCCTGGCCTCCTTCCCTCGTGGAAGTAGATGGCGAGTTCCTCCACTCCCCGTTTGCCACCCCCTGCGGTGACAACCGGTGCTCTCTCTCCCGAGCATCCATAGATGTGGGAGTCCTCCACGTCACCTCGGTCACCGATGCTCACCCCTACCAGGGCGAGCAGGAGCAGAACACTTCTCATGCCGATTTCCTCTCTGTAGGGACACACAAAACAGACAGCCATGTCCTGAGAAGGTTCTCTGGCTGGACAGGTGATCGATTCTTGAGAAACTTTTAAACTTACTCACTAAAATCCTTAAAACTAGAATCCTTAAAATCCTAAAACTACCAAAACTGTGAAATACTTAAAAATTCTAAAACTCTGTACATTCGCCGCCCGTCTCCGGACGGCCAGGTCAAATCCTGTATGGCCTATGTCTTGGGCAGCTTCTGAGCAGCCGGTATGGTGGCCTGTACCGCAGGACCCTGGGAGTCCTTTTTAAAATAACTGAGGGTTTCCCTGAATCCCTGTCAATCCCGGGAGTGTCCCTTCCTGTGCTACAGCACACTGCCCCCTTTGGTGTGGCTGCTGAGTCCCTGTCCTGTCCTGTGGGTTCCCCGCAGCCTGAGGCTGCAGGCTGGGGATCCCTAAACTTTAAACGCTCCCTGGACTTGGGCACTCCTTTTCAGGTTGCAGACCCCTTTGGGCTGACCCACTGATGTACTGGTGACCACGGCAGTTTAGGCTGTGGTGTGCGAGGAGACCTTCTCAGGACTCTGGCCACTGGGAGTGTGCCTGAGTCCCATATAATCGGTGGAGTGTACCCTCCTGTGATACAAGCCACTGTCCCCACCGCTGCAGCCTGTGAGTCTGCCACAGCTGCTGACTGGGGATTTCTAACTTGGTGGCAATCCACCTTTGCTGACTGTTCCCTTTTCTCGGGTTTAATCAGCTTGCATTGGTTGATGTGAAACCACTTTGTACGGCGGGGCATCTTTATGGCACAGACCATGGGGCTTGCCTTGTCCACAATGTGGTAGGGCCCCATGTACAGTGGTTCGAAACTCCCTATCTGGGCAAAATTCCTAACCATGACCTGATCCCCTATCTCCCACTCGTGGTGCTTGCGGGGTTGGAGCAGCAATCGGTTACTCCGATGCTGTTTTCCCATGTTGCTCGCAGCCTGCCAGTGGACCTGTTTAAGGTGGTCCAACAGATTCCTGACGAATCTGTTCCGGCTAACCTCTCTGAGCTGCCCTTCCGTGAGCACCGGGATTAGCACATGGGTGGGGGTCCGCATAACCCTGCCAGTCATGAGCTCGTGTGGGGAATACCCCGTGCTATTTGACTGGCTGGCTCGGATCCCCATTAAGACTAACGGTACGAGTTCTACCCACTTTTTGGATGAGTCTCCCGTATCCTTCTTTAGCCTTTCCTTAATGCTATGGTTTAAACGCTCCACAGGACCCGATGACTGCGGGTTGTGGGCGACGTGCCATTTCCTCTCTATGCCGAGCACCCTGAGGGTCTCTTGCATAACCTGCCC
Source organism: Squalus acanthias (assembly GCA_030390025.1). Taxonomy (NCBI): domain Eukaryota; kingdom Metazoa; phylum Chordata; class Chondrichthyes; order Squaliformes; family Squalidae; genus Squalus; species Squalus acanthias. The sequence continues at coordinate 85,474,948 of CM059428.1, read as the reverse complement.
AGTAAAATGACTCCCCTGGTCGGACTCCACATACTGTGGTAGTCCCCACCGTGAGAACACTTCCCTGACTAGGATCCTAGCTGTACCCAATGCAGTAGCCGTACGGCATGGGAATGCTTCTACCCACTTTGAGAACACATACACCAGGACTAGGCAGTACTTAAAGCCTCCCTTGCCGGTGGGTAGGGGCCCAATGTAGTCGACCTGGATCGACTGCCATGGTCCCTCTACCCTCCTGATGTGTCCCATGGACACCTTCTTTTTCTGGGGGTCTGGGTTGTTAGCAGCACACACTAGGCAGCCTGCACAGAACTCGCGGACATCTTCCCTGAGTCCTGGCCACCATCCTGTCTGTTCCACCTCTTGCCAGGTGGTCTCAGGTCTGGGATGTCCCAGTCCTGGACCCTCATGGGCCAGTTGGAGGAATTCCCTTCGGTGCTGCTGCGGCACCACCCACTGCTCCCCTCTGAACAGCATGCCTTCCTTTACAGTGATGGCTGCTGTGCCGTACGGGCCCTCTACTTTCTCCCCTTTTTCAAGCCTGTTCAGGACAGTCTTGAGGACTGTGTCCTGGGCTTGAGCCTGTTTTAAGTCCGGGGCCAAAGCTACACCCTGTGTGCTTCTCCTGGCCCGGACTGCTGCTACTGGACCCGCTTGGTACAGGTCCCAGAATACCCCTTCTCTGGCCCCCTGTTTGGCCAGCTCGTCTGCCTTGTGGTTATTTTCCCACTTGGGTTCTTTCTTAGAGTGGGCCTTTACCTTATGGATAAAGACCTTCCCTTCCGCCCCCACTGCTGCCATGATTCTCTCCAACAAGGGCTTTATGGTGAGGGGTCTCCCATCAGCGGAGGTGTATCCGCGACGGGACCAGATGGCCAGGTACTCCGTACACGAATTGCATGTGAACATGCTGTCCGAGCAAATCATGTATGGGGTAGGGAACTCCTCGGGGTGTGTAACCACATACACCACCGCAGACACTTCAGCCTGCTGGGCGCTCATGGCGCTGGGGAGTTTAATGGCCAAGGCAATGTCCGCCTCTGGGTCATAAACTCCACACCCTGTGAGTCGTTCTCCAGCAGATACTGTGCTCGAACCGTCCACTTAGATTTTGCGGCCTGTGGGGTGTATCCCGACCCGAAAACCTATGTTAACTTCCCATACCCCTTCAATAGAACACCGGTGGGCGTTCCCTGGGTAAATTAGGTTGGCTGCGAGCCTCGGCTCGCAGAGCCCTTTTACCCTTAGGTCCATCTGGGAGAGAAGCAGGGTCCAGCGGGCAATGCGGGCACTGCTCACTGTCCCATCTTTGATTCTCCCATCTAGGAGCTTCTGGGTGGGCGTGTGATGGGTGAGCAGGGTGATGGGAGATGTGCCTGTGAAGATCAATGATCTTTTCACAGTCCAGTGAGTGGCAAGGAGGTGCCTCTCACAGTTGGAGTAGCCCTTCTCCACATCAGTGAGTATCCTGGAGGAGTAGACCACTGGTCTCAGCCTGTCGTGCCTCTCTTGGAGCAGCACAGCACTCAGACTGTCCGCGCTGGCTGCCACCTCCAGGAAAAACTCTCTCTCCCCATCAATAGCCCCTAGAGCTGGTGCGGTCTGCAGATCCTTTTTGAGCCTTACAAATGCTGCCTCGCAACCCTTGTCCCAAGCCCACTCTACACCCTTATGTAGGAGTCGGAGCAGAGGGGCTGCGGTGGCTGCGTAATCCTCAATAAAATCTCTGCAGTACCCAGTGTAAGGGATTCTGACCCTGCGTGTCTCACAGCCTGTGAGATTCACGCGGCTCTGTGCAGCCTGTATGTCAGTGCGGGTCTAGGCCTCGTTGCCTGTTCTGGTCTCCAGCCAGTCTGGGAACACTAGACACACCTGTGAGTGGTTCGAATCACTCTCCCTTACGGTTCTAGACACTGGACTTAGATGCGAGAGCAGTAATGGAGATGAAACTCATGTAGACTTGGTTTGAATGGTACGAAATGGAAAATCTTTATTGCATGATACTTAAGATTATGAAATACATGTCATAAGCACAGATTAATGACAGTACAATCTTGCAAACAGTTATATAGTCGATCTTAGGGAAACGAGGAACGAACGGCACAAAGTAAATAGGGGCACACATTACAAATATCCTTAATCCTTAAACCCTCCCCTATCAATATCTATCCTAAACTAGATTCGTAGGATCTCGAGACTCATGCTCACCACTCGTGATAACTCGGAGAAATTCCGAATAGCTGATCGGATGTTTTTCACCGCAGCACCCACGTGTCGGTCAGGAGATCTCCTGGTCCCACTTGTTTACTTGCTTCTGCTGCTCCGGCTAGCAGGCTGGACCGTCTGCTGTGATGAAGACCTGTGTTGGTTGGTTTAACAGGTACTTTTCGAGCACAGTTGTCGATATCATCGATACGATATGTTTCTTTGCAAGTTCGAAGAAGTCTTCCTGGCAAGGAAAACTTGGCTAATCGACCTACAGGCGCGGTCGGGATTTACTGACCGTGGCGATGGATATGGTCTTCCTCTCTTCTCATCTCATCTCATCTCATCTCTTCTCGGGCCTTTTGGTTCCGATACCGGTTACCAATATAGGTCTTCGTTACGCGACACGAGGTAGATCCGAACGGATCAGAAAGTTCAACAGTCTTTTCAGAAGAGGCAACAGGCAAGCAGAAGCCCAACTACGAGTACACAGGAGCAGCCACGATGATAAGAGCAGCAAGAGAAAGATGGACGGTTTGGAGCCTGCAATTATAGTGCAAAATCTTCCGTTTCCCGCCCAACTATAATGTCCATTCTTTTGTTTAAGGTCTGGCGCTCAAATGTCTTGTATGGGTGATCTCCGTTCTTAATGGGTTTCGGGGCTACTCGTAAATGTCTGAGTACCTGTTAATATTTCTCCCATTGTTAAATCGGTCGGTAATCTCCCTGGAGGGGTTTGGGGCTTCCAAGTGTCCTGTATAACTACCTGCTAACGGCTCTCTCATCGTAGAGTCGTTGGGATTTTACATATTAATGTCTTTTGGATGGGCCCTTGATTACTCGGTACAATGGCTTTCCTTTGTACCTGGGAGACCGATTTCAGTATCTATGTGTATACTGCAAACCCATAATGTCTCGTGTATTATCTTCACTGTGCTGACTCTTAATCGATCTTGCACAAATGTTTATTGGAACGCCATCTTGTCTGCCTGTTGAAAAGTCTAGAATGTTCTGTCACGAGGTGCGGCGGCCATTTTACAGGCTGCTTGTGTCCACTTTAAACCTGTCAGCATTCTGCTGAAATAAAAGCTGTTTGAACGAAACTCTGTGTTTTCTCCTTATTAATAAAATCGCGATATATTGCGAATTCTACACCAGTCAGTCCTAGAAAGGATCTGACCCCTGTGACTGTGTTGGGGGCTGGTAACTCCTGCACTGCTTCCCTTCTGGCTCTGCCAATGGCCCATTTCCCTGCGCACACAGTTATCCCTAGGAATTTTACTTCCTGTTGGCCGATCTGTACCTTTTTAGGGTTTAGCTTGAAGACTTCTTGCCGGAGCAGCTCCAGCGGTTCAGTTAGTAGTGGACCGTGTTCCTCTCCTTCATCGGTGAACAAGAGTAGGTCATCCACATACTGTACCAACTGCCGGGGCCGGCTGAAGCACTTCAGACAATTAGCCATGCATTGGTGAAAAATGCTGGGGCAATTGTGGAAACCCTGGGGTAGGCAGTTCCAGGTGTACTGTTGGCCTTTAAACGTGAAGGCGAACTTGTACTGGTCCTCCCTTCTTAAAGGGATGGATCAAAACCCGTTGGAAATGTCCAGCACTGTGAAGGTGGTTGCATATGCTGGGATACTTCCAATGAGGTCGGCAACGGCTGCCACCGTGGGTGCACAGGCGGGGATGTTACGGTTGAGTACCCGATAGTCCACTGTGGCCCTCCAGGAGTTGTCCGGTTTTCTAACCGGCCACAGTGGGGAGTTTACATGGGTAGCTATCGGTCTCAGCACCCCCTGCTTTACTAAGAAAGCCATGGCTGCTTCCATGTCTGCTTCCGCCTCCCTGGGGAAGTTATACTGCTTCTGTGGTCGGGTCATGGGGTCTCCACTGACACTAACCTCGACCCCGTTGACCCTCCCACAGTCATGCTTGTGAGTGACAAATGCTGCGAGGTGTGCTCGCACAAATGCCTGGTACTCCACCGGAGTGTTACTGACCATTTGCTCGAGGTCGCAACCTTCCTTTGGTTTTCGGGTATACAAGGTCCCCTGGCCCTGTTTCCCTGGGATGACGCCACTTCACTCTCTCTACCCACACATGCTCCCCACAGACAGTGGTTCCTCAGATCCACTAAAATCCTGTGGCTTGTGATAAAGTCGTCCCCCAGGATCCCCGTCCCCTCTTTCTCCCATTTCATCAGGACACAGGTCCACTTAGTGTGGAGTGTTCCTAAATGAATGGACAGCGGGATGGAGAATGAGCCAGCCTGCTCGTTACCTGTGAATCCCACTAAACTGTACGGGACCCCGTTAGACAGAGGTGAGGCTGTGGGATTCTCTGAATAGACTATGGTGCTGGAAGCTCCAGTATCTAGCAGATGAATCCCTTTCACCTTTTCCACCTCCATCCTAACAAGTGGCCTCTTCCAAGCGTCGTACTCCAGGGGACACAGGTAGACAGGCTGCGCTGGCTCTAGTCATAAGTCTGTGTTTGGTGGGGCAGAGGTAGTCACTGTCCCAGTGGCTGTGGCTACCTTTCCTGAGCCAGTTAACAAGGCTCGAATCGCTTCTTCGACCGAGTCTAACGTGTGGGGAGAGTTTGGGGTTTCTACTTTTGGGACAGGGGCTGGGGAATTCTTTCCTAGGTTATCCTTCCATGGATTCCTACAGTCCTTCCTCCAATGCCCACTCTTCTCGCACCCGAAACAGTTACGCTTCATGTCAGAAGGGTTTCCCTTCCTGGTGCCACTGTTTCTTACCCTGGCTGGGTTTTAACTCATGCACCTTCCCCTTGGGAGGATGCTCTTCTGCCCCCCTACCGTTTCGGTAAGCTAGGGTCAGTTGTCTGACCACTGTCTCTTCAGTGCCCCGGGGGTCCCTTGTGTCAAACCACAGCTCGGCCTTGGCTCTGATCCGTGGCAAGCTGTTTGCCACCAGACTTCGGAGCCAGTGGGCCAGCTCATCCTGAGTCAGGTGAGCCCTGTCGAGAACCCCATTACAGGCACTCCTGTACACAGGCCACAGCCGGTCTGCGAAAGCCTGTGGGGTCTCCCCTACTAGCTGTGTAGTCTTCTCCACCCTGGAGAAAGGACTACCATCGTTCATACCCATGGCCTCCAGAACTCCGTCTCTGATGGCAGCGTATCCACCCTGCCCTCTTTTACTCTCTGCGGAGAGGGACTGGTAGATTTTGCTGTCCAGTGAGAACAGGAGCATTTTGGCCATCTCGGCATCATCACTGTCATTGATGCCTGCTGCCTATTCCACTTCCATGAAGTGGACTGAGGGGTCCCCTTTTTGGGTGAGTTTGTCCAGGTGGCCTATCATAGCCCTAAGCTGTTGGGTACCGTGGGGAGCCACGAATTGGCTTTCGAGGGGTCCTTGACCCCCACCACCGCCGGGTGGGCCAAAATTTTGCTGCCGGACTGGGCACATCGGCCCCGATCCGACCTCTCTTGCATTGGCTCGCCCACCTCTGCCTGCTGCCAAACCGAGTCAAAACACGGCGCCACAGGTTTTGTTTTGCACTCCCTGCCATCCCCACAAATCGCCCTTCCTTCCTGCTGCCTAACCGGGTTGTTCCCCGGTGCCACAGGTAGCGTTCGAACAGTTTCCCCCTGCACTTCCAGGTCCACTCGGGCCGTACCTGTGCTTAACAGGCATACCATGCCTTTGGCTCTGGACAGAGCAAGGTTCAAACTTTCTATTTGTTTCTGGCAGGGGCCGTGCTCTCCCGCTTCATACCCCCTTGTGCTTGCTACCTTGTAGGCCGCCTGTACATCTCTTAACCTCTCTTCTAGTTCCTTTACTTGCCTGGCAAGGCAGGTGTTTTCTTCCCTCAACACTAGTTCACTGTTTTTTGCTTCGGTGACCTGACACTGTGTTTCTACTAACTGCCTCCTTTCCTGATCTCAGGCTGTTAACTCATTGAGTAGTGTTTCCCCTGCTTGGGCCCTTGCTTGAGACAGGTGAGCAGATTCCTGCAGCTCTGCTCTGAGTGTCTCTACACGTTTATCGAACAGTTGTATCTGTTTCTGGGAACAGATCAACCAGATGGCTTTCTCCACAGATTTCTTGTGGTCCTTGCTCTCAGTCCACTTACCTGCAGCGTCTATTGGACGTTCAGCACGTAACAGACTGAGTACCCACTTCTTAGTTATGTTCACCTTTTCGAACACATAAGAGGAAATCCTTTGCTCCATCTTGGTTCTCTCCTCAAAAACAATGTCCACTGCATCACATCCCTTTTGCCAAGGTCCTGCCGCGGTCGCCATTCTGTAGGGAGTGGTGGATTTGTTTCAGCTTTACCTCTGACTTCTGAGCGGTTCGAATCGCTCCCACTCTCTTGGTTCTAGACCTTGGACTTATTTGGGGGCTGTGATACAAAGCTGCAGCAGACAACTGAGTTTGATGAAAGAACTTCAATCTTTATTAAAAGGTAAGACACCAATAATAACACTCTTAACAATCTAAAGGTGGGGAACACTTCGGTACAAGTGAGGGAAATGACAGTAGAACAATACTTCACCCCTCCCAACCCCACATTACTAGCTAAGTTAAGTTTTGAAGGACCAGGGATAATAAACACTATCGAGTTCCGAGAATGCATAGCGCTGACATTATCGAGCTCAGAGAATGCACAGCACTGACAGTGTCGAGTTCAGAGAATGCACAGCACTAGCAGTAGCGAGTTCAGAGAATGCACAGCACTGACACTGTCGAGTTCAGAGAATGCACAGCGCTGAATCTATCGATTTCACAGAATACACAGCACTGACAATATCAAGTTAAGAGAATGCACAGCGCTGACTCTATCGAGTTCAGAGAATGCACAGCGCTGAAAATATCGAGCTCAGAGAATGCACAGCACTGACACTGTCGGGATCAGAGAATGCACAGCGCTGACACTATCGAGTTTAGATACGCACAGATCTGACACCTTCGACTTCAGAGAATGCACAGCGCTGACTCTCTCGATTTCAGAGAATGCACAGCGCTGACACTATCTAGTTCTGAGAATGCACAGCACTGAGAGTTTCGAATTCAGAGAATGCACAGCACTGGCAGTATTGAGTTTAGAGAATGCACAGCACTGACACTGTCGAGTTCAGAGAATGCACAGTGCTGATACTATCGAGTTCAGTGAATGCACAGTGCTGAAACTATTGAGTTCAGATAATACACAGCGTGACACTATCGAGTTCAGAGAATACACAGCGCTGACACTATCGAGTTCAGAGAATGCACAGCGCTGACACTACTGAGTTCAGAAAAAGTACAGCGCTGAAACTGTCGGTATCAGAGAATGCACAGCGCTGACACTATCGAGTTCAGAGAAGGCACAGCGCTGACACTATTGAGTTCAGAGAATAAACATTCCTGACACTATCGAGTTCAGAGAATGCACAGCACTGACACTGTCCTGATCAGAGAACGCACAGCGCTGACACCTTCGAGTTCAGAGAATGCACAGCGCTGACACTCTCGATTTCAGAGAATGCACAGCACTGACAGTGTCGAGTTTAGAAAATGCACAGCACTGGCGGTATCGAGTTCAGAGAATGCACAGCACTGAAACTATCGAGTTAAGAGAATACACAACGCTGACACTATCGAGTTCAGAGAACTCACAGCACTGATACTATTGATTTCAGAGAATGCAAAGCGCTGACACTGTCGAGTTCAGAGAATGCACAGCACTGATACTATTGAGTTCACAGAATACAAAGCACTGACAGTATCGAGTTCTGAAAATGCACAGCGCTGACTCTATCGAGTTCAGAGAATGCACAGCGCTGAAAATATCGAGCTCAGAGAATGCACAGCACTGACACTGTCGGGATCAGAGAATGCACAGCGCTGACACTATCGAGTTTAGATACGCACAGATCTGACACCTTCGACTTCAGAGAATGCACAGCGCTGACTCTCTCGATTTCAGAGAATGCACAGCGCTGACACTATCTAGTTCTGAGAATGCACAGCACTGAGAGTTTCGAATTCAGAGAATGCACAGCACTGGCAGTATTGAGTTTAGAGAATGCACAGCACTGACACTGTCGAGTTCAGAGAATGCACAGTGCTGATACTATCGAGTTCAGTGAATGCACAGTGCTGAAACTATTGAGTTCAGATAATACACAGCGTGACACTATCGAGTTCAGAGAATACACAGCGCTGACACTATCGAGTTCAGAGAATGCACAGCGCTGACACTACTGAGTTCAGAAAAAGTACAGCACTGAAACTGTCGGTATCAGAGAATGCACAGCGCTGACACTATCGAGTTCAGAGAAGGCACAGCGCTGACACTATTGAGTTCAGAGAATAAACATTCCTGACACTATCGAGTTCAGAGAATGCACAGCACTGACACTGTCCTGATCAGAGAACGCACAGCGCTGACACCTTCGAGTTCAGAGAATGCACAGCGCTGACACTCTCGATTTCAGAGAATGCACAGCACTGACAGTGTCGAGTTTAGAAAATGCACAGCACTGGCGGTATCGAGTTCAGAGAATGCACAGCACTGAAACTATCGAGTTAAGAGAATACACAACGCTGACACTATCGAGTTCAGAGAACTCACAGCACTGATACTATTGATTTCAGAGAATGCAAAGCGCTGACACTGTCGAGTTCAGAGAATGCACAGCACTGATACTATTGAGTTCACAGAATACAAAGCACTGACAGTATCGAGTTCTGAAAATGCACAGCGCTGACTCTATCGAGTTCAGAGAATGCACAGCGATGACACTGTTGAGTTCAGAGAATGCACAGTGCTGACACTAGCGAGTTCAGAGAATGCACAGCGTTGACACTAGCGAGTTCAGAGAATGCACAGCACTGACGCTATCGAGTTCAGAGAATACACAGCGCTGACTCTATCGAGTTCAGAGAATGCACAGTGCTGACACTATCGAGTTCAGAGAACGCACATCACTGACACTATCGAGTTCAGAGAATGCACAGCGTTGACACTATCGAGTTCAGAGAATTCACAGCACTGACGCTATCGATTTCAGATAATTCACAGCGCTGACACGATCGAGTTCAGAGAATGCACTGCGCTGAAACTATCGAATTCAGAGAATACACAGCACTGTCGCTATCGAGTTCAGAGAATACAGACCGCTGATACTATTGAATCACAGAATGCAGAGCGCTGACACTATGGATTTCAGAGAATGCGTAGCGCTGACACTCTTCTTCTTAGGCAGTCCCTCGAAACCGAGGATGACTAGCTTCCACATTAAAAATGAGTTCGCAGGTGACTGATGAGTCCAATGTGGGACCTAAGTCTTTGTCACAAGTGGGGCAGACGGTGGTTGAAGGGGTGGGTGGGTGGGGTGCTTGGGTTGACGTGTGCTCCTTGCGCTGCCTGCGCTTGGCTTCCGCTTGCTCCTGGCGAAGAGACTCGAGGTATTCGGCGTGTTCCCGGATGCTTCTCCTCCACTTTGTGCGGTCTTGGGCCAGGGAGTCCCAGGTGTCGGTGGGGATGTTGCACTTTTTCAAGGAGGCTTTGAGGGTGTCCTTGAAGTGTTTCCTCTGCCCACCTGGGTCTCTCTTGCCGTGCCGGAGCTCCGAGTAAAGCGCTTGTTTTGGGAGTCTCGTATCGGGCATGCGGACAATGTGACCCGTCCATCGGAGCTGATTGAGCGTGGTCAAAGCTTCGATGCTGGGGATGTTGGCCTGAGCAAGAACACTGACGTTGGTGCGCCTATCCTGCCAATGGATTTGCAGGATCTTGCGGAGGCAGCGTTGGTGGTACCTCTCCAGTGCTTTGAGGTGCCTGCTGTACATGGTCCATGTCTCTGAGGCATACAGCAGGGCGGGTATCACTACTGCTCTGTAGACCATGAGCTTAGTGCCGGGTTTGAGGTCCTGGTCTTCAAACGCTCTCTTCCTCAGGCGACCGAAGGCTGCACTGGCACACTGAAGGCGGTGTTGGACTTCGTTGTCGACGTCTGCCCTTGTTGACAGTAGGCTCCCGAGGTATGGAAAGTGGTCCACATTGTCCAAGGCCTTGTCCTGGATTTTGATAATCGGGGGGCAGTACTGTGTGGCGGGGGCAGGTTGGTAAAGGACCGTTGTCTTATGGCTGTTTAGTGTAAGGCCCATGCTCTCGTACGCTTCGGTGAAGGTGTTGACGATGGTTTGGAGTTCGACCTCCAAGTGAGCGCAGACGCAAGCGTCGTCTGCATACTGTAATTCGACACTATTGAGTTCAGAGAATACACTGATGAAAAATGCTGGGGCTGTTGTGGAAACCCTGTGGCAGACAGTTCCATGTGTACTGTTGTCCTTTGAAAGTAAAGGCAAACTTGTACTGGTCCTCTCGCCGCAGCGGGATGGACCAAAAACCGTTCGAGATATCCAGCACCGTGAACGTGGTCGCGGACGCTGGGATACTCCCTATTAGGTCAGCGACTGCTGCTACCGTGGGCGCACAGGCGGGAATGTTACTGTTAAGGACTCTGTAGTCCACCGTGGCCCTCCACGAATTATCCGGCTTCCTAACCGGCCATAATGGGGAGTTCACGTGTGTGGCTATCGGCCTCAACACGCCCTGCTGCACCAAGGAGGACATTGCTGTCGCCATATCGGGTTCTGCTTCTTTGGGGAAGTTATACTGTTTTTGGGGCCGTGTCATGGGGTCCCCATCTACGCTGACCTCAAACCCGGCAACCCTCCCACAATCGTGCTTGTGGGTTGCAAACGCGTGCATATTATCTGACACGTACGTTTGCATGTCCGTTGGGACATCCGCGAACATAAGCCCGAGGTCGTAGCCTCCGGATGGCTTCATGGTACACAGGACCCCTGTTTCTTCCTCCCCCGTGTAGAATTCGCAATTATCGCGATTTGATTAATGAGGAGAAAACACAAAGTTTCGTTCAAACAGCTTTTTATTTCAGCAGAATGCTGTCAGGTTTAAATTGGACACAAGCAGCCTGTAAAATGGCCGCCGCACCTCGTGACAGAACATTCTAGACTTTTCAACAGGCAGACAAGATGGCGTTCCATTAAACATTTTTGCAAGATCGATAACGATTCAGCACAGTGGAGATAATACACGAGACATTATGGGTTTACAGTATAAACATAGATACTGGAATCGGTCTCCCAGGTGCAAAGGAAAGCCATTGTACCAAGTACTTAAGGGCCCATCCAAAGGACATTAATATGTAAACTCCCAACGGCTCTACGATGAGAGAGCCGTTAGCAGGTAGTTATACAGGACACTTGGAAGCCCCAAACCCCTCCAGGGAGAACACCGACCGATTTAACAATGGGAGAAGTATTAACAGGTACTCAAACATTCATGAGTAGCCCCGAAACCCATTAAGGACGGAGATCACCCACACAAGACATTTGGGCACCAAACCCTAAAACAAAAGAATGGACATTATAGTTGGGCGGGAAACGGAAGATTTTTGCACTATAATTGCAGGCCCCAAACCGTCCATTCGCTCTCTTGACTCTTGCCGCTCTTGCTGCTTGCCTCTTGCTCTTGCTCCTGCATTCGCTCGCTTGCTCCTGTGTTTTATCCGGTCGATTCGTAACCTCGTGGCTGCTCCTGTGTAAAAGACTGTTGAACTTTCTGATCCGTTCGGATCTACCTCGTGTCGCGTAACGAAGACCTATGTTGGTAACTGGCAGCGGAACCAAAGGCCCGAGATGAGATGAGATGAGATGAGATGAGAGGAGAAGAGAAGAAGACCATATCCATCGCCACGGTCAGTAAATCCCGACCGCGCCTGTAGGTCGATCAGCCAAGTCTTCTCGACAGGAAGTTTTCTTCTTTAACAAAACATATTGCATCAATGATAACTGGACTGTGCAAACACATCGTATCAGTGATATTGACAACGGTGCTCCAAGATTAAACTTTGAAGCCCACCAACAGAGGTCTTCACCACAGCGGACGGTCCAGCCTACTAGCCGAGCAGCAGAAGCAGTAAACAAGTGGGACCAGGAGATCTCCTGACCGACACGTGGGTGCTGCGGTGAAAAACATCCGATCAGCTATTCGGGATTTCTCCGAGTTATTACGAGTGGTGAGCATGAGTCTCGAGATCCTACGAAGCTAGTTTAGGATAGATATTGATAGGGGAGGGTTTAAAGATTAAGGATATTTGTAATGTGTGCCCTATTTACGTTGTGCCGTTCGTTCCTCGTTTCCCTAAGAGTGATTATAACCGTTTGTAAGATTGTACTGTCATTAATCTGTGCGTATGACATGTATTTCATAATTTTAAGTATCATGCAATAAAGATTTTCCATTTCGTACCGTTCAAACCAAGTCTACATGAGTTTTATCTCCATTACTGCTCTCGCATCTAAGTCCAGTGTCTAGAACCGTAAGGGAGAGTGATTCGAACCACTCACAGGTGTGTCTAGTGTTCCCAGACTGGCTGGAGACCAGAACAGGCAACCAGGCCTAGACCCGCACTGACATACAGGCTGCACAGAGCCGCGTGAATCTCACAGGCTACGAGACACGCAGGGTCAGGGGAAATCCCTTACACCCGGAATTACCACTACCTCGCCTTCTTCACTCTTAGCCCCCCAGAGACAGTGATTTCTGAGGTCCACGAGGATCCCGTGTCCTGATAGGAGATCGGACCCGAGGATACCTCTCCCACCCCCCTCCTGCCATTCCATCAGTATGCACTTCCACTTGATGTGGAGTGCTCCTAAACGAATGGATAGCGGAAGGGAGAACGCGCCAGCCTGTTCTTTTCCCGTGAACCCCGCTAATGTGAATGGGACCTTGGTGGATAGCGGTGAGTCAAAAGGGCTATCTGTATGAATCACGGTGCAAGAAGCTCCCGTGTCCAACAAATAACTACCCTTCAGTTTCTCTACCTCCATTTCCACCAGGGGTCGCTTCCACGCATCATAGCTGAGCGGACACAGGTAGACGGGCTGCGCGGGCTCTCGTCATTGGGTACTATTAGACGGGCCTGTGGCACCTACGGGGCCGGTAGCAACCGCCACTTTTCCATGCGCACTCATGAGGTTACACATGGCTCCCAACACTGTTTCGATCTCGTCGGGAGGGATGGGTGCACTAGCTTCCCTACCAGAGACAGGCATCTGGGCTCGGGCTGCGGGAATTTGATCCCTGGAATCCTTCCAAGGGTTCCTGCAGTTCTTGCGCCAGTGCCCTGTCTTCCCACACCCGTAACAAGCATTACTTGCCTGCGGGGCGCGGTTACCCTCCTGATGCCACTCCTTTTGAGCCGGGGCTGCGGGTCGTACCTCATGTACTTTTCCCTTAAGGGGACGTGTTCCCATACCCCTGATATTACGGTACCCTACCGTGAGTCGATTTAGGACCGACTCCTCTGTAGTGGCGGGGTCAGTGGGATCAAACCACGCTTTTGCCTGCTCTCTGACGGCTGGCAAACTGTTGGCTACTATACACCTGAGCCAATGAGTTAAACCGATGCCTTCCACTGCGTCGCGCTCTGGCGCACCTGGGCAGCTGCGCTGGTATACTGGCCACAGCCTGTCGGCGAAAACCTTCGGGGGTTCTCCCTCCATCTGCACTGTCTGTCCCACTCTAACAAACGGACCTTCGTCTTCCGTCCCCAATACTTCTAGGACCTCATTCCTTAATGCCTCATAGGTCTTGGTTCCCCTCTTGCTCTCGTCCGAGAGACACTGAAGGATCGAACTACCCAATGAGAATAACAGCATCTTTGCTGTTTCCCCATCGTCGCAGCCGTTAATGGCTGCGGTTTGCTCTATCTCCCTAAAATTCACGGAAGGGTCGTCTGACTCGGCCAGCTTCCGTACGTGACTGATCATAACCCTCAGCTGGTGTGAGCTGTGAGGCAACACAAGCTGGTTGAGGAGATTCCCTTGTTCCCCATCGTCTCCGTTCGGGCCCCTTTTTATACCCGTGACCGGACACAACGGTCCCTTTTCCACTTCTACCTCAGTGGGCCCTTTCGTTTCTTCTACTACTTTCTCCCTTACCCAGGTTTCCGAATAGCTGGGTGGCGCGGAGGGCGTAGTGGCTAATACTTCCTCTGCTTTGCTTGGTGGGAATTTCTGAAACTCCTCATCCACTAGCGGCTGGTGTGCTGACGGACTGATAAGGCACACCATGCCGTGTGCTTTGTTCACGGCCCTTTTAAGGTGCTCTATCTCCTTTTGGCAGACGCTGTGATCGGCCCCCTGATACTTATCCTCAAGGGACATCTTATATGCCGCCCTAACCCCCGTTAAGCTCTCTTCCTGGGCTTTTATTTGGGCAGCCTGGCGGGCACATCGTTCCTTTAGTCTGCCCTCACTTAACTTTGCCTCAGTGACCTGGCACTCGAGGTAATCTATTTTTGCTTTATGGTGGCTGGTGACTACCTGGCGTTCTTGGTGCAACGCATTTAAATTCCTAATGAGCAACTGCCCCCCATTGACCTTCTCGTCCATTTCCTCCTCTAAATGCCTGATCCGAGCTGCTTGCGCTGTAATGACCTGGTTCGAAATTTGGACTTGTCTTTTATAACACATTAACCAGACCGCTTTCTCCACTGTCTTTTTATGTTCCTTGCTATCTGTCCACTTCTCGGCTGCCTCTAGTGGTCCGCTAGCAGGTCACTTATCCATTTCTTAGTTAAATTTACCTTTCCGAACACATAATCTGCTATTTTCTCTTGCATGACATTTCGTACATTCATACCAAAGTCTAACACACTACCCTCTCGCTGCCAGTGTCCTGCTGCGGTCGCCATTTTCTGTAAGGGTTTCTCTGAACCTGTGAGATTCGTGTGGCTCTGTGCAGCCTGGATGCTAGTGCGAGTTTAGGCCTTATTGCCTGTTCTGGTCTCCAGCCAGTCTGGGAGCACTAAACACCTGTGAGTGGTTCGACCCACTCGCCCTTACGGTTCCAACACTGGACTTAGGTGCGAGAGCAGTAATGCAGAGAAAAACTCAAATAGACCCGGTTGAATGGTACGAAATGGAAAATCTTTATTGCATATTATTCAAGATTACGAAATACATGTCATAAGCACAGATTAATGACAGTACAATCTTACACGCAGTTATGTAACTAATTTCAGGGAAACGAGGAACGAACGACACATCGTAAATGGGGCACACATTACAGTTATCCTTAAAACTTAAACCCTCCCCTGTCAATACCTACTCTAAACTAGACTTGTAGGATCGAGACTCATGCTCACCACTCGTGATAACTCGGAGAATTCCGAAAACTCTGATCGGATGTTTTTCCACCGCAGCACCTGATCACCCACGTGTTGATCAGGGGTCTCTGTACCCCACTTGTTTACTCGTTTCTGCTCTGGCTAGCAGGCTGGACCGTCTGCTGTCATGAAGATCTGTGTTGTCCTCGGAGTTCCGACTCTACTCAAAAAAAACAGTCTTCATGTGCCCTCGCACTGATGCGACAAAATTCGAAGAATAGTCTTCCTGGCAGTTCTGTAAAATTCAAAGATGGTCTTCCTGGGCAAGGAAAGTGTCTATTCGACCTACAGGCGCGGTCGGAGCTTACTGACCGTGGCGATACGTATGGTCTTCTTCTCTTCTCATCTCATCTCATCTCATCTCATCTCATCTCATCTCGGGCCTTCGGTTCCAACACCGTTTACCGACTTCTCGGGATGGTGCGCCCGTTTCAAGGCTTCATAGCCCAGTTCCACACAGATCTTCGTGGCAAGCCACGAGGCAGATCCTGGCGGATCGTAAAGTTCAACAGTTTTTCAAGCTGCAAGAGGCAGAGACACGAGGCAAGCGGCACAAGAAGTTGACAGAATAAGAGCACAAGAGCAGCCACGAGGATAAACGCCAGCAGGATAAGAGAAAGATGGACGGTTGGAGCTTGCAGTTATAGTGCAAAACTCTTCTTTTCCCGCCCAACCTTAATGTCTTTTTCTTTTGTTAGGGTTTGGCGCTCAAATTTCTTGTATAGGGTGATCTCCGTTTTAATGGGTTTCGGGGATACTCGTAACTGTCTGAGTACCTGTTAATACTTTTCCCATTGTTTAATCGGTCGGTGTTCTCCCTGGAGGGGTTTTGGGGCTCCCAAATGTTTTCTGTAACTACCCGCTAACGGCTCTCTCATCGTAGAGTCGTTGGGATTTTGCATATTAATGTCTTTGGATGGGTTCTTGATTACTTGGTACAATAGCCCTTATTCGCACCTGGGAGACCGATTTCAGTATTTATGTGTATACTGCAAACCCATGATGTCTCGTGTATTATCTTAAATGTGCTTAGTCTTGATCGATCTTGCACAAATGTTTATTGGAATGCCATCTTGTCTGCTTGTTGAAAAGTCTAGAATGTTCCGCCACGAGGCGTGGCGGCCATTTTACAGGCTGCTTGTGTCCACTTTGAAAACCTGACAGCATTCTGCTGAAATAAAGCTGTTTGAACGAAACTATGTGTTTTCTCCTTATTTATAAAATCGCGATATATTGCGAATTCTACAGTCCCTCCTGTTGATGCGAATAACTCCGCTTATCGTATCAAAAATATAGTGGTGAGCAATATTATCTCGATTTCTCCAGATCCAGAAAATTAATCCCCATAACTTAAACTATCTAGGGTCTTTGCGTCGTCCTTATTTCCCATGGAAATTACATTCTTATAACACCGCAGGCATTATTTGCCTTTAAACTTACACCACTTGTTTTCCTTCCAGGCGTAACCAGGCCGATGCCTCTCGTATCACCTGTATATTCGCATTTTTTTTTATTTAAGGAAAGGAAAAACAAAACAAAACCAAACAATCATATTCAACAACAACACCATCACCAAAATAATCAAAACCAACTCTTAAACATGTCGAGTTCCAAACGTATTTACAGTTTCTGAAAAATCACAATCGATTACAACACTTCCGAGGCGCACGTGGCAAACGGGAGTGATGCCATTTTCCGATTACACGGTGCTTTCGTCGTGCACGCGCACGTAACGTTCTCGCCACTCTCCCGTGTTTTCGTTCTTGGTGAGGCGTTTGCCTCTCTTACAATGCACGACCAATAAGTATACCACAATAAACACTTGGCATACAACTAAAATGTGGGAGGCTATTCTAATCCATGAAGGCACTTCAATGTTGGTGAACAGATTCCACCACGGTGGAATTACTATGTCCAGAATGTCTGTCCCTATTTCGACAGTTTTCTGCTCTAGTGTGTAAAAATGTTTTTGTGACACCGTGACGGCTTTTAAAAGCTTGGTGAGGTGTTCAGGGAGAGGGGGAATGAGGTATCCGAAATGCGCGACAAATCGCTGCAGGTCGGTGAAGTTCTCTTTTACGGTGAGATGAACCGTGGAT
Source organism: Squalus acanthias (assembly GCA_030390025.1). Lineage (NCBI taxonomy): Eukaryota > Metazoa > Chordata > Chondrichthyes > Squaliformes > Squalidae > Squalus > Squalus acanthias. The sequence continues at coordinate 85,457,420 of CM059428.1, read as the reverse complement.
GGTTCAGGGATTGGGACAATTCGCTGTTGTGCTACTTGAACTTCCGCCCTGGGTTTGAAACAGAAACTGCTGTCACTCACCGGACACCGGCTACGGTTTCCATGTTGGTAGTGTTGCGCTGCAGTGGTAACACAATATGTTCCACCCCCGATGTATGCTACCTGCGGAGGCACATGATCTTGTGCCATTGCCTCCATGGTGCAATTCATAGACTTGGCGCCAGCCGCTCTGAACCCGCACTGTGGTGTTAAAAAGGCATTCAAGTGCTGGGGACACAGTATTATGTGTGCTCCCCTGCCACGACAACCAGAGAGATCTGTACCTGTCATCGTTTGCTCCCAGCGGATGACGTAGGGTGGAACCGCTGCATAGCGAATGTGGGCTCCCCCCTGAATGACACCAATGTTCTCTACCCGGTACACCGGGGCGGGCTTTGTTGTGTCACCCAAAACCGGTATGGTTTGATCGTCCGCAGTCCACGGGGACTGGGTATGCTTCTGAAGCTAGCCTGAGCTGGCACGGGCTTAATGCGTTCTGAAAAGGGTGGAGCGCCCGCAGGTGTTTGTTACTTATCCAGGACGGGACCAAACCTTGTTTTAAATCCTCCAAATTACTGCGGCCCTCGCCCAGTAACCACGCCCCGTAAAGCACGCACACCTCGTTCTGCGCAGCTTGATCGGATGCATTCCGATCTTCCCTAATCAGGGCATTTACCGTTCTCGCGTGTTTCTCTAGTTCAGCTATTATTTCTTTTAAATGGAGAGTCATGGCTTGGTCCTCGTGTAAACCCGACCCAACCACCTTATTTTCATCTGTGAGAATGTCTTTTAATTGCGTTTTTAAGCCATTAATCTGGGTCTGCAGCTCCACGCTGTCTAGAGCGTTGACCACAGATGTACCCGTGTTGCAAGCAGTGAACGCGTCGTTCACAACACCCCTTCTTTGCCTCCCCACCTGATCAAAGACTTCATGTGGTGCGGTGTACAAACTTGTTTTATCAATTTCCGCGAAATCGAATTCGTAAAATTGTCTGAACATCTTGGTCAACAGGACCTGATACAACTGTTCCGTCTTTTTGGGGCACCACTCTGGTAACCGCACCTCGGTGAGATTTAAAATCACCGAGGCCACCGCGTAATGTACCCCCTGAAATAGTATCTGGTCTGTGGGGACCAGTACCAAACCATTCCCGGGTCCCTTACTGGTTTTAGGGCACCCTTCTTCCTTAGCTAGAACCACCGGAATTGTGGGCGGGGCTTTGCGTGGGCGCGTAATGAGTTCAGTGGCATTTACTGGGATCGGGGAGAATGGGGCTCCGCACCCCCTGGTACTCGCATCCCACCTGATCTCCTGTCCGTTATCCATATTCATGAAAAATATGGAGATGCCTTTGGGGCAAACGTACTTTGACCCCCACATACATACATAAATTCCCTCATCCGGTTCCCACCATTTGTCCCAACAGACTCTCACTTGTCCGTTTGTCCCCGTAATTGTCCGATGGGTATTATTATCCAGTTGTTCCCACTCGACCGAAGAGTTCCTCATGTTTTTGCTCAGTTTTCGCAGCCACCACCATCGGCTCAATGGGACATTCCCACTACAAGTCAAACAAATCCGTTTGCCGACGGTGACGCTGATCCTGGGTGCGATGATCCTTACTTTGCGGCACAGTAAAGAAGTCTCTTGGTAGGCAAAACCCGATGTGCTAGAATACTCCGTTGAGTTCGTTCCCAGCCATCCTGGCCACCTTCCCTTATGGAAATAGGTGGTGGTCTCCTCAGCCTCCCGTCTTCCGGTCCCATCCACCGCGATGGGGGCCGTGTCCCCGGAGCATCCAAACACCACGACATCCTTGGTACAGCCTCGATAGGCCAATCCACATCCGATTGCCGTGAGCAATACTAGAATTCGTTCCATCCTTCCTTGGTTCCTGTGATCAGATAGAATGAGGTAGCCAGCCTCGCAAGAGTCTCTGGCTTTTGTGAAGGGTGAGCGGGTCCCCTGACCTCGCCTCACGTAAGCTTCAATGTTCGCTGGATAAACTTTAACTAAACCTATCTCTAAAATTCCCATCATTTTACTTTCCTTAAACTAAATTAACTATCGACTTAAACCGATTTAAAACTATAAACTTATAACCTTATCTAAAACTATAAACTTATTCTTAACCTTAAACTTATAAACTTAGAAACTTATCCTAAACTTATTACTGTACAGCGCCGCCCGTTCCCAGGGCAGCCCCTTTAAATTCTGAAAAGGGTGCCGCGAGCTCTTCCCGACGGTGGGAGGGCATTGACCCCTCCCTTTGATCTGCCGCAGCCTGTTGCTGCTGCGCTGGGACTGGGCTCTTCCTGGGCTGCCCTAACCTTGAGCCTACGCCTTGGGACAGTCTGGGGGCTTGACCATACCTTCCTGGGCTGGGGTATCCGACCTGACCTACGGAGAGTTACCGGGGAATCCCAGGACCGACGGACCGGGTTCCGAGACTTCCACCGTGGCGACCTGTGGTCCGGTCACAGTCGCTGGCTCCGCCTCCCCTGACTCCGCCTCCCTGACCTCGGGACTTGCAGCTTGTGGCACCGCTCTGCTCGGCCCAGCAGGCGGCCCTTCACTCGCAGTCCCTACCTCCCCCGAGGGCAGGACGTTCAAGGCGGGCGGCTCGGGCTCTGAGGTTTCCACCGTCACGCCCTGTGGTCCCACAGCGGCTGGCTCCGCCTCCCCTGGCTCCTCCCCCCTGTGTTCGGGACCTGCAGCCTCGGTGTCCACCCTGTGTGGATCTCTATCTGCAGCCCCTGTCCCCCCTATACCTGAATCGGGGGCGACCCTTTCGTCCTCCGATTCCCACTCTTCACTACCTTCACTATCCTCATCTTCGTCGAGCTCCTCGAACTCTCCCTCATCTGACTCCCAACCCCACAAAAATGTTTCACAATTTTCCAGGATGTCTGCTTTCCTGATGCAAGCTGCTTTGCCTGCCTGTGTGCCTTGTGGTCCTACCTGGGGCTGCGAGTCCCCACTTGCAGGTTTTGCACCTTTGGTTTTCCCTTGTGCACCTGGCTTGTACAGTTTGCACTGGTTTACGTGGAACCACTTAGTGCGCCGAGGTACCTTTACGGCGTATACCATGTGTAAGGGTTGTCTCTCTGAACCTGTGCGATTCGTGTGGCTCTGTGCAGCCTGGATGCTAGTGCGAGTCTAGGCCTTATTGCCTGTTCTGGTCTCCAGCCAGTCTGGGAGCACTAGACACCTGTGAGTGGTTCGACCCACTCGCCCTTACGGTTCTGACACTGGACTTAGATGCGAGAGCAGTAATGGAGATAAAACTCAGGTAGACCCGGTTGAATGGTACGAAATGGAAAATCTTTATTGCATATTATTTAAGATTACGAAATACATGTCATAAGCACAGATTAATGACAGTACAATCTTACACGCAGTTATGTAACTAATTTCAGGGAAACGAGGAACGAACGACACATCGTAAATGGGGGCACACATTACAATTATCCTTAAAACTTAAACCCTCCCCTATCAATATCTGCCCTAAGCTAGATTTGTAGGATCGAGACTCATGCTCACCACTCGGGATAACTCGGAGAATTCCGAAAACTCTGATCGGATGTTTTTTCACCGCAGCACCCACGTGTCGATCAGGGGTCTCTGTACCCGACTTGTTTACTCGTTTCTGCTCCGGCTAGCAGGCTGGAACGTCTGCTGTCATGAAGATCTGTGTTGTCCTCGGAGTTCCGACTCTACTCAAAAAAGAGTCTTCCTGTGCCCTCGCACTGATGCGATAAAATTCGAAGAATAGTCTTCCTGGCTGTTCTGTAAAACTCGAAGAAGTCTTCCTGGCAAGGAAAGTGTCTATTCGACCTACAGGCGCGGTCGGAGCTTACTGACCGTGGCGATACGTATGGTCTTCTTCTCTTCTCATCTCATCTCATCTCATCTCATCTCATCTCGGGCCTTCGGTTCTAACACCGTTTACCGACTTCTCGGGATGGTGCGCCCGTTTCAAGGCTTCACAGCCCAGTTCCACACAGATCTTCGTGGCAAGCCACGAGGTAGATCCGGGCGGATCGTAAAGTTCAACAGTCTTTTAAAAGAGCCACGAGGCAAGCAGGAACAAGACGGCGAGTCAAGAGCAGCCACGAGGATAAGAGTCAACCGAATAAGAGAAAGATGGACGGTTGGAGCTTGCAGTTATAGTGCAAAATCTTCCTTTTCCCGCCCAACCTTAATGTCTTTTCTTTTGTTAGGGTTTGGCGCTCAAATTTCTTGTATAGGGTGATCTCCGTTTTAATGGGTTTCGGGGATACTCGTAACTGTCTGAGTACCTGTTAATACTTTTCCCATTGTTTAATCGGTCGGTGTTCTCCCTGGAGGGGTTTTGGGGCTTCCAAATGTTTTCTGTAACTATCCGCTAACGGCTCTCTCATCGTAGAGTCGTTGAGATTTTGCATATTAATGTCTTTGGATGGGTTCTTGATTACTTGGTACAATAGCCCTTATTCGCACCTGGGAGACCGATTTCAGTATTTTTGTGTATACTGCAAACCCATGATGTCTCGTGTATTATCTTAAATGTGCTTAGTCTCGATCGATCTTGCACAAATGTTTATTGGAACGCCATCTTGTCTGCCTGTCGAAAAGTCTAGAATGTTCCGCCACGAGGCGTGGCGGCCATTTTACAAGCTGCTTGTGTCCACTTTGAAAACCTGACAGCATTCTGCTGAAATAAAAGCTGTTTGAACGAAACTGTGTGTTTTTCTCCTTATTAATAAAATCGCGATATATTGCGAATTCTACAGTCCCTCCTGTTGATGCGAATAACTCCGCTTATCGTATCAAAAATATTGTGGTGAGCAATATTATCTTGATTTCTCCAGATCCAGAAAATTAACCCCATAACTTAAACTATCTAGGGTCTTTGCGTCGTCCTTATTTCCCAAGAAAATTACATTTTATAGCACCCTAGGCATTATTTGCCTTCAAACTTACACCACTTGTTTTCCTTCCAGGCGTAACCAGGCTGATGCCTCTCGTATCACCTGTATATTCATATTTTTATTTAGGGAAAGGAAAAATAAAACAAAACCAAACAATCATTTTTAACTACAACACCATCACCAAAATAATCAAACACCAACTCTTAAACATGTCGAGTTCCAAACGTATTTACAGTTTCCGAAAAATCACGATCGAGTACCACACTTCCGCGGCGCACGTGGCAAGCGGGAGTGACGCCATTTTCCGATCACACGGTGCTTTCGTCGTGCATGCGCACGTAACGTTCTCGCCACTCTCCCGTGTTTTCGTGCTTGGTGAGGCGTTTGCCTCTCTTCCAATGTACGACCAATAGGTACACTACAATAAAAACTTGGCATACAACTAAAATGTGGGAGGCTATTCTGATCCATGAAGGCACTTCAATATTGGTGAACAGATTCCACCACGGTGGAATTACTATATCCAGAATGTCTGTCCCTATTTCGACAGTTTTCTGCTCTAGTGTGTAAAAATGTTTTTGTGACACCGCGACGGCTTTCAAAAACTTAGTGTGGTGTTCAGGGAGAGGGGGAATGAGGTATCCGAAATGCGCGACGAATCGCTGCAAGTCGGTGAAATTCTCTTTTACTGTTAGATGAACAGTGGATGGTTCAGGGATTGGGACAATTCACTGTTGTGCTACTTGAACTTCCGCCCTGGGTTTGAAACAGAAACTGCTGTCACTCACCGGACACCGGCTATGGTTTCCATGCTGGTAGTGTTGCGCTGCAGTGGTAACACAATATGTTCCACCCCCGATGTATGCTACCTGCGGAGGCACATGATCTTGTGCCATTGCCTCCATGGTGCAATTCATGGACTTGGCGCAAGCCGTTCTGAACCCGCACTGTGGTGTTAAAAAGGCGTTCAAGTGCTGGGGACACAGTATTATGTGTGCTCCCCTGCCACGACAACCAGAGAGATCTGTACCTGTCATCGTTTGCTCCCAGCGGATGACGTAGGGTGGAACCGCTGCATAGCGAATGTGGGCTCCCCCCTGAATGACACCAATGTTCTCTACCCGATACACCGGGGCGGGCTTTGCTGTGTCGCCCAAAACCGGCATACGTAATACTATACCCATGATAGTATGGTTTGATCGTCCGCAGTCCACGGGGTCTGGGTATGCTTCTGAAGCTAGCCTGAGCTGGCACGGGCTTAATGCGTTCTGAAAAGGGTGGAGCGCCCGCAGGTGTTTGTTACTTATCCAGGACGGGACCAAACCTTGTTTTAAATCCTCCAAATTACTGCGGCCCTCGCCCAGTAACCACGCCCCGTAAAGCACGCACACCTCGTTCTGCGCAGCTTGATCGGATGCATTCCGATCTTCCCTAATCAGGGCATTTACCGTTCTCGCGTGTTTCTCTAGCTCTGCTATAATTTCCTTTAAATGTAGAGTCATGGCTTGGTCCTCGTGTAAACCCGACCCAACCACTTTATTTTCATCTGTTAGAATGTCTTTTAATTGCGTCTTTAAACCATTAATCTGGGTCTGCAGCTCCACACTGTCTAGAGCGTTGACCACAGATGTACCCTTGTTAAAAGCAGTGAACGCATCGTTCACTACACCCCTTCTTTGCCTCCCCACCTGATCAAAGACTTCATGTGGGGTGCAGTGTACAAACTTGTTTTATCAATTTCCGCGAAATCGAATTCGTAAAATTGTCTGAACATCTTGGTCAACAGGACCTGATACAACTGTTCCGTCTTTTTGGGGCACCACTCTGGTAACCGTACCTCGGTGTGATTTAAAATCACCGAGGCCACCGCGTAATGTACCCCCTGAAATAGTATCTGGTCTGTGGGGACCAGTACCAAACCATTCCCGGGTCCCTTACTAGTTTTAGGGCACCGTTCCTCTTTAGCTAGAACCACCGAAATCGTGGGCGGGGCTTTGCGTGGGCGCGTAATGAGTTCAGTGGCATTTACCGGGATCGAAGAGTATGGAGCTCCGCACCCCCTGGTGCTCGCATCCCACCTCATCCCCTGTCCGTTATCCTGCCATTGATTAATGAAAAATATGGAGATGCCTTTGGGGCAAGCGTACTTTGACCCCCACATACATACATAAATTCCCTCATCCGGTTCCCACCATTTGTCCCAACAGACTCTCACTTGTCCGTTTGTCCCCGTAATTGTCCGATGGGTATTATTACCCAGTCGTTCCCACTCGACCGAAGAGTTCCTCATGTTTTTGCTCAGCTTTCGCAGCCACCACCATCGGCTCAATGGGACATTCCCACTACAAGTCAAACAAATCCGTTTGCCGACGGTGACGCTGATCCTGGGTGCGATGATCCTTACTTTGGGGCACATTAAAGAAGTCTCTTGGTAGGCAAACCCCGATGTGCTGGAATACTCCGTTGAGTTCGTTCCCAGCCATCCTGGCCACCTTCCCTTGTGGAAATAGGTGGTGGTCTCCTCAGCCTCCCGTCTTCCGGTCCCATCCACCGCGATGGGGGCCGTGTCCCCGGAGCATCCAAACACCACGACATCATTGGTGCGGCCTCGATAGGCCAATCCACATCCGATTGCCGCGAGCAATACTAGAATTCGTTCCATCCTTCCTTGGTTCCTGTGATCAGATAGAATGAGGTAGCCAGCCTCGCAAGAGTCTCTGGCTTTTGTGAAGGGTGAGCGGGTCCCCTGACCTCGCCTCACGTAAACTTCAATGTTCGCTGAATAAACTTTAACTAAACCTATCTCTAAAGCTCCCATCATTTTACCATTTTCTGTTAAAATTAAACTACAAACTTAACCTTATTTAAAACTATAAACTTATAACCTTAACCTTAAACTATAAACCTAGAAACTTATCCTAAACTTATTACTGTACAGCGCCGCCCGTTCCCAGGGCGGCCCCTTTAAATTCTGAGAAGGCTACTGCGAGCTCTTCCCGACGGTGGGAGGGCACTGACCCCTTCCTTTGATCTGCCGCAGCCTGTTGCTGCTGCGATGGGACTGGGCCCTACCTGGGCTGCCTTAACCTTAAGCCTGCGCCTTGGGGCAGTCTGGGGACATGACCACATCTTCCTGGGCTGGGGTGCCCGACTTGACCTACGAGGAGTTGTCGGGGGCAGGAATCCCAGGACCGACGGACCGGGTTCCGAGACTTCCACCGGGACGACCTGTGGCCCCACCACAGTCGCTGGCTCCGTCTCCCCTGACTCCGCCTCCCTGACCTCGGGACCTGCAGCTTGTGGCACCGCCCTGCTCGGCCCAGCAGGCGAACCTCCACTCGCAGTCCCTACCTCCCTCGAGGGGAAGACGTTCAAGGCGGGCGGCTCGGGCTCTGAGGTTTCCGCCGTCCCGCCCTGTGGTCCCACAGTGGCTGGCTCCGCCTCCCCTAGCTCCTCCCTCCTGTGTTCGGGACCTGCAGCCTGGGTGTCCACCCTGTGTGGATCTCTATCTGCAGCCCCTGTCCTCCCTATACCTGAATTGGGGGCGACCCTTGCGTCCCCCGATTCCCACTCGTCCTCATCACTATCCTCATCTGACTCGAGTTCCTAGAATTCTCCCTCATCTGACTCCCAACCCCACAAAAATGTTTCACAATTTTCCAGGATGTCTCCTTCCCTGATGCAAGCTGCTTTGCCTGCCTGTGTGCCCTGTGGTCCTACCTGGGGCTGCGAGTCCCCACTCGCAGGTTTTGCCCCTGTGGTTTTCCCTTGTGCACCTGGCTTGTACAATTTGCACTGATTTACGTGGAACCACTTAGTGCGCCGAGGTACCTTTACGGCGTATACCATGGGACTCGCCTTATCTACAATGTTGTAGGGTCCCATATACAGTGGTTCCAGACTCCCTACTCTGGCGTAGTTTCTGACCATGACCTGGTCTCCTACTTCCCACTCCCGCGTTTTGCGGGGTTCCAGCAACAGGCGATTGCCCTGATGCTGCCTTCCCATGTTCCCAGCCGCCTGCTCATACACCTGTTTCAGGCGCTCCAAGAGGGTCTGGGCGAACTTGTCCCTGCTTATCTCTTGGAGCTGACCCTCAGTGAGCACCGGCGCCAGCACATGGGTGGGGGTTCGCATGATCCTCCCAGTCATCACCTCGTGCGGGGAATACCCCATACTTTTCGACTGACTGGCCCGGACCCCCATGAGGACTAAAGGCAGAACTTCCGCCCATTTTTGGGGCGAGTTCCAAGTCTCTTTCCTCAATTTCTCCTTCAGGGTCCGGTTCATGCGTTCAACAATCCCGGATGACTAGGGATTTTGTGCTACGTGCCATTTCCCTTCAATGCCCAAAAGCATGAGGGTGTTCTGCATCACCTGGCCGGTGAAATGACTCCCTTGGTCTGACTCCACAAAACGGGGGAGTCCCCACCGCGAGTACACTTCCCGGACCAAGATTTTTGCAGTACCCAGTGCCGTAGCTGTTCGACAGGGGAAGGCTTCCACCCATTTGGAAAACACATCCACCAAGACGAGGCAGTATTTATAACCTCCCTGGGTGGTGGGCAGGGGCCCTATATAGTCGATCTGTATCGACTGCCATGGTCCCTCTACCCTTCTTACGTGCCCCATGGGCACTTTCCTTTTCTGGGGGTCTGGGTTGTTTGCAGCGCACACGAGACAGCTTGCACAGAACTCGCGGACCTGTTCCCTGAGCCCCGGCCACCATCCCGCTTGCTCTACCCGTTGCCAGGTAACCTCGGGCCCGGGGTGCCCTGCCCTTGGTCCCTCGTGAGCCAACTGGAGGAATTCCCTCCTGTGCTGCTGTGGCACAACCCACTGCTCCTCGCGGAACAGCATGCCTTCCTTAACTGAGAGGGTTGCCGTACTGTACGGACCCTCTACCTGCTTCCCCTCAGCAATGGTTGTTAGGACTGCTTTTAGGGCGGGATCCTGGTTCTGGACGGTCTTAAGGTCTAGGGGCAATGCTACCCTGGAGTTCCCGGGATTCCCGTCCCTGCCTTGGATCGCTGCCATGGGTCTGGTCCCATAGGGGTCCCAGAAAATGCCGTTGCGGGCACCTTCCCTGGCTAGTGCATCCGCCTGCTGGTTGCCCTCCCCACGGGGCTCTGTGGAGGAGTGAGCTTTCACCTTATGGATGAAAATCTCCCCTTCCTCCCCTAAAGCTGCTAGGATCTTTTCCAGCAAGGGCTTCACCGTTAAAGGTCGCCCGTCCGCGGAGGTGTATCCACGGCGGGACCAAATGGCCAGGTATTCCGTACACGAATTGCATGTGAACATACTGTCCGAGCAAATCGTGTATGGGGTTGGGAAAATGTCTGGGTGGGTAACGACGTACACCACTGCAGACAGCTCAGCCTGCTGCGCGCTCATGGTGCTAGGGAGCTTGATCGCCAGGGCAAGGTTTGCCGCAGGGTCATAAACTCCACACCCTGTGAGTCGTTCGCCAGCAGATACTGTGCTGGAACCATCAACATAAATCTCGCGCCCAGTGGGATGTATCCCGGCCCGCAAACCTATGTTGACGTCCCACACCCCTTCCACCGAACACCGGTGGGCTGTACCGGGGTATACCAAATTGGCCGCAAGCCTGGGCTCGCAAAGACCTTTAACTCTAAGATCCACCTGGGAAAGAAGAAGGGTCCAGCGCGCAATGCGCACGCTGCTTACGGTCCCATCTTTAATTCTCCCATCTAGAAGCATCTTAGTGGGTGTATGATGGGTGAGGAGAGTGATGGGAGAGAGCCCTGTGAAGATCGCTGATCTTTTCACAGCCCAATGCGTGGCTAAAAGGTGCCTTTCGCAATTGGAGAAACTTCTCTCCACATCCGTTAACACCCTGGACGAATAGACAACCGGCCTCAGCTTGCCGTGGCGCTCTTGGAGCAGCACAGCGCTCAAGCTGTCCCCGCTGGCAGCTACCTCCAGGAAAAACTCCTTCCCCCCATCTATGGCCCCTAAGGCTGGCGCGGTCTGCAGATCCCTTTTTAACTTCTCGAAGGCTGCTTGGCAGCCCTCGTCCCAAGACCACTCCACTCCCTTGTGGAGGAGTCGGAGGAGCGGCGCCGCTGTGGCCGCATAGTCTTCGATAAAATCCCTGCAGTAACCGGTCAGTCCCAAGAAGGACCTCACACCCCTTATGGTGTTGGGAATCGGTAACTCTTGCACCGACTCCCTCCTAGCTTTATCTATGGCTCTTTCCCCAGCGCGAATGGTCAGCCCCAGGAATTTTACTTCCTGCTGACCGATACGTGCTTTCTTAGGGTTCACTTTAAAACCCTTTCTCGCTAGCAGCTCCAATAACTCGGCCAGCAGTGGTCCATGCTCCTCCCTTGAATCCGTAAATAGGAGCAAGTCATCCACGTACTGCACTATCTGATTGGGCTGACTAAACTCCTTTAAGCTTCCTGCCATACACTGATGGAAAATACTGGGGCTGTTGTGGAAACCCTGTGGCAGACAGTTCCATGTGTACTGTTGTCCTTTGAAAGTAAAGGCAAACTTGTACTGGTCCTCTCGCCGCAGCGGGATGGACCAAAAACCGTTCGAGATATCCAGCACCGTGAACGTGGTCGCGGACGCTGGGATACTCCCTATTAGGTCAGCAACTGCTGCTACCGTGGGCGCGCAGGCGGGAATGTTACTGTTAAGGACTCTGTAGTCCACCGTGGCCCTCCACGAAATATCCGGCTTCCTAACCGGCCATTATGGGGAGTTCACGTGTGTGGCTATCGGCCTTAACACGCCCTGCTGCACCAAGGAGGACATTGCTGTCTCCATATCGGGTTCTGCTTCTTTGGGGAAGTTATACTGCTTTTGGGGCCGGGTCATGGGGTCCCCATCTACGCTTACCTCAAACCCGGTAACCCTCCCACAATCGTGCTTGTGGGTTGCAAACGCGTGCATATTATCTGACACGTACGTTTGCATGTCCGTTGGGACATCCGCGACCATAAGCCCGAGGTCGTAGCCTCCGGATGGCTGCATGGTACACAGGACCCCTGTTTCTTCCTCCCCCGGAATTACCACTACCTCGCCTTCTTCACTCTTAGCCCCCCAGAGACAGTGATTTCTGAGGTCCACGAGGATCCCGTGTCCTGATAGGAGATCGGACCCGAGGATACCTCTCCCACCCCCCTCCTGCCATTCCATCAGTATGCACTTCCACTTAATGTGGAGCGCTCCCAAACGAATGGATAGCGGAAGGGAGAACGCGCCAGCCTGTTCTTTTCCCGTGAACCCCGTTAATGTGAATGGGACCTTGGTAGATAGCGGTGAGTCAAAAGGGCTATCTGTATGAATCACGGTGCAAGAAGCTCCCGTGTCCAACAAATAACTACCCTTCTGTTTCTCTACCTCCATTTCCACCAGGGGTCGCTTCCACGCATCATAGCTGAGCGGACACAGGTAGACGGGCTGCGCGGGCTCTAGTCATTGGGTATTGTTAGACGGGCCTGTGGCACCTACGGGGCCGGTAGCAACCGCCACTTTTCCATGCGCACTCATGAAGTTGCGCATGGCTCCCAACACTGTTTCGAGGTCGTCGGGAGGGGTGGGTGCACTAGCTTCCCTAACAGAGACAGGCATCTGGGCTCGGGCTGCGGGATTTTTATCCCTGGAATCCTTCCACGGGTTCCTGCAGTTCTTGCGCCAGTGCCCTGTCCTCCCACACCCGTAACAAGCATTACTGGCCTGCGGGGTGCGGTTACCCTCCTGATGCCACTCCTTTTGAGCCGGGGCTGCGGGTCGTACCTCATGTACTTTTCCCTTAAGGGGACGTGTTCCCATACCCCTGATATTACGGTATCCTACCGTGAGTCGATTTAAGACCGACTCCTCCGTAATGTTGGGGTCAGTGGGATCAAACCACGCTTTTGCCTGCTCTCTGACGGCTGGCAAGCTGTTGGCTACTATACACCTGAGCCAATGAGCTAAACCGACGCCTTCCACATCGTCGCGCTCTGGCGCACCTGGACAGCTGCGCTGATATACTGGCCACAGCCTGTCGGCGAAAACCTTCGGGGGTTCTCCCTCCATCTGCACTGTCTGTCCCACTCTAACAAACGGACCTTCATCTTCCGTCCCCAATACTTCTAGGACCTCATTTTTTAGTGCCTCATATTTTTTGGTTCCTCTCTTGCTCTCGTCCGAGAGACACTGAAGGATCGAACTACCTAATGAAAATAACAGCATCTTTGCTGTTTCCCCATCGTCACGGCCGTTAATGGCTGCTGTTTGCTCTACTTCCCTGAAATGTACGGAAGGGTCGTCTGCCTCGGTCAGCTTCCGTACGTGACTTATCATAACCCTCAGCTGGTGTGAGCTGTGAGGCAACACAAGCTGGTTGAGGAGATCCCCTTGTTCCCCACCATTTCCGTTTGGGCCCCTTTTGATACCCGCAACCGGACACAACGGTCCCTTTTCCACTTCTCCCTCATTGGGCTCTTTCGTTTCTTCTACTACTTCCTCCCTTACCCAGGTTTCGGAATAGCTGGGTGGCGTGGAGGGCGTAGTGGCTAATACTTCCTTTGCTTTACTTGGTGGGAATTTCTGAAACTCCTCGTCTACTAGCGGCTGGTGTGCTGACGGACTGATAAGGCACACCATGCCGTGCGCTTTGTTCACGGCCCTTTTAAGGTGCTCTATCTCCTTTTGGCAGACGCTATGATCGGCCCCCTGAAATTTATCCTCAAGGGCCATCTTATATGCCGCCCTAACCCCCGTTAAGCTCTCTTCCTGGGCTTTTATTTGGGCAGCTTGGCGGGCACATCGTTCCTTTAGTCTGCCCTCACTTAACTTTGCCTCAGTGACCTGGCACTCGAGGTAATCTATTTTTGCTTTATGGTGACTGGTGACTTCCTGGCGTTCTTGGTGCAACGCTCTTAAATTCCTAATGAGCAACTCCCCTCCAGAGACCTTCTCGTCCATTTCCTCCTCTAAATGCCTGATCCGAGCTGTTTGCGCTGTAATGACCTGGTTTGAAATCTGGATTTGTCTTTTATAACACATTAACCAGACCGCTTTCTCGACTGTCTTTTTATGTTCCTTACTATCTGTCCACCTCTCTGCTGCCTCTAGTGGACTCTTATCCGCTAACAGGTCACTTATCCATTTCTTAGTTAAATTTACCTTTCCGAACACATAATCTGCTATTTTTTTCTTGCATGACATTTCGTACATTCACACCAAAGTCTAACACAATACCCTCTCGCTGCCAGTGTCCTGCCGCGGTCGCCATTTTCTCTAAGGGTTGTCTTTCTGAACCTGTGCGATTCGTGTGGCTCTGTGCAGCCTGGATGCTAGTGCGAGTTTAGGCCTTATTGCCTGTTCTGGTCTCCAGCCAGTCTGGGAGCACTAGACACCTGTGAGTGGTTCGACCCACTTGCCCTTACGGTTCTGACACTGGACTTAGATGCGAGAGCAGTAATGGAGATAAAACTCAGGTAGACCCGGTTGAATGGTACGAAATGGAAAATCTTTATTGCATATTATTTAAGATTACGAAATACATGTCATAAGCACAGATTAATGACAGTACAATCTTACACGCAGTTATGTAACTAATTTCAGGGAAACGAGGAACGAACGACACATCGTAAATGGGGGCACACATTACAATTATCCTTAAAACTTAAAACTTAAAACCCTCTCCTATCAATATCTGCCCTAAGCTAGATTTGTAGGATCGAGACTCATGCTCACCACTCGGGATAACTCGGAGAATTCCGAAAACTCTGATCGGATGTTTTTTCACCGCAGCACCCACGTGTCGATCAGGGGTCTCTGTACCCGACTTGTTTACTCGTTTCTGCTCCGGCTAGCAGGCTGGAACGTCTGCTGTCATGAAGATCTGTGTTGTCCTCGGAGTTCCGACTCTACTCAAAAAAGAGTCTTCCTGTGCCCTCGCACTGATGCGATAAAATTCGAAGAATAGTCTTCCTGGCTGTTCTGTAAAACTCGAAGAAGTCTTCCTGGCAAGGAAAGTGTCTATTCGACCTACAGGCGCGGTCGGAGCTTACTGACCGTGGCGATACGTATGGTCTTCTTCTCTTCTCATCTCATCTCATCTCATCTCATCTCATCTCATCTCGGGCCTTCGGTTCCAACACCGTTTACCGACTTCTCGGGATGGTGCGCCCGCTTCAAGGCTTCAGAGCCCAGTTCCACACAGATCTTCGCGGCATGCCACGAGGTAGATCCGGGCGGATCGTAAAGTTCAACAGTCTTTTAAAAGAGCCACGAGGCAAGCAGGAACAAGACGGCGAGTCAAGAGCAGCCACGAGGATAAGAGTCAACCGAATAAGAGAAAGATGGACGGTTGGAGCTTGCAGTTATAGTGCAAAATCTTCCTTTTCCCGCCCAACCTTAATGTCTTTTCTTTTGTTAGGGTTTGGCGCTCAAATTTCTTGTATAGGGTGATCTCCGTTTTAATGGGTTTCGGGGATACTCGTAACTGTCTGAGTACCTGTTAATACTTTTCCCATTGTTTAATCGGTCGGTGTTCTCCCTGGAGGGGTTTTGGGGCTTCCAAATGTTTTCTGTAACTACCCGCTAACGGCTCTGTCATCGTAGAGTCGTTGGGATTTGGCATATTAATGTCTTTGGATGGGTTCTTGATTACTTGGTACAATAGCCCTTATTCGCACCTGGGAGACCGATTTCAGTATTTATGTGTATACTGCAAACCCATGATGTCTCGTGTATTATCTTAAATGTGCTTAGTCTCGATCGATCTTGCACAAATGTTTATTGGAACGCCATCTTGTCTGCCTGTCGAAAAGTCTAGAATGTTCCGCCACGAGGCGTGGCGGCCATTTTACAAGCTGCTTGTGTCCGCTTTGAAAACCTGACAGCATTCTGCTGAAATAAAAGCTGTTTGAACGAAACTGTGTGTTTTTCTCCTTATTAATAAAATCGCGATATATTGCGAATTCTACACATGGGACTCACCTTATCTACAATGTTGTAGGGTCCCATATACAGTGGTTCCAGACTCCCTACTCTGGCGTAGTTTCTGACCATGACCTGGTCTCCTCCTTCCCAATCCCGCGTTTTGCGGGGTTCCAGCAACAGGCGATTGCCCTGATGCTGCCTTCCCATGTTCCCAGCCGCCTGCTCATACACCTGCTTCAGGCGCTCCAAGAGGGTCTGGGCGAACTTGTCCCTGCTTATCTCTTGGAGCTGACCCTCAGTGAGCACCGGCGCTAGCACATGGGTGGGGGTTCGCATGATCCTCCCATTCATCACCTCGTGCGGGGAATACCCCGTACTTTTCGACTGACTGGCCCGGAACCCCATGAGGACTAAAGGCAGAACTTCCGCCCATTTTTGGGGCGAGTTCCTAGTCTCTTTCCTCAATTTCTCCTTCAGGGTCCGGTTCATGCGTTCAACAATCCCGGATGACTGGGGATTGTGTGCTACGTGCCATTTCCCTTCAATGCCCAAAAGCATGAGGGTGTTCTGCATCACCTGGCCGGTGAAATGACTCCCTTGGTCTGACTCCACAAAACGGGGGAGTCCCCACCGCGAGAACACTTCCCGGACCAAGATTTTTGCAGTACCCAGTGCCGTAGCTGTTCGACAGGGGAAGGCTTCCACCCATTTGGAAAACACATCCACCAAGACGAGGCAGTATTTATAGCCTCCCTGGGTGGTGGGCAGGGGCCCTATATAGTCGATCTGTATCGACTGCCATGGTCCCTCTACCCTCCTGACGTGCGCCATGGGCACTTTCCTTTTCTGGGGGTCTGGGTTGTTTGCAGCGCACACGAGACAGCTTGCACAGAACTCGCGGACCTGTTCCCTGAGCCCCGGCCACCATCCCGCTTGCTCTACCCGTTGCCAAGTAACCTCGGGCCCGGGGTGCCCTGCCCCTGGTCCCTCGTGAGCCAACTGGAGTAATTCCCTCCTGTGCTGCTGCGGCAGAACCCACTGCTCCTTGCGGAACAGCATGCCTTCCTTAACGGAGAGGGTTGCCGTACTGTACGGACCCTCTACCTGCTTCCCCTCAGCAATGGTTTTGAGGACCGCTTTTAGGGCGGGATCCTGGTTCTGGACGGTCTTAAGGTCTAGGGGCAATGCTACCCTGATGTTCCCGGGATTCCAGTCCCTGCCTTGGATCGCTGCCATGGGTCTGGGCCCATAGGGGTCCCAGAAAATGCCGTTGCGGGCACCTTCCCTGGCTAGCGCATCCGCCTGCTGGTTGCCCTCCCCACGGGGCTCTGTGGAGGAGTGAGCTTTCACCTTATGGATGAAAATCTCCCCTTCCTCCCCTACTGCTGCTAGGATCTTTTCCAGCAAGGGCTTCACCGTTAAAGGTCGCCCGTCCGCGGAGGTGTATCCACGGCGGGACCAAATGGCCAGGTATTCCGTACACGAGTTGCATGTGAACATACTGTCCGAGCAAATCGTGTATGGGGTTGGGAAAATGTCTGGGTGGGTAACGACGTACACCACTGCAGACAGCTCAGCCTGCTGCGCGCTCATGGTGCTAGGGAGCTTGATCGCCAGGGCAAGGTTTGCCGCAGGGTCATAAACTCCACACCCTGTGAGTCGTTCGCCAGCAGATACTGTGCTGGAACCATCAACATAAATCTCGCGCCCAGTGGGATGTATCCCGGCCCGCAAACCTATGTTGACTTCCCACACCCCTTCCACCGAACACCGGTGGGCTGTACCAGGGTATACCAAATTGGCCGCAAGCCTGGGCTCGCAAAGACCTTTAACTCTAAGATCCATCTGGGAAAGAAGAAGGGTCCAGCGCGCAATACGCACGCTGCTTACGGTCCCATCTTTAATCCTCCCAGCTAGAAGCATCTTAGTTGGTGTGTGATGGGTGAGGAGAGTGATGGGAGAGAGCCCTGTGAAGATCGCTGATCTTTTCACAGCCCAATGCGTGGCTAAAAGGTGCCTTTCGCAATTGGAGAAACTCCTCTCCACATCCGTTAACACTCTGGATGAATAGACAACCGGCCTCAGCTTGCCGTGACGCTCTTGGAGCAGCACAGCGCTCAAGCTGTCCCCGCTGGCAGCTACCTCCAGGAAAAACTCCTTCCCCCCATCTATGGCCCCTAAGGCTGGCGCGGTCTGCAGATCCCTTTTTAACTTCTCGAAGGCTGCTTGGCAGCCCTCGTCCCAAGACCACTCCACTCCCTTATGGAGGAGTCGGAGCAGCGGCGCCGCTGTGGCCGCATAGTCTTCGATAAAATCCCTGCAGTAACCGGTCAGTCCCAAGAAGGACCTCACACCCCTTATGGTGTTGGGAATTGGTAACTCTTGCACCGACTCCCTCCTAGCTTTATCTATGGCTCTTTCCCCAGCGCGAATGGTCAGCCCCAGGAATTTTACTTCCTGCTGACCGATACGTGCTTTCTTAGGGTTCACTTTAAAACCCTTTCTCACTAGCAGCTCCAATAACTCGGCCAGCAGTGGTCCATGCTCCTCCCTTGAGTCCGTAAATAGGAGCAAATCATCCACGTACTGCACTATCTGATTGGGCTGACTAAACTCCTTTAAACTTCCTGCCATACACTGATGGAAAATGCTGGGGCTGTTGTGGAAACCCTGTGGCAGACAGTTCCATGTGTACTGTTGTCCTTTGAAAGTAAAGGCAAACTTGTACTGGTCCTCTCGCCGCAGCGGGATGGACCAAAAACCGTTCGAGATATCCAGCACCGTGAACGTGGTCGCGGACGCTGGGATACTCCCTATTAGGTCAGCGACTGCTGCTACCGTGGGCGCGCAGGCGGGAATGTTACTGTTAAGGACTCTGTAGTCCACCGTGGCCCTCCACGAATTATCCGGCTTCCTAACCGGCCATAATGGGGAGTTCACGTGTGTGGCTATCGGCCTCAACACGCCCTGCTGCACCAAGGAGGACATTGCTGTCTCCATATCGGGTTCTGCTTCTTCCGGGAAGTTATACTGTTTTTGGGGCCGTGTCATGGGGTCCCCATCTACGCTGACCTCAAACCCGGCAACCCTCCCACAATCGTGCTTGTGGGTTGCAAACGCGTGCATATTATCTGACACGTACGTTTGCATGTCCGTTGGGACATCCGCGACCATAAGCCCGAGGTCGTAGCCTCCGGATGGCTTCATGGTACACAGGACCCCTGTTTCTTCCTCCCCCGGAATTACCACTACCTCGCCTTCTTCACTCTTAGCCCCCCAGAGACAGTGATTTCTGAGGTCCACGAGGATCCCGTGTCCTGATAGGAGATCGGACCCGAGGATACCTCTCCCACCCCTCTCCTGCCATTCCATCAGTATGCACTTCCACTTGATGTGGAGTGCTCCTAAACGAATGGATAGCGGAAGGGAGAACGCGCCAGTCTGTTCTTTTCCCGTGAACCCCGCTAATGTGAATGGGACCTTGGTGGATAGCGGTGAGTCAAAAGGGCTATCTGTATGAATCACGGTGCAAGAAGCTCCCGTGTCCAACAAATAACTACCCTTCAGTTTCTCTACCTCCATTTCCACCAGGGGTCGCTTCCACGCATCATAGCTGAGCGGACACAGGTAGACGGGCTGCGCGGGCTCTAGTCATTGGGTACAATTAGACGGGCCTGTGGCACCTACGGGGCCGGTAGCAACCGCCACTTTTCCATGCGCGCTCATGAGGTTACGCATGGCTCCCAACACTGTTTCGATCTTGCCGGGAGGGATGGGTGCACTAGCTTCCCTACCAGAGACAGGCATCTGGGCTCGGGCTGCGGGATTTTGATCCCTGGAATCCTTCCAAGGGTTCCTGCAGTTCTTGCGCCAGTGCCCTGTCTTCCCACACCCGTAACAAGCATTACTTGCCTGCGGGGCGCGGTTAACCTCCTGATGCCACTCCTTTTGAGCCGGGGCTGCGGGTCGTACCTCATGTACTTTTCCCTTAAGGGGACGTGTTCCCATACCCCTGATATTACGGTACCCTACCGTGAGTCGATTTAGGACCGACTCCTCTGTAGTGGCGGGGTCAGTGGGATCAAACCACGCTTTTGCCTGCTCTCTGACGGCTGGCAAACTGTTGGCTACTATACACCTGAGCCAATGAGTTAAACCGATGCCTTCCACTGCGTCGCGCTCTGGCGCACCTGGGCAGCTGCGCTGGTATACTGGCCACAGCCTGTCGGCGAAAACCTTCGGGGGTTCTCCCTCCATCTGCACTGTCTGTCCCACTCTAACAAACGGACCTTCGTCGTCCGTCCCCAATACTTCTAGGACCTCATTCCTTAATGCCTCATATGTCATAGGTTCCCCTCTTGCTCTCGTCCGAGAGACACTGAAGGATCGAACTACCCAATGAGAATAACAGCATCTTTGCTGTTTCCCCATCGTCGCAGCCATTAATGGCTGCGGTTTGCTCTATCTCCCTAAAATGCACGGAAGGGTCGTCTGACTCGGCCAGCTTCCGTACGTGACTGATCATAACCCTCAGCTGGTGTGAGCTGTGAGGCAACACAAGCTGGTTGAGGAGATTCCCTTGTTCCCCATCGTCTCCGTTCGGGCCCCTTTTTATACCCGTGACCGGACACAACGGTCCCTTTTCCACTTCTACCTCAGTGGGCCCTTTCGTTTCTTCTACTACTTTCTCCCTTACCCAGGTTTCCGAATAGCTGGGTGGCGCGGAGGGCGTAGTGGCTAATACTTCCTCTGCTTTGCTTGGTGGGAATTTCTGAAACTCCTCATCCACTAGCGGCTGGTGTGCTGACGGACTGATAAGGCACACCATGCCGTGTGCTTTGTTCACGGCCCTTTTAAGGTGCTCTATCTCCTTTTGGCAGACGTTGTGATCGGCCCCCTGATACTTATCCTCAAGGGACATCTTATATGCCGCCCTAACCCCCGTTAAGCTCTCTTCCTGGGCTTTTATTTGGGCAGCCTGGCGGGCACATCGTTCCTTTAGTCTGCCCTCACTTAACTTTGCCTCAGTGACCTGGCACTCGAAGTAATCTATTTTTGCTTTATGGTGGCTGGTGACTACCTGGCGTTCTTGGTGCAACGCATTTAAATTCCTAATGAGCAACTGCCCCCCAGTGACCTTCTCGTCCATTTCCTCCTCTAAATGCCTGATCCGAGCTGCTTGCGCTGTAATGACCTGGTTCAAAATTTGGACTTGTCTTTTATAACACATTAACCAGACCGCTTTCTCCACTGTCTTTTTATGTTCCTTGCTATCTGTCCACTTCTCGGCTGCCTCTAGTGGACACTTATCCGCTAGCAGGTCACTTATCCATTTCTTAGTTAAATTTACCTTTCCGAACACATAATCTGCTATTTTATCTTGCAAGACATTTCGCACATTCATACCAAAGTCTAACACACTACCCTCTCGCTGCCAGTGTCCTGCCGCGGTCGCCATTTTCTGTAAGGGTTTCTCTGAACCTGTGAGATTCGTGTGGCTCTGTGCAGCCTGGATGCTAGTGCGAGTTTAGGCCTTATTGCCTGTTCTGGTCTCCAGCCAGTCTGGGAGCACTAAACACCTGTGAGTGGTTCGACCCACTCGTCTTACGGTTCTAACACTGGACTTAGGTGCGAGAGCAGTAATGCAGAGAAAAACTCAAATAGACCCGGTTGAATGGTACGAAATGGAAAATCTTTATTGCATATTATTCAAGATTACGAAATACATGTCATAAGCACAGATTAATGACAGTACAATCTTACACGCAGTTATGTAACTAATTTCAGGGAAACGAGGAACGAACGACACATCGTAAATGGGGCACACATTACAGTTATCCTTAAAACTTAAACCCTCCCCTGTCAATACCTACTCTAAACTAGACTTGTAGGATCGAGACTCATGCTCACCACTCGTGATAACTCAGAGAATTCCGAAAACTCTGATCGGATGTTTTTCCACCGCAGCACCTGATCACCCACGTGTTGATCAGGGGTCTGTGTACCCCACTTGTTTACTCGTTTCTGCTCCGGCTAGCAGGCTGGACCATCTGCTGTCATGAAGATCTGTGTTGTCCTTGGAGTTCCGACTCTACTCAAAAAAAAGAGTCTTCATGTGCCCTCGCACTGATGCGACAAAATTCGAAGAACAGTCTTCCTGGCAGTTCTGTAAAATTCAAAGATGGTCTTCCTGGGGAAGGAAAGTGTCTATTCGACCGACAGGCGCGGTCGGAGCTTACTGACCGTGGCGATACGTATGGTATTCTTCTCTTCTCATCTCATCTCATCTCATCTCATCTCATCTCATCTCATCTCGGGCCTTCGGTTCCAACACCGTTTACCGACTTCTCGGGATGGTGCGCCCGTTTCAAGGCTTCACAGCCCAGTTCCACACAGATCTTCGCGGCAAGCCATGAGGCAGATCCTGGCGGATCGTAAAGTTCAACAGTTTTTCAAGCTGCAAGAGGCAGAGACACGAGGCAAGCGGCACAAGAAGTTGACAGAATAAGAGCACAAGAGCAGCCACGAGGATAAACGCCAGCAGGATAAGAGAAAGATGGACGGTTGGAGCTTGCAGTTATAGTGCAAAACTCTTCTTTTCCCGCCCAACCTTAATGTCTTTTTCTTTTGTTAGGGTTTGGCGCTCAAATTTCTTGTATAGGGTGATCTCCGTTTTAATGGGTTTCGGGGATACTCGTAACTGTCTGAGTACCTGTTAATACTTTTCCCATTGTTTAATCGGTCGGTGTTCTCCCTGGAGGGGTTTTGGGGCTCCCAAATGTTTTCTGTAACTACCCGCTAACGGCTCTCTCATCGTAGAGTCGTTGGGATTTTGCATATTAATGTCTTTGGATGGGTACTTGATTACTTGGTACAATAGCCCTTATTCGCACCTGGGAGACCGATTTCAGTATTTATGTGTATACTGCAAACCCATGATGTCTCGTGTATTATCTTAAATGTGCTTAGTCTTGATCGATCTTGCACAAATGTTTATTGGAACGCCATCTTGTCTGCTTGTCGAAAAGTCTAGAATGTTCCGCCACGAGGCGTGGCGGCCATTTTACAGGCTGCTTGTGTCCACTTTGAAAACCTGACAGCATTCTGCTGAAATAAAGCTGTTTGAACGAAACTATGTGTTTTCTCCTTATTTATAAAATCGCGATATATTGCGAATTCTACAGAGAATGCACATCGCTGACACTATCGAGTTCTGAGAATACACAGCGCTGACACTATCAAGTTCAGAGAATGCTCAGCGCTGACACTATTGAGTTCACAGAATGCACAGCACTGACACTATCGAGTTCAGAGAATGCTCAGCGCTGACACTATCAAGTTCAGAGAATGCAGAGCGCTGACACTATCAAGTTCAGAGAATGCAGAGCGCCGACACTATCAAGTTCAGAGAATGCACAGTGCAGACACTAGCAAATTCACAGAAAGCATATCGCTGTCACTATCGAATTCAGAGAATGCAAGTTACTGACATTATCAAGTTCAGAGAATACACAGCAATCACACTATCGAGTTCAGAGAATGCACAGCACTGACACTATTGAGTTCAGAGAATGCACAGCGCTGACACTATCGAGTTCAGACAATGCACAGCGCTGACACTATCGAGTTCAGAGAATGCACAGCGCTGACACTTTCAAGTTCAGAGAAAGCAGAGCGCTGACACTATCGAGTTCAGAGAATGCACAGCACTGACACTATCAAGTTCAGAGAACGCACAAAGCTGACACTATCGAGTTCAGAGAACGCAAAGCGCTGACACTATCGAGTTCAGAATGCACATCGCTGACACTATCGAGTTCTGAGAATGCACAGCGCTGACACTATCGAGTTCAGTGAATGCACAGTGCTGACACTATCGAGTTCAGAGAATGCACAGTGCTGACACTATTGAGCTATGAGAGCGCTCAGCGCTGACACTATTGAGTTCACAGAATGCACAGCACTGATTCTATTGCGTTCAGAGAATGCACAGTGCAGACACTAGCAAATTCACAACAAGGACATCGATGTCATGATTGAATTCAGAAAATGCACGTCACTGACATTATCATGTTCAGAGAATACACAGCAATCACACTATCGAGTTCAGAGAATGCACAGCACTGACACTATTGAGTTCAGAGAATGCACGCCACTGACACTGTCGATTTCAGAGAATGCAGAGCGCTGACACTATTGAGTTCAGAGAATGCACAGCACTGACACTATCGAGTTCAGGGAATGCACAGCGCTGACACTATCGAGTTCAGACAATGCACAGCGCTGACACTATCGAGTTCAGAGAATGCAGGGCACTGACACTATCAAGTTCAGAGAATACACGGCAATCACACTATGGAGTTCAGACAATGCACAGCGCTGACACTATCGAGTTCAGACAATGCACAGCGCTGACACATTCAAGTTCAGAGAATGCAGAGCGCTGACACAATCGAGTTCAGAGAATGCACAGCGCTGACACTATCAAGTTCAGAGAATGCACAGCACTGACACTGTCGAGTTCAGAGAATGCACAGCAATGACACTGTCGATTTCAGAGAATGCACAGTGCTGACATTCTCGAGATCAGAGAATGCACGATACTGACACTGTTGATTTCAGAGAATGCACAGTGCTGACACTATCGAGTTCAGAGAATGCACAGCACTAACACTATCGAGTTCAGAGAATGCACAGCGCTGACACTATCGATTTCAGACAATGCACAGCACTGACACTATCAAGTTCAGAGAATACACAGCACTGACACTATCGAGTTCAGAGAATACTCAGCACTCACATTATCGAGTTAAGAAAATACACAGCACTGACACTATCGAGTTCAGAGAATGCACAGCACTGACACTCTCGAGTTCTGAGAATACACAGCGCTGACACTATCGAGTTCAGAGAATGCTCAGCGCTGACACTATTGAGTACACAGAATGCACAGCACTGGCACTATCAAGTTCAGAGAATGCAGAGCGCTGACACTATCAAGTTCAGAGAATGCACAGTGCAGACACTATCGAGTTCAGAGAATGCACAGCGCTGACACTAGCAAATTCACTGAAAGCATATTGCTGTCAGTATCGAATTCAGAGAATGCACGTCACTGACATTATCAAGTTCAGAGAATACACAGCAATCACACTATCGAGTTCAGAGAATGCACAGCACTGACACTATCGAGTTCAGACAATGCACAGGACTGACACTATCGAGTTCGGACAATGCACAGCGCTGACACTATCGAGTTCAGAGAATGCACAGCGCTGACACTTTCAAGTTCAGAGAATGCAGAGCGCTGACACTATCGAGTTCAGAGAATGTACAGCACTGACACTATCGAGTTCAGAGAATGCAGAGCGCTGACACTATCGCGTTCAGAGAATGAACAACGCTGACACTATCGAGTTCAGAGAACGTGCAGCGCTCACACTATCGAGTTCAGAGAACACACAGCGCTGACACTATCGAGTTCAGAGAAAGCACAGCACTGGCATTATAGAGATCAGAGAATGCGCAGCACTGACACGATGGAGTTCAGAGAAAGCACATCACTGATACTATCGAGTTCAGAGAATGCACATCGCTAACACTATCGAGTTCAGAGAATACACAGCAATCACACTATCGAGTTCAGAGAATACACAGCTCTGACACTATCGAGTTCAGAGAATGCACAGCACTGACACTATCGAGTTCAGATAATGCACAGCTCTGACACTATCGAGTTCAGAGAACACACAGCACTGATTCTATTGAGTTCAGAGAATGCACAGTGCAGACTCTAGCAAATTCACAAAAACCACATCGATGTCACGATCGAATTCAGAAAATGCACGTCACTGACATTATCAAGTTCAGAGAATGCACAGCACTGACACTATGGAGTTCAGAGAATGCACAGCAATGACACTATCGAGTTCAGAGAATGCACATCACTGACATTATCAAGTTCAGCGAATGCAGAGCGCTGACACTATCGAGTTCAGGGAATGCACATCACTGACAATATCGAGTTCAGAGAATGCACAGCGCTGACACTATCGAGTTCAGAGAATGCACATCACTGACATTATCAAGTTCAGCGAATGCAGAGCGCTGACACTATCGAGTTCAGAGAATGCACAGTGCAGACACTAGCAAATTTACAAAAAGCACTTCGATGTCACGATCGAATTCAGAAAATGCACGTCATTGACATTATCAAGTTCAGAGAATACACAGCAATCACACTATCGAGTTCAGAGAATGCACAGCACTGACAATAATGAGTTCAGAGAATGCACAGCACTGACAATAATGAGTTCAGAGAATACACAGCACTGACAATAATAAGTTCAGAGAATGCACTGCACTGACAATAATGAGTTCAGAGAATGCACAGCACTGACACCATCGAGTTCAGAGAATACACAGCAATCACACTATTGAGCTCAGAGAATGCACTCCGCTGACACTATCGAGTTCAGACAATGCACAGCGCTGACACAATCGAGTTCAGAGAATGCACAGCACTGACACAATCGAGTTCAGAGAATGCACAGCACTGACACTATTGAGTTCAGAGAATGCACAGCGCTGACACTATCGAGTTCAGAGAATGCACAGCACTGACACTATCGAGTTCAGAGAATGCACATCACTGACATTATCAAGTTCAGCGAATGCAGAGCGCTGACACTATCGAGTTCAGAGAATGCACAGTGCAGACACTAGCAAATTCACAAAAAGCACTTCGATGTCACGATCGAATTCAGAAAATGCACGTCACTGACATTATCAAGTTCAGAGAATACACAGCAATCACACTATCGAGTTCAGAGAATGCACAGCACTGACAATAATGAGTTCAGAGAATGCACAGCACTGACAATAATGAGTTCAGAGAATACACAGCACTGACAATAATGAGTTCAGAGAATGCACAGCACTGACAATAATGAGTTCAGAGAATTCACAGCACTGACACAATCGAGTTCAGAGAATGCACAGCACTGACACTATTGAGTTCAGAGAATGCACAGCGCTGACACTATCGACTTCAGAGAATGCACAGCGCTGACACTATCGAGTTCAGACAATGCACAGCGCTGACACTATTGAGTTCAGAGAATGCACAGCACTGACACTATCAAGTTCAGAGAATTCACAGCACTGACACAATCGAGTTCAGAGAATGCACAGCACTGACAATCTTGAGTTCAGAGAATGCACAGCACTGACACTGTTGATTTCAGAGAATGCACAGCACTGACACTATCAAGTTCAGAGAATGCAGAGCGCTAACATTCTTGAGTTCAGGGAATGCACAGCACTGACACTATCGAGTTCAGAGAATACACAGCGCTGACACTATCGAGTTCCGACAATACACAGCGCTGACACTATCGAGTTCAGAGAATGCACAGCGCTGACACAATCAAGTTCAGAGATGCAGAGCGCTGACACTATCGAGTTCAGAGAATGCACAGCACTGACACTATCAAGTTCAGAGAATGCACATCACTGACAATATCGAGTTCAGAGAATGCACAGCACTGACACTATCGAGTTCAGAGAATGCACATCACTGACATTATCAAGTTCAGCGAATGCAGAGCGCTGACATTATCGAGTTCAGAGAATGCACAGTGCAGACACCAGCAAATTCACAAAAAGCACATCGATGTCACGATCGAATTCAGAAAATGCACGTCACTGACATTATCAAGTTCAGAGAATACACAGCAATCACACTATCGAGGTCAGAGAATGCACAGCACCGACAATAATGAGTTCAGAGAATGCACAGCACTGACAATAATGAGTTCAGAGAATACACAGCACTGACAATAATGTGTTCAGAGAATGCACAGCACTGACACCATCGAGTTCAGAGAATACACAGCAATCACACTATCGAGCTCAGAGAATGCACAGCGCTGACACTATCGACTTCAGACAATGCACAGCGCTGACACTATCGAGTTCAGAGAATGCACAGCACTGACACTATCAAGTTCAGAGAATTCACAGCACTGACACAATCGAGTTCAGAGAATGCACAGCACTGACACTATTGAGTTCAGAGAATGCACGCCACTGACACTTTCAATTTCAGAGAATACAGATCGCTGACACTATTGAGTTCAGAAAATGCACAGCACTGACACTATCGAGTTCAGAGAATGCACAGCGCTGACACTGTCGAGTTCAGACAATGCACAGCGCTGACACTATCGAGTTCAGAGAATGCACAGCACTGACACTATCAAGTTCAGAGAATTCACAGCACTAACACAATCGAGTTCAGAGAATGCACAGCACTGACAATCTTCAGTTCAGAGAATGCACAGCAGTGACACTGTTGATTTCAGAGAATGCACAGCACTGACACTATCAAGTTCAGAGAATGCAGAGCGCTGACATTCTTGAGTTCAGAGACTGCACAGCACTGACACTCTTGAGTTCAGGGAATGCACAGCACTGACACTATCGAGCTCAGAGAATACACAGCACTGACACTATCGTGTTCAGAGAAGGCACAGCGCTGAAACTATCGAGTTCAGAGAAAGCACAGCGCTGACAGTATCGAGTTCAGAGAATGCACAGCACTGACACTATCGAGTTCAGAGAATGCACAGCACTGACACTGTCGAGTTCAGAGAATACACAGCAATCACACTATCGAGTTCAGAGAATGCACAGCGCTGACACAATCTAGTTCAGAGATGCAGAGTGCTGACACTATCGAGTTCAGAGAATGCACAGCACTCACACTATCAAGTTCGGAGAATGCACAGCACTGAAACTATCAAGTTCAGAGAATGCACAGCACTGACATCGTTGAGATCAGAGAATGCACAGCACTGACACTATCGAGTTCAGAAGAAGCACAACGCTGACAATATCAAGTTCAGAGAACTTGCAGCTTTCACACTATCGAGTTCAGACAACGCACAGAACTGACACTATAGAGTGCAGAGAATCCACAGCACTGACACTATCGAGTTCAGAGAATGCACAACGCTCACACTGTCTAGTTCAGAGAATGCACAGCGCTGACATTATTGAGTTCAGAGAATGCACAGCACTGACGCTGTCGAGTTCAGAGAATGCACAGCGCTGACCCTGTCTAGTTCAGAGAAAGCACAGCGCTGACACTATTGAGTTCAGAGAATGCACAACACTGACACTATTGAGTTCAGAGAATGCACAGCACTGACACTATCGAGTTCAGAGAATGCACAGCACTGACACTCTCGAGTTCAGAGAATGCACGATACTGACACTATCGAGTTCAGAGAATGCTCAGCGCTGACACTATTGAGTTCACAGAATGCACAGCACTGACACTATCAAGTTCAGAGAATGCAGAGCGCTGACACTATCAAGTTCAGAGAATGCACAGTGCAGACACTATCGAGTTCAGAGAATGCACAGCGCTGACACTAGCAAATTCACTGAAAGCATATCGCTGTCACTATCGAATTCAGAGAATGCACGTCACTGACATTTTCAAGTTCAGTAAATACACAGCAATCACACTATCGAGTTCAGAGAATGCACAGCACTGACACTATCGAGTTCAGAGAATGCACAGCACTGACACTATCGAGTTTAGACAATGCACAGCGCTGACACTATCGAGTTCAGAGAATGCACAGCGCTGACACTTTCAAGTTCAGAGAATGCAGAGCGCTGACACTATCGAGTTCAGAGAATGCACAGCACTGACACTATCGAGTTCAGAGAATGCACAGCACTGACACTATCGAGTTCAGAGAACGCACAACGCTGACACTATCGAGTTCAGAGAACGTGCAGCGCTCACTCTATCGAGTTCAGAGAACGCACAGCGCTGACACTATCGAGTTCAGAGAATGCACAGCACTGGCATTATAGAGTTCAGAGAATGCACATCACTGATACTATGGAGTTCAGAGAAAGCACATCACTGATACTATCGAGTTCAGAGAATGCACATCGCTGACACTATCGAGTTCAGAGAATACACAGCAATCACACTATCGAGTTCAGAGAATACACAGCTCTGACACAATCGAGTTCAGAGAATGCACAGCACTGACACTTCGAGTTCAGATAATGCACAGCTCTGACACTATCGAGTTCAGAGAACACACAGCACTGATTCTATTGAGTTCAGAGAATGCACAGTGCAGACTCTAGCAAATTCACAAAAACCACATCGATGTCACGATCGAATTCAGAAAATGCACGTCACTGACATTATCAAGTACAGAGAATGCACAGCACTGACACTGTTGAGATCAGAGAATGCACAGCACTGTCAATATGGAGTTCAGACAATGCACAGCACTGACACTATCGAGTTCAGAGAATGCACATCACTGAAATTATCAAGTTCAGAGAATACACAGCGCTGACACTATGAAGTTCAGCGAATGCAGAGCGCTGACACTATCGAGTTCAGGGAATGCACATCACTGACAATATCGAGTTCAGAGAATGCACAGCGCTGACACTATCGAGTTCAGAGAATGCACATCACTGACATTATCAAGTTCAGCGAATGCAGAGCGCTGACACTATCGAGTTCAGAGAATGCACAGTGCAGACACTAGCAAATTCACAAAAAGCACATCGATGTCACGATCGAATTCAGAAAATGCACGTCACTGACATTATCAAGTTCAGAGAATACACAGCAATCACACTATCGAGTTCAGAGAATGCACAGCACTGACAATAATGAGTTCAGAGAATGCACAGCACTGACAATAATGGGCCGAAAATTGATCTCGGTGCGCGAGAGTACGCACTGCGTACTCTCGCGTATTCCCACTCCAATTGCCGGTTTTCTGCATGCCCTGCGCATGCGCTGAAAACCGGCAATTGCTCTTCCGAAAAGGGGGCGGGGCCGGAGTGCATCGCGTGCGCGCTACAGGCTGCGCGCACGCTGTGCACTTCATGCTTTGGACGCGCAGGTAAGTACTGAAGATTTTGGAAATGTAAAAAGGAGGAGTAAGACCCGCTTTTAAGAAGGTAAGTAGTGAATTAAGTATTTTTTTGAATTTTTTTTTACAGGTATATCTTTTTTATAGACTTTAAAGACAGGTAAGTTTATTTTTATAACTTTTTAAAAGATTTTAAATTTTTTCAAAAATTTAATTTTTTATTTAAAATGGTTAATTTAATTAACTATACTTATTTTATTAATGTGATGGGTTTTTTTTAAAATTTAATTGAGGTTTAGCTGTTATTTTGGGGGGGTGTAAGATTCATAAGTCTCTCAGCCATGCTGTGAGACTTATGAATGGAAGATGGTGTGCTGCCATTGGCTCTAACTGAGTCACGTGATCCCACAGCTCGCACGAATTAACTACGCCGCTGGGATACGCAAGCCCAGCACAGCTGATGTCTGGAACATCAATTTCGTGCGAGCTGGATCAGAAAAAGCATAAGCGAGGTGAGACATCGCGGGAAAGGCTTACCCCCGCGGGAACAGAGCGAGATCAATTTCTGGGCCAATGAGTTCAGAGAATACACAGCACTGAAAATAATGAGTTCAGAGAATGCACAGCACTGACAATAATGAGTTCAGAGAATGCACAGCAGTGACACTATTGAGTTCAGAGAATGCACAGCACTGACACTATCGAGTTCAGAGAATGCACAGCGCTGACACTATCGAGTTCAGACAATGCACAGCGCTGACACTATCGAGTTCAGAGAATGCACAGCACTGACACTATCAAGTTCAGAGAATTCACAGCACTGACACAATCGAGTTCAGAGAATGCACAGCACTGACAATCTTGAGTTCAGAGAATGCACAGCACTGACACTGTTGATTTCAGAGAAAGCACAGCACTGACACTATCAAGTTCAGAGAATGCAGAGCGCTGACATTCTTGAGTTCAGGGAATGCACAGCACTGACACTATCGAGTTCTGAGAATACACAGCTCTGACACTATCGAGTTCAGAGAAGGCACAGCGCTGACACTATCGAGTTGAGAGAATGCACAGCACTGACACTATCGAGTTCAGAGAATGCACAGCGCTGACACTATCGAGTTCCGACAATACACAGCGCTGACACTATCGAGTTCAGAGAATGCACAGCGCTGACACAATCAAGTTCAGAGAATGCAGAGCGCTGACATTCTTGAGTTCAGAGAATGCACAGCACTGACAATATCGAGTTCAGAGAATGCACAGCACTGACACTATCGAGTTCAGAGAATGCACATCACTGACATTATCAAGTTCAGCGAATGCAGAGCGCTGACACTATCGAGTTCAGAGAATGCACAGTGCAGACACCAGCAAATTCACAAAAAGCACATCGATGTCACGATCGAATTCAGAAAATGCACGTCACTGACATTATCAAGTTCAGAGAATACACAGCAATCACACTATCGAGGCTAGAGAATGCACAGCACCGACAATAATGAGTTCAGAGAATGCACAGCACTGACAATAATGAGTTCAGAGAATACACAGCACTGACAATAATGAGTTCAGAGAATGCACAGCGCTGACAATAATGAGTTCAGAGAATGCACAGCACTGACAATAATGAGCTCAGAGAATGCACAGCACTGACAATAATGAGTTCAGAGAATGCACAGCACTGACACCATCGAGTTCAGAGAATACACAGCAATCACACTATCGAGCTCAGAGAATGCACAGCGCTGACACTATCGAGTTCAGACAATGCACAGCGCTGACACTATCCAGTTCAGAGAATGCACAGCACTGACACTATCAAGTTCAGAGAATTCACAGCACTGACACAATCGAGTTCAGAGAATGCACAGCACTGACACTATTGAGTTCAGAGAATGCACGCCACTAACACTGTCAATTTCAGAGAATGCAGATCGCTGACACTATTGAGTTCAGAAAAACACAGCACTGACACTATTGAGTTCAGAGAATGCACAGCGCTGACACTATCGAGTTCAGACAATGCACAGCGCTGACACTATCGAGTTCAGAGAATGCACAGCACTGACACTATCAAGTTCAGAGAATTCACATCACTGACACAATCGAGTTCAGAGAATGCACAGCACTGACAATCTTCAGTTCAGAGAATGCACAGCACTGACACTGTTGATTTCAGAGAATGCACAGCACTGACACTATCAAGTTCAGAGAATGCAGAGCGCTGACATTCTTGAGTTCAGAGAATGCACAGCACTGACACTCTTGAGTTCAGGGAATGCACAGCACTGACACTATCGAGCTCAGAGAATACACAGCACTGACACTATCGAGTTCAGAGAATGCACAGCGCTGACACTATCGAGTTCAGAGAATGCACAGCACTTACACTATCGAGTTCAGAGAATGCACAGCACTGACACTGTCGAGTTCAGAGAATACACAGCAATCACACTATCGAGTTCAGAGAATGCACAGCGCTGACACAATCTAGTTCAGAGATGCAGAGCGCTGACACTATCGAGTTCAGAGAATGCACAGCACTGACACTATCAAGTTTGGAGAATGCACAGCACTGACATTGTTGAGATCAGAGAATGCACAGCACTGACACTATCGAGTTCAGAAGAAGCACAACGCTGACACTATCAAGTTCAGAGAACTTGCAGCTCTCACACTATCGAGTTCAGACAACGCACAGCACTGACACTATAGAGTGCAGAGAATCCACAGCACTGACACTATCGATTCAGAGAATGCACAACGCTCACACTGTCTAGTTCAGAGAATCCACAGCACTGACACTGTCGAGTTCAGAGAATGCACAGCGCTGACCATGTCTAGTTCAGAGAATGCACAGCACTGACACTATTGAGTTCAGAGAATGCACAACACTGACACTATTGAGTTCAGAGAATGCACAGCACTGACACTATCAAGTTCAGAGAATGCACAGCACTGACACTGTCGAGTTCAGAGAATACACAGCAATCACACTATCGAGTTCAGAGAATGCACAGCGCTGACACAATCTAGTTCAGAGATGCAGAGCGCTGACACTATCGAGTTCAGAGAATGCACAGCACTGACACTATCAAGTTCGGAGAATGCACAGCATTGACATTGTTGAGATCAGAGAATGCACAGCACTGACACTATCGAGTTCAGAGAATGCACAACGCTCACACTGTCTAGTTCAGAGAATGCACAACACTGACACTATTGAGTTCAGAGAATGCACAGCACTGACACTATCGAGTTCAGAGAATGCACAGCACTGACACTCTCGAGTTCAGAGAATGCACGATACTGACACTGTCGATTTCAGAGAATGCTCAGTGCTGACACTATCGAGTTCAGAGAATGCACAGCACTAACACTATCAATTTCAGAGAATACACAGCAATGACACTATCGAGTTCAGAGAATGCACAGCGCTGACACTATCGAATTCAGACAATGCACAGCGCTGACACTATCGAGTTCAGAGAATGCACAGCGCTGACACTGTCAAGTTCAGAGTGTAAGGGGTTCGCGTGGCTCTGTGCTTAGCCTGGGTGCTAGTGCGGGGTTAGGCCTTGTTGCCTGTTCTGGTCTCCAGCCAGCCTGGTAACACTAGACACCTGTGAGTGGTTCGACCCACTCGCCCTTACGGTTCTGACACTGGACTTAGGTGCGAGAGCAATAATGCAGAGAAAGACTCAGGTAGACCCGGTTCAATAGTGCGAAATGGAAAATCTTTATTGCATATTATTCAAGATTATGAAATACATGTCATAAGCACAGATTAATGACAGTACAAACTTACATACATTTTGCAACTAGGTTTAGGGAAACGAGGAGCGCACGACACATCGTAAAAAGGGGACACACATTATAATTATCCTTAAAACATAAACCCTCCCCTATCAATACCTGTCCTAATCTAAATCTGTGGGATCGAGACCCATGCTCACCACTCGTGATAACTCGGAGAATTCCGAAAACGCTGCTCGGATGTTTTCACCACAGCACCTGACTATCCACGTGTTGATCAGGGGTCTCTGTACCCCACTTGTTTACTCGCTTTGCTCCGGCTAGCAGGCTGGACCGTCTGCTGTCATGAAGATCTGTGTTGACCTCGGACTCCAGATATAGTTCGAAGAAGAGTCATACTGTGCCCGACACCAGTTGTCGGTAGAACTCGAAGAAAAGTCTTCCAGGGCCAGTTGTGGAGTAGCCGATAGAATTCGAAGAAGTGGTTCATCGATTTTCGGGCGCGGTCGGGGTTTACTGACCGCGGCGGCACGTGTAGTCGTCTTCTTTTCTTCTCATCTCATCTCATTGTAGAATTCGCAATATATCACGATTTTATTAATAAGGAGAAGAACACATAGTTTCGTTCAAACAGCTTTTATTTCAGCAGAATGCTGTCAGGTTTTCAAAGTAGACACAAGCAGCTTGTAAAATGGCCGCCGCGCCTCGTGGCAGAACATTCTAGACTTTTCAACAGGCAGACAAAATGGCGTTCCAGTAAACATTTGTGCAAGATCGATTAAGACTCAGCACATTGAAGATAATACACGAGACATCATGGGTTCACAGTATACACATAAATACTGAAATCGGTCTCCCAGGTGCGAATGAGGGCTGTTGTACCAAGTAATCAAGAACCCATCCAAAGACATTAATATGTAAAATCCCAACGACTCTACGATGAGAGAGCCATTAGCGGGTAGTTACAGAAAACACTTGGTAGCCCCAAAACCCCTCCAGGGAGAACACCGACCGATTAAACAATGGGAGAAATATTAACAGGTACTCAGACAATTACGAGTAGCCCCGAAACCCATTAAAATGAAGATCACCCTATACAAGACATATGAGCGCCAAACCCTAACAAAAGGAAAGACATTAAGGTTGGGCGGGAAACGGAAGATTTTGCACTATAATTGCAAGCTCCAAACCGTCCATCTTTCTCTTATTCGGTTGACTCTTATCCTACTGGTGTTTATCCTCGTGGCTGCTCTTGACTCGCCGTCTTGTTCCTACTTGCATCATGTCTGTTTTCAAAAGACTGTTGAACTTTATGATCCGCTCGGATCTACCTCGTGTCGTGTCGCGAAGACCTGTGTAGAACTGGGCTCTGAAGCCTTGAAGCGGGCGCACCATCCCGATAAGTCGGTAAACGGTGTTGGAACCGAAGGCCCGAGATGAGATGAGATGAGATGAGATGAGATGAGAAGAGAAGAAGACCATACTTATCGCCACGGTCAGTAAGCCCCGACCGCGCCTGTAGGTCGAATAGACATTTTCCTTGCCCAGGAAGACTATTCTTCGAATTTTATCGAACCGGTGTGAGGGCACAGGAAGACTCTTTTTTGAGTAGAGTCGGAACTCCGAGGACAACACAGATCTTCATGACAGCAGACGTTCCAGCCTGCTAGCCGGAGCAGAAACGAGTAAACAAGTGGGGCCAGGAGACCCCCTGATCGACACGTGGGCGCTGCGGTGAAAAACATCCGATCAGAGTTTTCGGAATTCTCCGAGTTATCACGAGTGGTGAGCATGAGTCTCGAATCCTACGAATCTAGCTTAGGACAGATATTGATAGGGGAGGGTTTTAAGTATTAAGGATAATTGTAATGTGTGCCCCCATTTACGATGTGTCGCTCGTTCCTCGTTTCCCTGAAATTAATTACATAACTGCGTGTAAGATTGTACTGTCATTAATCTGTGCTTATGACATGTATTTCGTAATCTTAAATAATATGCAATAAAGATTTTCCATTTCGTACCATTCAACCGAGTCTACCTGAGTTTCATCTCCATTATTGCTCTCGCATCTAAGTCCAGTGTCTAGAACCGTAAGGGCGAGTGGGTTGAACCACTCACAGGTGTGTATAGTGCTCCCAGACTGGCTGGAGACCAGAACAGGCAACAAGGCCTAAACCCGCACTAGCACCCGGGCTGCACAGAGCCACACGAATCTCACAGGCTGAGAGACAAAAACCCTTACATCATCTCATCTCCTCTCGGGCCTTCGGTTCCGCCACCGTTTACCGACTTCTCGGGATGGTGGGCCCGCTTACAGGCCTTTGCAGACCAGCTCTCCACAGATCTTCGCGGCAAGCCACGAGGTTGACTCCCGGAAAATCAGCGGATCAGAGAAGCGAGTCAAAGGAATAAGAGTCGAGCGAATAAGAGCGCGAATAAGAGAGAGATGGACGTTTGGACACTACAGTTATAGTACTGTAATTCCTTATCTCCCACCCAATCTTAATGTTCATCTTTTGTCATGTTTTGGCGCTCAAACTTCTTGTATGGGGTGGTACTTGTCGTTAATGGGTCTCGGTGATACTTGTAACTGTCTGAGTACCCGTTAATATTTCTCCCATTGTGGAACCGGCTAGGAGTCTCCCAGGAGGGGTTTTGGGGGCCTCCGATTCTTGTTGTGAGTACCCGCGAACAGCTCTCTCATCGTAGAGCCGTGGGCAATTTGTATATCAATGTCTTTTGGATGGGCCCCTAATTGCCCAGTACAATAGCCCTCGTTTGTGCATGGAAAACCCGATTCCAGCACTTATATTCCTTGCTTGGGTGTTAAAATGCAAAACGATCTTGTCTTGTCTTATCTCAATATGCTGAGTCCTGTCCGATCTTGCTGAAATGTTTATTGAAACGCCATCTTGTCTGCCTGCTGAAAATCTAGAACCTTCTGCCACGAGGCATGGCGGCCATTTTACAGGCTGTTTGTGTCCGTTTTGAAACCTGACAGCATTTTGCTGAAATAAAGCTGTTTATATGAAACTATGTCTCCTTCTCATTATTATGAAATCGCGATAATTTTGCGAATTCTACAGTCCCTCCTGTTGATGCGAATAACTCCGCTTATCGTATCAATTAAAAGTATTGGTGAGCAATATTGTCTCGATTCTCCATATCCAAACACTCCCTTAACTTAAACTATCTGGGGTCTCTGTGTCGTCCTTATTTCCCAGGGAAAAATTGCATTCTTATAAAACCGTGGGCAGTATTTGCCTTTAACTTACACCGCGTGTTTGTCCTCCATGTGTAACAGGCCGATGCCTCTTGCACCACCTGTATATGCATGTGTTCTTTTTTTAAAGGAAAAGAAAAACCAAACAGTCAAACAACCATAATTCAACAACACCAAATCAAAATAATCAAAACAACTCTCAAACATAGAGTTCCCAACTTGGTTACAGGTTCTTAAGAAAAATAACAATCAGTAAACAATTTCGATACACACATGGAAAAACTGGAGTGACGTCACTCTGGCCGTTTACGCGGCACTTTCTTCGTGCATGCGCA
Source organism: Squalus acanthias (assembly GCA_030390025.1). Classification (NCBI taxonomy): domain Eukaryota; kingdom Metazoa; phylum Chordata; class Chondrichthyes; order Squaliformes; family Squalidae; genus Squalus; species Squalus acanthias. Next base: position 85,419,310 of record CM059428.1, on the reverse strand, counting down.
CGTAATGCTCTCGCCACTCTCCCGTGTTTTCCTGTTTTGTGAGGCGCTTGCCCCTCTTGCAGTGCACGACCAATAGGTACTGTAGAATTCGCAATATATCGCGATTTTATTAATAAGGAGAAAACACAGAGTTTCGTTCAAACAGCTTTTATTTCAGCAGAATGCTGCCAGGTTTAAAGTGGACACAAGCAGCTGTAAAATGGCCGCCGCACCTCGTGACAGAACATTCTAGACTTTTCAACAGGCAGACAAGATGGCGTTCCAATAAACATTTGTGCAAGATCGATTAAGATTCAGCACAGTGAAGATAATACACGAGACATTATGGGTTTGCAGTATACACATAAATACTGAAATCGGTCTCCCAGGTACAAACCCATTAAGAACGGAGATCACCCATACAAGACGTTTGAGCGCCAGACCCTAAACAAAAGAATGGACATTAAGGTTGGGCGGGAAACGGAAGATTTTGCACTATAATTGCAGGCTCCAAACCGTCCATCGTTCTCTTATCCGATCATCTCTTATCATCGTGGCTGCTCCTGTGCTCTTATTCGTAACCTCGTGGCTGCTCCTGTGTACTCGTAGTTGGGCTCCTGCTTGCCTGTTGCCTCTTTGAAAAGGACTGTTGAACTTTCTGATCCGTTCGGATCTACCTCGTGTCGCGTAACGAAGACCTATGTTGGTAACTGGCAGCGGAACCAAAGGCCCGAGATGAGATGAGATGAGATGAGATGAGATGAGAAGAGAGGAAGACCATATCCATCGCCACGGTCAGTAAATCCCGACCGCGCCTGTAGGTCGAATAGCCAAGTTTTCCTTGCCAGGAAGACTTCTTCGAATTTGCAAAGAACATATCGTATCGATGATATTGACAAGTGTGCTCAAAAAGTACCTGTTAAACCAACCAACACAGGTCTTCATCACAGCAGACGTTCCAGCCTGCTAGCCGGAGCAGCAGAAGCAAGTAAACAAGTGGGACCAGGAGATCTCCTGACCGACACGTGGGTGCTGCGGTGAAAAACATCCGATCAGCTATTCGGAATTTCTCCGAGTTATCACGAGTGGTGAGCATGAGTCTCGAAATCCTACGAATCTAGTTTGGGATAGATATTGATAGGGGAGGGTTTAAGGATTAAGGATATTTGTAATGTGTGCCCCTATTTACTATGTGCCGTTCGTTCCTCGTTTCCCTAAGATCGACTATATAACTGCTTGTAAGATTGTACTGTCATTAATCTGTGCTTATGACATGTATTTCATAATTTTAAGTATCATGCAATAAAGATTTTCCATTTCGTACCATTCAACCGAGTCTACATGAGTTTCATCTCCATTACTGCTCTCGCATCTAAGTCCAGTGTCTAGAACCGTAAGGGCGAGTGATTCGAACCACTCACAGGTGTGTCTAGTGTTCCCAGACTGGCTGGAGACCAGAACAGGCAACAAGGCCTAGACCCGCACTGACATACAGGCTGCACAGAGCCGCGTGAATCTCACAGGCCGCGAGACACGCACGGTCAGAATCCCTTACAGAAAATGGCGACCGCGGCAGGACATTGGCAGCGAGAGGGTAGTGTGTTAGACTTTGGAATGACTGTACGAAATGTTATGCAGGAAAAGATAGCAGATTATGTGTTCGGAAAGGTTAATCTAACTAATAAATGGATAAGTGAATTGTTAGCGGATAAAAGCCCGTTAGAGGCAGCCGAAAGGTGGACAGATAGTAAAGAACATAGAAAGACACTTGAGAAAGCAGTCTGGCTTATGTGTTACAAAAGGCAGGTTCAGATTTCAAACCAGACCATTACAGCGCTAGTAGCTCGAATCAGTCATTTAGAGGGAGAAATGGATGAGAAGGTTTCTGGAGGGGAGGTGCTCATTAAGAATTTAAATGAGTTGCACCAAGAAAGCCAGGAAGTCTCCAGTCACCTTAAAACAAGGATAGATTATCTCGAGTGCCAGGTCACTGAGGCGAAGTTGAATGAGAGCAGATTAAAGGAACGATGTAACCGCCAAGCTGCCCAGATAAGAACTCAAGAAGAGAGCTTAACGGGGGTTAGGGCGGCATATAAGTTGGCCCTTGAGGATAAGTTTGAGGGAGCCGACCATAGCGCCTGCCAAAGGGAGATAGAGCACCTCAAGAAGGCCGTAAACAAAGCGAACGGCATGGTGTGCCTGATCAGTCCGTCAGCACACCAGCCGCTAGCAAGTGAGAAGTTTAAGAAATCCCCACCAAGCAAAGCAGAAGAAGTAGTAGCCACTGCGCCCTCCGCGCCACCCAGCTATTCGGAAACCTGGGTTAGGGAGGAAGCAATGGAAGAAACAAAAGAGCCCATTGAGAAAGAAGTAGGAAAAGGACCGTTGTATCCAGTAACGGGTATTAAAAGGGGCCCAAACAGAAACGGTGGGGAAGAACCGGGGGATCTCCTCGGACAGCTGGTGTTGCCTCACAGTTCACATCAGCTGAGAGCTATGATAAATCACGTACGGAAGCTGACCGAGTCAGACGACCCTTCCGTACATTTCAGAGAAGTTGAGCAAGCCGCAGCCATTAACGGCTGCGATGATGGGGAAACAGCAAAAATGCTGCTGTTCTCATTAGACAGCTCGGTCCTTCAGTGTCTCTCAGGCGAGAGCAAGAGGGGAACCAAGAGTTATGAGGAATTAAAGAATGAGGTCCTGGAAGTGTTGGGGGCGAACGATGAAGGTCCGTTTGCTAGAGTGGGACAGACAGTGCAGATGGAGGGAGAACCCCCGAAGGTTTTTGCCGACAGGCTGTGGCCAGTATATGAGCGCAGCTGTCTAGGTGCGCCCGAGCGCGAGGATGTGGAAGGCACCGCTTTAACTCATTGGCTTAGGTGCATAATAGCCAACAGTTTACCAGCCGTCAGAGAGCAGGCAAAAGCATGGTTTGATCCCAATGACCCCAACATTACGGAAGAGTCGGTCTTGAATCGACTCACGTTAGGATATCGCAATATAAGGGGTATGGCAACACGTCCCCTTAAGGGAAGAGTACATGAGGTACGACCCGCAGCCCCGTATCAAAGAGAGTGGCATCAGGAGGGTAATCGCGCCCCACAGGCAGGTAATGCTTGTTACGGGTGTGGGAAGACAGGGCACTGGCGCAAGCATTGCAGGAACCCTTGGAAGGATTCCAAGGATAAAAATCCCGCGGTCCGAGCCCAGGCGCCTGTCCCGGCTAAGGAAGCTAAGGCACCCACCCCTCCCGACGACCTCGAAGTAGTGTTAGGAGCCATGCGCAATCTAATCTTGAGTGCACGTGGACAGGTGGCGGTCGCAACCGGCCCCGTAGGTGCCGCAGGACCGTCTAATAGTACCCAATGACTAGAGCCCACGCAGCCTGCCTACCTGTGTCCTTTTAAAAGACACGCACAGGAGGGGGTCTGCGGTGAGGAGGACAGGTTAAAAGAGCAGGCCTTGCGGGAGGAGAACGCCCGCTTAATAGGGAAAATAGATGGGCTGGAAGGGCAGCTTAGAGAGCAGGCCCTGCGGGAGGAGAACGCCCGATCAATGGAAAAGTTAGACGTGCTCAGGCTAGAAGGGCAGCTTAGAGAGATAAAAGCAGCCTACAGGGTAGCCAAAAGCCGGGAGTATGAGGATATAAACCAATGCAAACTGTACCAGCCAGGTGCGCAAGGGAAAACTACAGGGGTAAATCCCGCCAATGGGAAAGCACAGCCCCAGGTAGGACCACAAGGCACACAGGCAGGCATAGCAGCTTGCATCAGGGGAAGGGACATCCCGGACGATCATGCAGCGTTTTTCTGGAATTGGGGGTTAGATGAGGAAGAATTCAGGGTACCCGGGTCAGATGAGGACAGTACAGATGAGAATAGTGATGACGACGGGTGGTTTTTCAGGAACGGCCCCTTTTACGATATGGAGGGGACGGGGGCTGCAGGTAGAGATCCACACAGGGTGGACACACAAGCTGCAGGTCCCGAAGACAGGAGGGAGGAGCTAGGGGAGGCAGGGCCAGCCGCTATGGGAGCACAGAGAGTACCGGTGTGGCTCCCAGAGATGTGGCCGCCCGCTTTGAACGTCCCGTCCTTGGGGGAGGCAGAGATCATGAGTGAAGGGCCGCCTGCTGGACCGAGCAGGGCGGGGCCACAAACTGCAAGCCCCGAGGTTAGGGAGGCGGAGTCAGCGGAGGCGGAGCCAGCGACTGTGATGGAACCCCAGGTCATCCCGATGGAAGTCTCGGAACCCGGTCCGTCCGTCACGGAACCCCCGCCCATAGCAACTCCCCGTAGGTCAAGTAGAGAACCCCAGCCCAGGAGGATGTGGTCATGTCCCCAGACTGCCCCAAGGCGTAGAGTTAAGGTTAAGATAACCCAGATACAGGCCGGCCACATCGCAGCAGCAACAGGCTGCGGCAGATCAGAGGGAAGGGTCAGTGCCCTCCCACCGTCGGGAAGAGCTCGCAGCAGCCTTCTCAGAATTTAAAGGGGCCGCCCTGAGAACGGGCGGCACTGTAAAGTTATAAGTTTTAAGTTTTAAGTTAATAGTTTAAGGTTTAAGTTTATAGTTTTTTTAATAAGGTTAAGATTGTAGTGTTTTTAACAGAAAACGATAAAATGATGGGAGCTTTAAAGATAGGTTTAGTTAAAGTTTATTCAGCGAACGTTGAAGTTTACGTGAGGCGAGGTCAGGGGACCCGCTCACCCTTCACAAAAGCCAGAGACTCTTGCGAGGCTGGCTACCTCATTCTATCTGATCACAGGAACCAAGGAAGGATGGAACGAATTCTAGTATTGCTCGTGGCAATCGGATGTGGATTGGCCTATCGAGGCCGCACCAAGGATGTCGTGGTGTTTGGATGTTCCGGGGACACGGCCCCCATCGCGGTGGATGGGACCGGAAGACGGGAGGCAGAGGAGACCAGCACCTATTTCCACAAGGGAAGGTGGCCAGGATGGCTGGGAACGAACTCAACGGAGTATTCTAGCACATCGGGGTTTGCCTACAAAGAGACTTCTTTACTGTGCCCCAAAGTAAGGATCATCGCACCCAGGATCAGCGTCACCGTCGGCAAACGGATTTGTTTGACTTGTAGTGGGAATGTCCCATTGAGCCGATGGTGGTGGCTGCGAAAGCTGAGCAAAACTATGAGGAACTCTTCGGTCGAGTGGGAACGACTGGGTAATAATACCCATCGGACAATTACGGGGACAAACGGACAAGTGAAAGTCTGTTGGGACAAATGGTGGGAACCGGACGAGGGAATTTATGTATGTATGTGGGGGTCAAAGTACGTTTGCCCCAAAGGCATCTCCATATTTTTCATTAATCAATGGCAGGATAACGGACAGGGGATGAGGTGGGATGCGAGCACCAGGGGGTGCGGAGCCCCATTCTCCCCGATCCCAGTAAATGCCACTGAGCTCATTACGCGCCCACGCAAAGCCCCGCCCACGATTCCGGTGGTTCTAGCTGAGGAAGAAGGGTGCCCTAAAACTAGTAAGGGACCCGGGAATGGTTTGGTACTGGTCCCCACAGACCAGATACTATTTCAGGGGGTACATTACGCGGTGGCCTCGGTGATTTTAAATCTCACCGAGGTGCGGTTACCAGAGTGGTGCCCCAAAAAGACGGAACAGTTGTATCAGGTCCTGTTGACCAAGATGTTCAGACAATTTTACGAATTCGATTTCGCGGAAATTGATAAAACAAGTTTGTACACCGCACCACAGGAAGTTTTGAATCAAGCAGGGAGGCAAAGAAGGGGTTTGGTGAACGATGCGTTCACTGCTTTTAACACGGGTACATCTGTGGTCAACGCTCTAGACAGTGTGGAGCTGCAGACCCAGATTAATGGTTTAAAGACACAATTAAAAGACATTCTAACAGATGAGAATAAAGTGGTAGGGTCAGGTTTACACGAGGACCAAGCCATGACTCTCCATTTAAAGGAAATTATAGCAGAGTTGGAGAAACATGCAAAGACGGTAAATGCCCTGATTAGGGAAGATCGGAATGCATCCGATCAAGCTGCGCAGAACGAGGTGTGCGTGCTTTACGGGGCGTGGTTACTGGGCGAGGGCCGCAGTAATTTGGAGGATTTAAAACAAGGTTTGGTTCCGTCCTGGATAAGTAACAAACACCTGCGGGCGCTCCACCCTTTTCAGAACGCATTAAGTCCGTGCCAGCTCAGGCTAGCTTCAGAAGCTTACCCAGTCCCCGTGGACTGCGGACGATCAAACCATACTATTATGGGAATAGTATTACGTATGCCGGTTTTGGGCGACACAGCAAAGCCCGCCCCGGTGTATCGGGTAGAGAACATTGGTGTCATTCAGGGGGGAGCCCACATTCGCTATGCAGCGGTTCCACCTTACGTCATCCGCTGGGAGCAAACGATGACAGGTACAGATCTCTCTGGTTGTCGTGGCAGGGGAGCACACATAATACTGTGCCCCCAGCACTTGAATGCCTTTTTAACACCACAGTGCGGGTTCAGAACGACTGGCGCCAAGTCCATGAATTGCACCATGGAGGCAATGGCACAAGATCATGTGCCTCCGCAGGTAGCATACATCGGGGGTGGAACATATTGTGTTACCACTGCAGCGCAACACTACCAGCATGGAAACCGTAGCCGGTGTCCGGTGAGTGACAGCAGCTTCTGTTTTAAACCCAGGGTGGAAGTTCAAGTAGCACAACAGCGAATTATCCCAATCCCTGAACCATCTCACAGTAAAAGAGAATTTCACCGACTTGCAGCGATTCGTCGTGCATTTTGGATACCTCATTCCCCCTCTCCCTGAACATCTCACCAAACTTTTAAAAGCCGTCGCGGTGTCACAGAAACATTTTTACACATTAGAGCAGAAAACTGTCGAAATAGGAACAGACATTTTGGATATCGTAGTTCCACCGTGGTGGAATCTGTTTACTAATATTGAAGTGCCTTCATGGATCAGAATAGCCTCCCACATTTTAGTCGTATGCCAAGTTTTCATTGTAGTGTACCTATTGGTCGTACATTGTAAAAGAGACAAGCGCCTCACCAAGCATGAAAACACGGGAGAGTGGCGAGAACGTTACGTGCGCGTGCACGATGAAAGCACCGTGTGATCGGAAAATGGCGTCACTCCCGCTCGCCACGTGCGCCGCGGAAGTTTGTACTCGATCATGATTTTCAAAGATTGTAAATACGTTTGGGAACTTGACATGTTTTAAGAGTTGGTGTTGATTATTTTGGGTGATGGTGTTACAGTTAAAAATGATTGTTTGGTTTTGGATTTTGTTTTTCCTTTCCCTGAATAAAAGATGAATATACAGGTGATACGAGAGGCATCGGCCTGGTTACGCCGGGAAGGAAAACAAGTGGTGTAAGTTTAAGGGCAAATAATGCCTACGGTGATATAAAATGTAATTTTCTTGGGAAATAAGGACGACACAGAGACCCTAGCTAGGTTAAAGTTATGGGATAAATTTGCTGGATTCGGAGAGAAATCGAGATAATATTGCTCACCACTATGATTTTTGATACGATAAGCGGAGTTATTCGCATCAACAGGAGGGACTGTAGAATTCGCAATATATCGCGATTTTATTAATAAGGAGAAAACACAGAGTTTCGTTCAAACAGCTTTTATTTCAGCAGAATGCTGCCAGGTTTAAAGTGGACACAAGCAGCCTGTAAAATGGCCGCCGCACCTCGTGACAGAACATTCTAGACTTTTCAACAGGCAGGCAAGATGGCGTTCCAATAAACATTTGTGCAAGATCGATTAAGATTCAGCACAGTGAAGATAATACACGAGACATTATGGGTTTGCAGTATACACATAAATACTGAAATCGGTCTCCCAGGTACAAATGAAAGCTATTGTACCGAGTAATCAAGGGCCCATCCAAAAGACATTAATATGTAAAATCCCAACGACTCTACGATGAGAGAGCCGTTAGCAGGTAGTTATACAAAACACTTGGAAGCCCCACAACCCCTCCAGGGAGAACACCGACCGATTTAACAATGGGAGAAATATTAACAGGTACTCAGACATTTACGAGTAGCCCCGAAACCCATTAAGAACGGAGATCACCCATACAAGACGTTTGAGCGCCAGACCCTAAACAAAAGAATGGACATTAAGGTTGGGCGGGAAACGGAAGATTTTGCACTATAATTGCAGGCTCCAAACCGTCCATCTTTCTCTTATCCGATCGTCTCTTATCATCGTGGCTGCTCCTGTGCTCTTATTCGTAACCTCGTGGCTGCTCCTGTGTACTCGTAGTTGGGCTCCTGCTTGCCTGTTGCCTCTTTGAAAAGGACTGTTGAACTTTCTGATCCGTTCGGATCTACCTCGTGTCGCGTAACGAAGACCTATGTTGGTAACTGGCAGCGGAACCAAAGGCCCGAGATGAGATGAGATGAGATGAGATGAGATGAGAAGAGAGGAAGACCATATCCATCGCCACGGTCAGTAAATCCCGACCGCGCCTGTAGGTCGAATAGCCAAGTTTTCCTTGCCAGGAAGACTTCTTCGAACTTGCAAAGAACATATCGTATCGATGATATTGACAACTGTGCTCGAAAAGTACCTGTTAAACCAACCAACACAGGTCTTCATCACAGCAGACGTTCCAGCCTGCTAGCCGGAGCAGCAGAAGCAAGTAAACAAGTGGGACCAGGAGATCTCCTGACCGACACGTGGGTGCTGCGGTGAAAAACATCCGATCAGCTATTCGGAATTTCTCCGAGTTATCACGAGTGGTGAGCATGAGTCTCGAAATCCTACGAATCTAGTTTGGGATAGATATTGATAGGGGAGGGTTTAAGGATTAAGGATATTTGTAATGTGTGCCCCTATTTACTATGTGCCGTTCGTTCCTCGTTTCCCTAAGATCGACTATATAACTGCTTGTAAGATTGTACTGTCATTAATCTGTGCTTATGACATGTATTTCATAATTTTAAGTATCATGCAATAAAGATTTTCCATTTCGTACCATTCAACCGAGTCTACATGAGTTTCATCTCCATTACTGCTCTCGCATCTAAGTCCAGTGTCTAGAACCGTAAGGGCGAGTGATTCGAACCACTCACAGGTGTGTCTAGTGTTCCCAGACTGGCTGGAGACCAGAACAGGCAACAAGGCCTAGACCCGCACTGACATACAGGCTGCACAGAGCCGCGTGAATCTCACAGGCTGCGAGACACGCACGGTCAGAATCCCTTACAGTACACTACAATTATTACCTGGCATACAACTAAAATGTGGGAGGCTATTCTAATCCAGGAAGGCACTTCAATGTTGGTGAACAGATCCCACCACGGTGGGATTACTATGTCTAGAATTTCGGACCCTATCTCGACAGTCTTTTGTTCAAGGGTATAAAAATGTTTCTGCGAAACCGCAACGGCTTTCAAAAGCTTGGTGAGGTGTTCAGGGAGAGGGGGGATGAGGTATCCGAAATGTGCGACGAATCGCTGCAAGTCGGTAAAATTCTCTTTTACTGTTAGATGAACAGTGGATGGTTCAGGGATCGGGACAATTCGCTGCTGTGCCACTTGAACTTCAGCCCTGGGTTTAAAACAGAAACTGCTGACACTCACCGGACACCGGCTACGGTTTCCATGCTGGTAGTGTTGCGCTGCAGTGGTAACACAATATGTTCCACCCCCTATGTATGCCACCTGCGGAGGCACATGATCTTGTGCCATTGCCTCCATGGTGCAATTCATGGGCTTGGCGCCAGCCGTTCTGAACCCGCACTGTGGTGATAAAAAGGCATTCAAGTGCTGGGGACACAGGATTATGTGTGCTCCCCTGCCACGACAACCAGAGAGATCTGTACCTGTCATCGTTTGCTCCCAGCGGATGACGTAAGGTGGACCACTGCGTAGCGAATGTGGGCTCCCCCCTGAATGACACCAATGTTCTCTACCCGATACACCGGGGTGGGCTTTGCTGTGTCGCCCAAAACCGGCATACGTAACACTATACCCATTATGGTATGGTTTGATCGTCCGCAGTCCACGGGGACTGGGTATGCTTCTGAAGCTAGCCTGAGCTGACACGGGCTTAATGCGTTCTGAAAAGGGTGGACCGCCTGCAGGTGTTTGTTATTTATCCAGGACGGGACCAAACCTTGTTTTAAATCCTCCAAATTACTGCGGCCCTCGCCCAGTAACCACGCCCCGTAAAGCACGCACACCTCATTCTGCGCAGCGTGATCGGACGCATTCCAATCTTCCCTGATCAGGGCATTTACTGTACGCGCATGTTTCTCCAGCTCAGCTATGATTTCTTTTAAATGGAGAGTCATGGCCTGGTCCTCGTGTAATTCGGACCCCACTACCTTATTTTCGTCTGTAAGAATACTCTTTAATTGTGTTTTTAAACCATTAACCTGGGTCTGCAGCTCCACGTTGTCTAGAGCGTTGACCACAGATGTTCCTGTATTAAAAGCGGTGAACATGTCGTTCACAACACCCCTTCTTTGTCTCCCCACCTGGCCCAAAACTTCATGTGGTGTGGTGTACAAGCTTGTCTTGTCAATCTCTGCAAAATCAAACTCGTAGAATTGTCTAAACATGTTTGTCAACAGGACCTGGTACAATTGTTCCGTCTCTTTGGGGCACCATTCTGGCAACCGCACCTCGGTGAGATTTAAAATCACCGAGACCACCGCGTAATGTACCCCCTGAAATAGTATCTGGTCTGTTGGGACCAGTACCAAACCATTCCCGGGTCCCTTACTGGTTTTAGGGCACCCTTCTTCCTGAGCCAGAACCACCGGAATCGTGGGCGGGGCCTTGCGTGGGCGCGTGATGAGTTCAGTGGCGTTTACCGGGATCGGAGATTACGGGGCTCCGCACCCCCTGGTGCTTACATCCCACCTCATCCCCTGCCCGTTATCCTGCCACTGATTCACGAAAAATATGGATATGCCTTTGGGGCAAACGTGCTTCGACCCCCACATACATACATGAATTCCCTCATCCGGTTCCCACCATTTGTCCCAACAGACATTCAATTTTCCGTTAGTCCCCGTAATTGTCCGATGGGTATTATTACCCAAGCGCTCCCACTCAACCGAGGAATTTCTCATATTTGTAGAATTCGCAATATATCGCGATTTTATTAATAAGGAGAAAACACAGAGTTTCGTTCAAACAGCTTTTATTTCAGCAGAATGCTGTCAGGTTTTTCAAAGTGGACACAAGCAGCTTGTAAAATGGCCGCCGCACCTCATGGGGGAACATTCTAGACTTTTCGACAGGCAGACAAGATGGCGTTCCAATAAACATTTGTGCCAGATCGATTAAGATTCAGCACATTGAAGATAATACACGAGACATTATGGGTTTGCAGTATACACATAAATACTGGAATCGGTCTCCCAGGTACGAATGAAAGCTATTGTACCAAGTAATCAAGGGCCCATCCAAAGACATTAATATGTAAAATCCCAACGACTCTACGATGAGAGAGCCGTTAGCGGGTAGTTATACAAGACACTTGGACGCCCCAAAACCCCTCCAGGGAGAACACCGACCGATTTAACAATGGGAGAAATATTAACAGGTACTCAGGCATTTACGAGTAAGCCCCGAAACCCATTAAAAACGGAGATCACCTATACAAGACATTTGAGCGCCAAAACCAAACAAAAGAAAAGGCATTAAGGTTGGGCGGGAAACGGAAGATTTTGTACTATAATTACAAGCTCCAACCGTCCATCTCTTCTCTTATCCGATTGACTCGTATCCTCGTGGCTGCTCCTGTGTTTTGACTCGCCGTCTTGTTCCTGCTGGCTTGGTGTCTCTTTTAAAAAAAAGACTGTTGAACTTTGTGATCCGTTCGGATCTACCTCGTGTCGTGTAACGAAGACCTATGTTGGTAACTGGCATCGGAACCAAAGGCCCGAGATGAGATGAGATGAGATGAGATGAGAAGAGAGGAAGACCATACTTATCGCCACGGCCAGTAAGCCCCGACCGCGCCTGTAGGTCGAATAGCCATTTTTCCTTGCCAGGAAGACTTCTTTGAACTTGCAAGAACGGACCTCGGAAGATTCTCCGTGAAGATATTGACTGGTCTGTGAAACCCATCAGGACAGTGCCTGTTAAACCAACCAACACAGATCTTCATCACAGCAGACGTTCCAGCCTGCTAGCCGGAGCAGAAGCAAGTAAACAAGTGGGGCCAGGAGACCCCCTGATCGACACGTGGGTGCTGCGGTGAAAACATCCGATCAGCTATTCGTAATTTCTCCGAGTTATCACGAGTGGTGAGCATGAGTCTCGAATCCTACGAATCTAGCTAGGACAGATATTGATAGGGGAGGGTTTAAGTATTAAGGATACTTGTAATGTGTGCCCCCATTTACGGTGTGTCGTTCGTTCCTCGTTTCCCTAGAATTAGTTACATAACTGTGTGTAAGATTGTACTGTCATTAATCTGTGCTTATGACATGTATTTCGTAATCTTAAATATCATGCAATAAAGATTTTACATTTCGTACCATTCAACCGAGTCTACATGAGTTTCATCTCCATTACTGCTCTCGCATCTAAGTCCAGTGTCTAGAACCGTAAGGGCGAGTAATTCGAACCACTCACAGGTATGTCTAGTGCTCCCAGACTGGCTGGAGACCAGAACAGGCAACAAGGCCTAAACCCGCACTGACATACAGGCTGCACAGAGCCGCGCGAATCTCACAGGCTGAGAGACACGCACGCAAACCCTTACATATTCTTGTTCAATTTCCGTAGACATTCCCATTACAAGTCAAACAAATCCGTTTGCCGACAGTGATGCTGACTCTGGGTGCAATGATCCTCACTTTGGGGCATATCAAAGAAGTCTCTTTATAGGCAAATCCCGATGTACTGGAGTATTCAGTTGAATTCGTTCCCAGCCATCCTGGCCACCTTCCCTTGTGGAAATAAGTGGCGGTCTCCTCACCCTCTCGCCTCCCGGTCCCATCCGTCGCGATGGGGGCCGTGTCCCCGGAGGAACCAAATACCACGACATCCTTGGTGTGGCTTCGATAGGCCAATCCACATCCAAATGCCGCGAGCACTACCAGAATCCGTTCCATCCTTCCTTGGTTCCTGTGATCAGATAAAATGAGGTAGCCAGCCTCCCAAGAGTCTCTGGCTTTTGTGAAGGGTGAGTGGGTCCCTTGACCTCGCCTCACGTAAAAAGACATGTGTCCCGGATAGACTTTAACTGAACCTATCTCTAACTCCCATCAATTTAGCATTTTCTGTTCAAATTTTAACTAAACTACAAACTTAACCTGATTTAAAACTATAAACTTAGACTTATAAACTTACAAACTTATCCTAAACTTAAACTGTACAGCGCCGCCCGTTCCCAGGGCGCCCTACTCAAATTCTGTGGCGGCTGCCGCAGGCTTCTCCAAACGGTGGGAGGGCATTGACCCCTCCCTTTCATCTGCCGCAGCCTGTTGCTGCTGCGCTGTGACTGGGCTCTCCCTGGGCTGCCTTAGCCTTGAACCTATGCCTTGGGACACTCTGGGGACTTGACAATATCTTCCTGGGCTGGGGTATCCGACTTGATCTACGGGGGGCTACCGGGGGCAGGAACTCCAGGACCGACGGACCGGGTTTCGAGACTTCCACCGTTGCGACCTGTGGTCCCACCACAGCCGCTGGCTCCGCCTCCCCTGACTCCGCCTCCCTGAACTCGGGATCTGCAGCCTCTGGCACCGCCCTACTTGGCCCAGTAGGCGGCCCTTCACTCGCAGTCCCTACCTCCCTCGAGGGCAAGACTTCCAAAGCGGACGGACTGGGTTCTGAGGCTTCCATCGCCACGTCCTGTGGTCCCACCACAGCCGCTGGCTCCGCCTCCCCTAGCTCCGCCCCCCTGATTTCGGGACCTGCAGCTTCTGTCTCCACCCTGTGTGGATCTCCACCTGCAGTCCCTATCTTCCCTTTACCTGAATCGGGGGCGACCCTTTCGTCCACCGATCCCAGATCCTCTTCGCTTGTGTCACTATCTTGGTCGAGCTCCTCGAACTCTTCCTCATCTGACTCCCAACCCCAATAAAGGATCCTACATTTTGCTAGGATGTCCTCTCCCCTGATGCAGGCTGCTTTGCCTGCCTGTGTGCCCTGTGGCCCTACCCGGGGCTGCGAGTCCCCACTCGCAGGTTTGGCCCCTGTGGTTGGCCCTTGTGCACCCGGCTTATACAGCTTGCACTGGTTTAAATCCCTGCTTCTGGCTACCCTGCAGGCTGCCTTTATATCCCTAAGCCGTGCTTCCAGCACGTCTAATTTTCCCATTAAGCGGGCGTTCTCCTCCCGCAAGGCCTGCTCTCTCAGCTGCCCTTCCAGCCCGTCTACCTTCCCCATTAAACGGGCGTTCTCCTCCCGTAAGGCCTGCTCTCTTAACCTGGCCTCCTCACAGGAGACCCCCTCCTGTGCGCGTCTTTCTAGGGGACACAGGTAAACCGGCTGCGCGGGCTCTAGTCATTGGGTACCGGTGGACGGGGCTGTGACCTCTGTGGGGCCGGTAGCGACTGCCACCCTTCCTCGCGAAATCATGAGGGTCCGCATGGCTCCCAGCATTGATTCTATCGCATCGGGATGGATATGCACACCAGCTCCCTTATCGGGGGCAGGCGCCTGGGCTCGGGCTGCGGGATTTTTATCCCTGGACTCCTTCCAGGGGTTCCTGCAGTTCTTGCGCCAGTGCCCTGTCTTTCCGCACCCGAAACAAGCATTACTGGCTTGTGGGACGCGATTTCCCTCCTGATGCCACTCCTTTTGAGCCGGGGTGGTGGGCCGTGCCTCATGCACCTTTCCCTTAAGGGGACGCGCTCCCGTACTCCGAGTATTACGGTACCCTACTGTGAGTCGATTTAGGACCGACTCCTCTGTTGTGGCAGGGTTAGTGGGATCAAACCACGCTTTTGCCTGCTCCCTGACGGCTGGCAAACTGTTGGCTACTAAACACCTGAGCCAGTGAGTTAAACCGACACCGTCCAGATAGGCGCGCGCTGGCGCACCTGGGCAGTTACGCTGGTATACTGGCCACAGCCTGTCGGCGAAAACCTTCGGGGGTTCTCCCTTCATCTGCATAGTCTGTCCCAATCTAACGAACGGACCTTCATCGTCCGCTCCCAACACTTCCAGGACCTCGTCCCTTAACTCCTCATAGGTATGCTCTCCCCTTTTGCTCGCGTCTGAGAGACACTGTAGGACCGAGCTGTCTAATGAGAACAGCAGCATTTTTGCCTTTTCTCCATCGTCGCAGCCGTTAATGGCTGCGGTCTGCTCTGCCTCCCTGAAATGTACGGAAGGGTCGTCTGACTCGGACAGCTTCCGTACGTGACTGATCATAGCCCTCAGCTGGTGTGAGCTGTGAGGCAACACAAGCTGGTTCAGGAGATTCCCGTCCTCCCCATTGACTCTGTTCGGGCCCCTCTTGATACCTGTAAGCGGGCACAACGGTCCCGGCTTTACTACTACTTCAGGGGGCTGTACTACCTCGGGGACCTCTTCCTCTACTTCTACCACTTCCTCCCTTACCCAGGTTGCCGAATAGCTGGGTGGCATGGAGGGCACAGCGGCAAATGCCTCCTCTGCTTTGTTTGGTAGGGATTTTTGGAATTCCCCACCCACCGGCGGCTGGTGTGCTGACGGGTTGATAAGGCACACCATGCCGTGCGCTTTATTCAGGGTCTCTTTAAGGTTCCCTATCTCTCTTTGGCAGACGCTGTGATCGGCCCCCTCATGTTTATCCTCGAGGGCCATCTTATATGCCACCCAGCTATTCGGCAACCTGGGTAAGGGAGGAAGTGGTAGAAGTAGAGGAAGAGGTCCCCGAGGTAGTACAGCCCCCTGAGGTAGTAGTGAAGCCGGGACCGTTGTGCCCGCTTACAGGTATCAAGAGGGGCCCGAACGGAGTCAATGGGGAGGACGGGAATCTCCTGAACCAGCTTGTGTTGCCTCACAGCTCACACCAGCTGAGGGCTATGATCAGTCACGTACGGAAGCTGTCCGAGTCAGACGACCCTTCCGTACATTTCAGGGAGGCAGAGCAGACCGCAGCCATTAACGGCTGCGACGATGGAGAAAAGGCAAAAATGCTGCTGTTCTCATTAGACAGCTCGATCCTCCAGTGTCTCTCAGACGCGAGCAAAAGGGGAGAGCATACCTATGGGGAATTGAGGGACGAGGTCCTGGAAGTGTTGGGAGCGGACAATGAAGGTCCATTCGTTAGATTGGGACAGACAGTGCAGATGGAGGGAGAACCCCCGAAGGTTTTCGCCGACAGGCTGTGGCCAGTAAACCAGCGTAGCTGCCCAGGTGCACCAGAGCGCGCCTATTTGAACGGCGTCGGTTTAACTCATTGGCTCAGGTGTGTAGTAGCCAACAGTTTGCCAGCCGTCAGGGAGCAGGCAAAAGCGTGGTTTGATCCCACTAACCCCATCACAACTGAGGAGTCGGTCCTAAATCGACTCACGGTAGGGTACCGTAATACTAGAAGTACGGGAGCGTGTCCCCTTAAGGGAAAGGTGCATGAGGCACGGCCCACCGCCCCGGCTCAAAAGGAGTGGCATCAGGAGGGAAATCGCGTCCCACAAGCCAGTAATGCTTGTTTCGGGTGCGGAAAGACAGGGCACTGGCGCAAGAACTGCAGGAACCCTTGGAAGGAGTCCAGGGATAAAAATCCCGCAGCCCGACCCCAGGCGCCTGCCCCCGATAAGGGAGCTGGTGTGCATATCCATCCCGATGCGATAGAATCAATGCTGGGAGCCATGCGGTCTCTCATGATTTCGCAAGGAAGGGTGGCAGTCGCTACCGGCCTCACAGAGGCCACAACCCTGTCCACCAGTACCCAATGACTAGAACCGGTGCAGCCTGCCTACCTGTGTCCCCTAGAAAGACGCGCACAGGAGGGGGTCTCCTGTAAGGAGGCCAGGTTGAAAGAGCAGGCCTTGCGGGAGGAGAACGCCCGCTTAATAGGGAAAGTAGATGAGCTGGAAGGGCAGCTTAGAGAGCAGGCCCTGCGGGAGGAGAACGCCCGCTTAATGGGGAAAATAGATGGGCTAGAAGGGCAGCTTAGAGACATAAAAGCAGCCCGCAGGGTAGCCAGAAGCAGGGAGAATGAGGATTTTAACCAGTGCAAACTGTATAAGCCAGGTGCACAAGGGCCAACCATAGGGGCCAAACCTGCGAGTGGGGACTCACAGCCCCGGGTAGGGCCACAGGGCACACAGGCAGGCAAAGCAGCCTGCATCAGGGGAGAGGACATCCTAGCAAAATGTAGGATCCTTTATTGGGGTTGGGAGTCAGATGAGGAAGAGTTCGAGGAGCTCGACCAAGATAGTGACGCAAGCGAAGTGGATCTGGAATCGGAGGACGAAAGGGTCGCCCCCGATTCAGGTAAAGGGAAGATAGGGACTGCAGATGGAGATCCACACAGGGTGGAAGCAGAAGCTGCAGGTCCCGAACTCAGGGGGGCGGAGCTAGGGGAGGCAGAGCCAGCGGCTGTGGTGGGACCACAGGACGTGGCAATGGAAGCCTCAGAACCCAGTCTGTCCGCCTTGGAAGTCTTGCCCTCGAGGGAGGTAGGGACTGCGAGTGAAGGGCCGCCTACTGGGCCAAGTAGGGCGGTGCCAGAGGCTGCAGATCCCGAGTTCAGGGAGGCGGAGTCAGGGGAGGCGGAGCCAGCGGCTGTGGTGGGACCACAGGTCGCAACGGTGGGAGTCTCGAAACCCGGTCCGTCGGTCCTGGAGTTCCTGCCCCCGGTAGCCCCCCGTAGATCAAGTCGGATACCCCAGCCCAGGAAGATATTGTCAAGTCCCCAGAGTGTCCCAAGGCGTAGGTTCAAGGCTAAGGCAGCCCAGAGAGAGCCCAGTCACAGCGCAGCAGCAACAGGCTGCAGCAGATCAAAGGGAGGGGTCAATGCCCTCCCACCGTTGGGAGAAGCCTGCGGCAGCCGCCACAGAATTTGAGTAGGCCGCCCTGGGAACGGGCGCTGCTGTACAGTTCATAAGATAAGTGATAAGTTTTAGTTTGTAAGTTTTATAAGTTTTGTAAGTTTTATAGTCAAGTTTGATAAGTAAAAGAAAAATGATGGGAGTTTAGATTAGGTTTAGTTAAAAGATCTATCCAGTGCACATGTCTTCTTACGTGAGGTGAGGTCAAGGGACCCGCTCACCCTTCACAAAAGCCAGAGACTCTTGGGAGGCTGGCTACCTCATGTTATCTGATCACAGGAACCAAGGAAGGATGGAACGGATTCTGGTAGTGCTCGCGGCATTTGGATGTGGATTGGCCTATTGAGGCCGCACCAAGGATGTCGTGGTGTTTGGATGCTCCGGGGACACGGCCCCCATCGCGGTAGATGGGACCGGGAGGCGAGAGGCTGAGGAGACCGCCACTTATTTCCACAAAGGAAGGTGGCCAGGATGGCTGGGAACGAATTCAACTGAATATTCCAGTACATCGGGATTTGCCTATAAAGAGACTTCTTTGATGTGCCCCAAAGTGAGGATCATCGCACCCAGAGTCAGCGTCACCGTCGGCAAACGGATTTGTTTGACTTGTAATGGGAATGTCCCATTGAGCCGATGGTGGTGGCTACGAAAGCTGAGCAGGAATATGAGGAATTCTTCGGTCGAGTGGGAGCGATTGGGTAATAATACCCATCGGACAATTACGGGGACTAACGGACAATTGAGAGTCTGTTGGGACAAATGGTGGGAACCGGATGAGGGAATCTATGTATGTATGTGGGGGTCAAAGCACGTTTGCCCCAAAGGCATATCCATATTTTTCGTGAATCAGTGGCAGGATAACGGGCAGGGGATGAGGCGGGATGTAAGCACCAGGGGGTGCGGGGCCCCATACTCTCCGATCCCGGTAAACGCCACTGAACTCATTACGCGCCCACGCAAGGCCCCGCCCACGATTCCGGTGGTTCTGGCTCAGGAAGAAGGGTGCCCTAAAACCAGTAAGGGACCCGGGAATGGTTTGGTACTGGTCCCAACAGACCAGATACTATTTCAGGGGGTACATTACGCAGTGGCTTCGGTGATTTTAAATCTCACCGAGGTGCGGTTGCCAGAGTGGTGCCCCAAAGAGACGGAACAATTGTACCAAGTCCTGTTGACCAACATGTTTAGACAGTTCTACGAGTTTGATTTTGCAGAGATTGACAAGACAAGCTTGTACACCACACCACACGAAGTTTTGGGCCAGGTGGGGAGACAAAGAAGGGGTATTGTGAACGACATGTTCACCGCTTTTAATACAGGAACATCTGTGGTCAACGCTCTAGACAACGTGGAGCTGCAGACCCAGGTTAATGGTTTAAAAACACAATTAAAGAATATTCTTACAGACGAAAATAAGGTAGTGGGGTCCGAATTACACGAGGGCCAGGCCATGACACTACACTTAAAAGAGATTATAGCTGAGCTGGAGAAACACGCGCGGACGGTAAATGCCCTGATCAGGGAAGATCGGAATGCGTCCGATCAGGCTGCGCAGAACGAGGTGTGCGTGCTTTACGGGGCGTGGTTACTGGGCGAGGGCCGCAGTAATTTGGAGGATTTAAAACAAGGTTTGGTCCCGTCCTGGATAAGTAACAAACACCTGCAGGCGCTCCACCCTTTTCAGAACGCATTAAGCCCGTGCCAGCTCAGGCTAGCTTCAGAAGCATACCCAGTCCCCGTGGACTGCGGACGGTCAAACCACACCATTATGGGTGTAGTTTTATGTATGCGGGTTTTGGGCGACACAGCAAAGCCCGCCCCGGTGTATCGGGTAGAGAACATTGCTGTCATTCAGGGGGGAGCCCACATTCGCTACGCAGCGGTTCCACCTTACGTCATCCGCTGTGAGCAAACGATGACAGGTACAGATCTCTCTGGTTGTCATGGCAGGGGAGCACACATAATCCTGTGTCCCCAGCACTTGAATGCCTTTTTATCACCACAGTGCGGGTTCAGAACGGCTGGCGCCAAGCCCATGAATTGCACCATGGAGGCAATGGCACAAGATCATGTGCCTCCGCAGGTAGCATACATCGGGGGTGGAACATATTGTGTTACCACTGCAGCGCAACACTACCAACATGGAAACCGTAGCCGGTGTCCGGTGAGTGACAGCAGTTTCTGTTTTAAACCCAGGGCTGAAGTTCAAGTGGCACAGCAGCGAATTGTCCCAATCCCTGAACCATCCACTGTTCATCTTACAGTAAAAGAGAACTTCACCGACTTGCAGCGATTCGTCGCGCATTTCGGATACCTCATTCCCCCTCTCCCCGAACACCTCACCAAGCTTTTGAAAGCCGTCGCGGTATCGCAAAAACATTTTTATACCCTTGAGCAGAAAACTGTCGAGATAGGGTCCGAAATTCTAGACATAGTAATTCCACCGTGGTGGGATGTGTTCACCAACATTGAAGTGCCTTCCTGGATTAGAATAGCCTCCCACATTTTAGTTGTATGCCAAGTGTTTATTGTGATATACTTACTGGTCGTGCATTGTAAGAGAGGCAAACGCCTCACCAAGAACGAAAACACGGGAGAGTGGCGAGAACGTTACGTGCGCGTGCACGATGAAAGCACCGCGTAAACAGACAAAATGGCGTCACTCCAGTTTTCCACGTGCGCCTCAGAATTGTTGTAATCGATCGTGATTTTTCTCAGAAACTGTAATTAAGTTTGGAACTCTACATACATAAGAGTTGGTTTTGATTATTTTGATTTGGTGTTGTTGAATATGATTGTTTGGTTGTTTTTGTTTTCTTTTTCCTTGAATAAAAAAGAAAAATATGCCTATGCAGGTGGTGCGAGAGGCATCAGCCTGGTTACACCTGGAAGGAAATGCACGCGGTGTAAGTTGAAGGCAAATGCTGCCTACGGTGTTATAAGAATGTAATTTTCCTGGGAAATAAGGACGACACGGAGACCCTAGATAGTTTTAAGTTATGGGAATTTTTGGATATGGAGAATCGAGATAATATTGCTCACCACAATGTTTTTGATACGATAAGCGGAGTTATTCGCATCAACAGGAGGGACTGTAGAATTCGCAAAATTACCGCGATTTTATAAAAATAAGAAGGAGACATAAAGTTTCGTATAAACAGCTTTATTTCAGCAGAATACTGTCAGGTTTCAAAACGGACACAAACAGCCTGTAAAATGGCCGCCATGCCTCGTGGCAGAAAGTTCTAGAATTTCAGTAGGCAGACAAGATGGCGTTTCAATAAACATTTCAGCAAGATCGAACAGGACTCAGCACATTTGAGATAATGACAAGACATGATGGGTTTGCATTTTAAACATAAATACTGAAATCGGTCTCCCAGGTGCAAACAAGGGCTATTGTACTGAGCGATCAAGGACCCATCCAAAGACATTAATATGCAAAATCCCCACGGCTCTACGATGAGAGAGCCGTTCGCGGGTACTCACAGCAAGCATTTGGAAGCCACAAAACCCCTCCAGGGAGACTACTAGCCGGTTCCACAATGGGAGAAATATTAACGGATACTCAGACAGTCACAAGTGTCACCGAAACCCATTAAAGACTGAGATCACCCCATACAAAAAGTTTGAGCGCCAAAACCCTGACAAAAGATAGACATTAAGATTGGGTGGGAAAAGAGGAATTACAGCACTATAACTGTAAAGTACAACCGTCCATCTTTCTCTTGCTACTTTGACTCGCTGGAAGGCTGCTGAACTTTTATTCTCTTGCCTGACGACTCTGGACTCTGATCCGCTAGGATCAACCTCGTGGCTTGCCGCAAAGATCTGTGGAGAACTGGGCTGTGAAGGCCTGGAAACGGGCGCACCATCCCGAGAAGTCGGTAAACGGTGTTGGAACCAGAAGGCCCGAGATGAGATGAGATGAGATGAGATGAGAAGAGAAGAAGACGACAATACGTATCGCCATGGTCAGTAAGCCCCGACCGCGCCTATAAGTCGATTAAACACTTCTTTGAATTCTACCGACTTCTTCACAACTTGCCCAGGAAGACCCTTCTTCGAGTTCTATCGAACCGGTGTAGGACACAGGAAGACTCTTTTTTTTTGAGTAGTATCAGAACTCTGAGGGCAACACAGATCTTCATGACAGCAGATGGTCAAGCCTGCTAGCCGGAGCAGAAGCGAGTAAACAAGTGGGGTACAGAGACCCCTGATCAACACGTGGATAGTCAGGTGCTGCGGTAAAAACATCCGAGCAGAGTTTCGGAATTCTCCGAGTTATCACGAGTGGTGAGCATGAGTCTCGATCCTACAAATCTAGATTAGGACAGGTATTGATAGGGGAGGGTTTAAGTTTTAAGGATAATTATAATGTGTGTCCCCTTTTACGATGTGTCGTGCGCTCCTCGTTTCCCTAAAATTAGTTTCATAACTGTGTGTAAGATTGTACTGTCATTAATCTGTGCTTATGACATGTATTTCGTAATCTTGAATAATATGCCATAAAGATTTTCCATTTCGCACTATTCAACCGGATCTACCTGAGTTTTCTCTGCATTATTGCTCTCGCACCTAAGTCCAGTGTCAGAACCGTAAGGGCGAGTGGGTCGAACCACTCACAGGTGTCTAGTGTTACCAGGCTGGCTGGAGACCAGAAGAGGCAACAAGGCCTAACCCCGCACTAGCACCCAGGCTAAGCACAGAGCCACACGTCAACCCTTACACAGAGAACGCACAGCACTAATTCTATTGAGTTCAGAGAATGCACAGTGCAGACACTAGCAAATTCACAAAAAGCACATCGATGTCACGATCGAATTCAGAAAATGCACGTCACTGACATTATCAAGTTCAGAGAATGCACAGCACTGACACAATCGAGTTCAGAGAATGCACAGCACTGTCAATATGGAGTTCAGACAATGCACAGCACTGACACTATTGAGTTCAGACAATGCACAGCACTGACACGATCAAGTTCAGAGAATGCAGAGCGCTGACACTATCGAGTTCAGAGAATGCACAGCACTGACACTGTCTAGTTCAGAGAATGCAGAGCGCTGACACTATAGGGTTCAGAGAACGCACAGCACTGACACTGTCGAGTTCAGAGAATGCACAGCGCTGACACTGTCTAGTTCAGAGAATGCACAGCACTGACACTATAGAGTTCAGAGAACACACAGCACTGACACTGTCTAGTTCAGAGAATGTGATGATGTGGAGATGCCGGCGTTGGACTGGGGTGGACAAAAATGAGAAGTCGCACAACACCAGGTTATAGTCCAACAGATTTATTTAATTTTACAAGCTTTCGGAGCTGTCGCTCCTTCCTCAGGTAAGTTTGACACGTTGGACCCCCTGGGACACATCTCATTGTCTTGGCTGTGCTCTTAGTGTGTCTTTGATGTAGGGAAATATTTGAATAGATTTTGTCTGTGTTTAAATTGTGAATTCTGGGAGATTCTCTCACTGCTAACTTACCTGAGGAAGGAGCGACAGCTCCGAAAGCTTGTAAAATTAAATAAATCTGTTGGACTATAACCTGGTGTTGTGCGACTTCTCATTTTAGTTCAGAGAATGCACAGCGCTGACACTATTGAGTTCAGAGAATGCACAACACTGACACTATTGAGTTCAGAGAATGCACAGCACTGACACTATTGAGTTCAGAGAATGCACAGCACTGACTCTGTTGAGTTCAGACAATGCACAGCACTGACACTATCGAGTTCAGAAAACGCACAACGCTGACACTATCGAGTTCAAAGAACGCACAGCACTGATTCTATTGAGTTCAGAGAATGCACAGTGCAGACACTAGCAAATTCACAAAAAGCACATCGATGTCACGATCGAATTCAGAAAATGCACGTCACTGACATTATCAAGTTCAGGGAATGCACAGCACTGACACTGTTGAGTTCAGAGAATGCACAGCACTGACACAATCGAGTTCAGAGAATGCACAGCACTGTCAATATGGAGTTCAGACAATGCACAGCACTGACACTATTGAGTTCAGAGAATGCACAGCACTGACACTATCGAGTTCAGAGAATGCACAGCACTGACACTATCGAGTTCAGAGAATGCACAGCGCTGACACTATCGAGTTTAGACAATACACAGCGCTGACACTATCGAGTTCAGAGAATGCACAGCGCTGACATGATCGAGTTCAGAGATGCAGAGCGCTGATACTATCGAGTTCAGAGAATGCACAGCACTGACACTATCAAGTTCAGAGAATGCACAGCACTGACACTGTTGAGTTCAGAGAATGCACAGCACTGACACTATCGAGTTCAGAAGATGCACAACGCTGACACTATCGAGTTCAAAGAATACAGAGCGCTGACACTATCGAGTTCAGAGAATGCACAGCATTGGCATTATGGAGTTCAGAGAATGCACAGCACTGACACTAGCGAGTTCAGAGAAAGCACAGCACTGACACTATCAAGTACAGAGAATGCAGAGCACTGACGCTATCGAGTTCAGAGAATGCACAGCACTGACACTATCAAGTTCAGAGAATGCACAGTTCAGACACTAGCAAATTCACAGAAAGCACATCGCTGTTACTATCGAATTCAGAGAATGCACATCACTGACATTATCAAGTTCAGAGAATGCACAGCACTGACAATAACGAGTTCAGAGAATGCAGAGCGCTGACACTATCGAGTTCAGAGAATGCACATCACTGACATTCTCAAGTTCAGCGAATGCAGAGCGCTGACACTATCGAGTTCAGAGAATGAACATTGCAGACACTAGCAAATTCACAAAAAGCAGATCGATGTCACGATCGAATTCAGAAAATGCACGTCACTGACATTATCAAGTTCAGAGAATACACAGCAATCACACTATCGAGTTCAGAGAATGCACAGCACTGACAATAATGAGTTCAGAGAATGCACAGCACTGACAATAATGAGTTCAGAGAATGCACAGCACTGACAATAATGAGTTCAGAGAATGCACAGCACTGACAAGAATGAGTTCAGAGAATGCACAGCACTGACACCATCGAGTTCAGAGAATACACAGCAATCACACTATCGAGCTCAGAGAATGCACAGCGCTGACACTATCGAGTTCAGAGAATGCACAGCACTGACACTATCGAGTTCAGAGAATTCACAGCACTGGCAAAATCGAGTTCAGAGAATGCACAGCACTGACACACTTGAGTTCAGAGAATGCACAGCACTGACACTGTTGATTTCAGAGAATGCACAGCACTGACACTATCAAGTTCAGAGAAAGCACAGCACTGACACTATCAAGTTAAGAGAATGCACAGTGCAGACACTAGCAAATTCACAGAAAACACATCTCTGTTACTATCGAATTCAGAGAATGCACGTCACTGACATTATCAAGTTCAGAGAATGCACAGCACTGACAATATCGAGTTTAGATAATTCACAGCGCTGACACTATCGAGTTCAGAGAATGCACAGCGCTGACACTATCAAGTTCAGCGAATGCAGATCGCTGACACTATCGAGTTCAGAGAATGCACAGCGCTGACACTATCAAGTTCAGTGAATGCAGAGTGCTGTCACTATCAAGTTCAGAGAATGCACATCACTGACATTATCAAGTTCAGAGAATACACAGCAATCACACTATCGAGATCATAGAATGCACAGCACTGACACTATCAAGTTCAGAGAATGCAGAGCGCTGACACTATTGAGTTCAGAGAATGCACAGCACTGACACTGTCTAGTTCAGAGAATGCAGAGCGCTGACACTCTCGAGTTCAGAGAATGCACAGCACTGACACTGTCTAGTTCAGAGAATGCACAGCACTGACACTATCAAGTTCAGAGAATGCAGAGCGCTGACACTATCGAGTTCAGAGAATGCACAGCACTGACACTATTGAGTTCAGAGAATGCACAGCACTGACTCTGTTGAGTTCAGAGAATGCACAACACTGACACTATTGAGTTCAGAGAATGCACAGCACTGACTCTGTTGAGTTCAGAGAATGCACAGCACTGACACTATCGAGTTCAGAGAAAGCACAACGCTGACACTATCGAGTTCAGAGAACGCACAGCACTGATTCTATTGAGTTCAGAGAATGCACAGTGCAGACACTAGCAAATTCACAAAAAGCACATCGATGTCACGATCGAATTCAGAAAATGCACGTCACTGACATTATCAAGTTCAGGGAATGCACAGCACTGACACTGTTGAGTTCAGAGAATGCACAGCACTGACACAATCGAGTTCAGAGAATGCACAGCACTGTCAATATGGAGTTCAGACAATGCACAGCACTGACACTATCGAGTTCAGAGAATGCACAGCACTGACACTATCGAGTTCAGAGAATGCACAGCACTGACACTATCGAGTTCAGAGAATGCACAGCACTGACACTATCGAGTTCAGAGAATGCACAGCACTGACACTATCAAGTTAAGTGAATTCACAGCACTGACACAATCGAGTTCAGAGAATGCTCAGCACTGACACTCTTGAGTTCAGAGAATGCACAGCCCTGACACTATCAATTTCAGAGAATGCACAGCACTAACACTATCGAGTTCAGAGAATGCACAGCGCTGACACTATCGAGTTCAGACAATACACAGCGCTGACACTATCGAGTTCAGAGAATGCACAGCGCTGACACGATCGAGTTCAGAGATGCAGAGCGCTGATACTATCGAGTTCAGAGAATGCACAGCACTGACACTATCAAGTTCAGAGAATGCACAGCACTGACACTGTTGAGTTCAGAGAATGCACAGCACTGACACTATCGAGTTCAGAAGATGCACAACGCTGACACTATCGAGTTCAAAGAAAACAGAGCGCTGACACTATCGAGTTCAGAGAATGCACAGCACTGGCATTATGGAGTTCAGAGAATGCACAGCACTGACACTAGCGAGTTCAGAGAAAGCGCAGCACTGACACTATCAAGTACAGAGAATGCAGAGCACTGACGCTATCGAGTTCAGAGAATGCACAGCACTGACACTATCAAGTTCAGAGAATGCACATTGCAGACACTAGCAAATTCACAGAAAGCACATCGCTGTTACTATCGAATTCAGAGAATGCACATCACTGACATTATCAAGTTCAGAGAATGCACAGCACTGACAATAACGAGTTCAGAGAATGCACAGCACTGACACTATCGAGTTCAGAGAATGCACATCACTGACATTCTCAAGTTCAGCGAATGCAGAGCGCTGACACTATCGAGTTCAGAGAATGAACATTGCAGACACTAGCAAATTCACAAAAAGCACATCGATGTCACGATCGAATTCAGAAAATGCACGTCACTGACATTATCAAGTTCAGAGAATACACAGCAATCACACTATCGAGTTCAGAGAATGCACAGCACTGATAATAATGAGTTCAGAGAATGCACAGCACTGACAATAATGAGTTCAGAGAATGCACAGCGCTGACAATAATGAGTTCAGAGAATGCACAGCACTGACAAGAATGAGTTCAGAGAATGCACAGCACTGACACCATCGAGTTCAGAGAATACACAGCAATCACACTATCGAGCTCAGAGAATGCACAGCGCTGACACTATCGAGTTCATAGAATGCACAGCACTGACACTATCGAGTTCAGAGAATTCACAGCACTGACAAAATCGAGTTCAGAGAATGCACAGCACTGACACACTTGAGTTCAGAGAATGCACAGCACTGACACTGTTGATTTCAGAGAATGCACAGCACTGACACTATCAAGTTCAGAGAAAGCACAGCACTGACACTATCAAGTTAAGAGAATGCACAGTGCAGACACTAGCAAATTCACAGAAAACACATCTCTGTTACTATCGAATTCAGAGAATGCACGTCACTGACATTATCAAGTTCAGAGAATGCACAGCACTGACAATATCGAGTTCAGACAATGCACAGCGCTGACACTATCGAGTTCAGAGAATGCACAGCACTGACACTATCGAGTTCAGAGAATGCACAGCACTGACACTATCGAGTTTAGATAATTCACAGCGCTGACACTATCGAGTTCAGAGAATGCACATCACTGACATTATCAAGTTCAGAGAATACACAGCAATCGCACTATCGCGATCATAGAATGCACAGCACTGACACTATCAAGTTCAGAGAATGCAGAGCGCTGACACTATTGAGTTCAGAGAATGCACAGCACTGACACTGTCTAGTTCAGAGAATACAGAGCGCTGACACTCTCGAGTTCAGAGAATGCACAGCACTGACACTGTCTAGTTCAGAGAATGCACAGCACTGACACTATCAAGTTCAGAGAATGCAGAGCGCTGACACTATCGAGTTCAGAGAATGCACAGCACTGACACTATTGAGTTCAGAGAATGCACAGCACTGACTCTGTTGAGTTCAGAGAATGCACAACACTGACACTATTGAGTTCAGAGAATGCACAGCACTGACTCTGTTGAGTTCAGAGAATGCACAGCACTGACACTATCGAGTTCAGAGAACGCACAACACTGACACTATCGAGTTCAGAGAACGCACAGCACTGATTCTATTGAGTTCAGAGAATGCACAGTGCAGACACTAGCAAATTCACAAAAAGCACATCGATGTCACGATCGAATTCAGAAAATGCACGTCACTGACATTATCAAGTTCAGGGAATGCACAGCACTGACAGTGTTGAGTTCAGAGAATGCACAGCACTGACACAATCGAGTTCAGAGAATGCACAGCACTGTCAATATGGAGTTCAGACAATGCACAGCACTGACACTATTGAGTTCAAAGAATGCACAGCACTGACACTATCGAGTTCAGAGAATGCACAGCACTGACACTATCGAGTTCAGAGAATGCACATCACTGACACTATCAAGTTCAGTGAATTCACAGCACTGACACAATCGAGTTCAGAGAATGCTCAGCACTGACACTCTTGAGTTCAGAGAATGCACAGCCCTGACACTATCAATTTCAGAGAATGCACAGCACTAACACTATCGAGTTCAGAGAATGCACAGCGCTGACACTATCGAGTTCAGAGAATGCACAGCGCTGACACTATCGAGTTCAGACAATACACAGCACTGACACTATCAAGTTAAGAGAATGCACAGTGCAGACACTAGCAAATTCACAGAAAACACATCTCTGTTACTATCGAATTCAGAGAATGCACGTCACTGACATTATCAAGTTCAGAGAATGCACAGCACTGACAATATCGAGTTCAGACAATGCACAGCGCTGACACTATCGAGTTCAGAGAATGCACAGCACTGACACTATCGAGTTCAGAGAATGCACAGCACTGACACTATCGAGTTTAGATAATTCACAGCGCTGACACTATCGAGTTCAGAGAATGCACATCACTGACATTATCAAGTTCAGAGAATACACAGCAATCGCACTATCGCGATCATAGAATGCACAGCACTGACACTATCAAGTTCAGAGAATGCAGAGCGCTGACACTATTGAGTTCAGAGAATGCACAGCACTGACACTGTCTAGTTCAGAGAATACAGAGCGCTGACACTCTCGAGTTCAGAGAATGCACAGCACTGACACTGTCTAGTTCAGAGAATGCACAGCACTGACACTATCAAGTTCAGAGAATGCAGAGCGCTGACACTATCGAGTTCAGAGAATGCACAGCACTGACACTATTGAGTTCAGAGAATGCACAGCACTGACTCTGTTGAGTTCAGAGAATGCACAACACTGACACTATTGAGTTCAGAGAATGCACAGCACTGACTCTGTTGAGTTCAGAGAATGCACAGCACTGACACTATCGAGTTCAGAGAACGCACAACACTGACACTATCGAGTTCAGAGAACGCACAGCACTGATTCTATTGAGTTCAGAGAATGCACAGTGCAGACACTAGCAAATTCACAAAAAGCACATCGATGTCACGATCGAATTCAGAAAATGCACGTCACTGACATTATCAAGTTCAGGGAATGCACAGCACTGACAGTGTTGAGTTCAGAGAATGCACAGCACTGACACAATCGAGTTCAGAGAATGCACAGCACTGTCAATATGGAGTTCAGACAATGCACAGCACTGACACTATTGAGTTCAAAGAATGCACAGCACTGACACTATCGAGTTCAGAGAATGCACAGCACTGACACTATCGAGTTCAGAGAATGCACATCACTGACACTATCAAGTTCAGTGAATTCACAGCACTGACACAATCGAGTTCAGAGAATGCTCAGCACTGACACTCTTGAGTTCAGAGAATGCACAGCCCTGACACTATCAATTTCAGAGAATGCACAGCACTAACACTATCGAGTTCAGAGAATGCACAGCGCTGACACTATCGAGTTCAGACAATACACAGCGCTGACACTATCGAGTTCAGAGAATGCACAGCGCTGACACGATCGAGTTCAGAGATGCAGAGCGCTGATACTATCGAGTTCAGAGAATGCACAGCACTGACACTATCAAGTTCAGAGAATGGACAGCACTGACACTGTTGAGTTCAGAGAATGCACAGCACTGACACTATCGAGTTCAGAAGATGCACAACGCTGACACTATCGAGTTCAAAGAAAACAGTGCGCTGACACTATCGAGTTCAGAGAATGCACAGCACTGGCATTATGGAGTTCAGAGAATGCACAGCACTGACACTAGCGAGTTCAGAGAAAGCGCAGCACTGACACTATCAAGTACAGAGAATGCAGAGCACTGACGCTATCGAGTTCAGAGAATGCACAGCACTGACACTATCAAGTTCAGAGAATGCACAGTGCAGACACTAGCAAATTCACAGAAAGCACATCGCTGTTACTATCGAATTCAGAGAATGCACATCACTGACATTATCAAGTTCAGAGAATGCACAGCACTGACAATAACGAGTTCAGAGAATGCAGAGCGCTGACACTATCGAGTTCAGAGAATGCACATCACTGACATTCTCAAGTTCAGCGAATGCAGAGCGCTGACACTATCGAGTTCAGAGAATGAACATTGCAGACACTAGCAAATTCACAAAAAGCAGATCGATGTCACGATCGAATTCAGAAAATGCACGTCACTGACATTATCAAGTTCAGAGAATACACAGCAATCACACTATCGAGTTCAGAGAATGCACAGCACTGACAATAATGAGTTCAGAGAATGCACAGCACTGACAATAATGAGTTCAGAGAATGCACAGCACTGACAAGAATGAGTTCAGAGAATGCTCGGCACTGACACCATCGAGTTCAGAGAATACACAGCAATCACACTATCGAGCTCAGAGAATGCACAGCGCTGACACTATCGAGTTCAGAGAATGCACAGCACTGACACTATCGAGTTCAGAGAATTCACAGCACTGACAAAATCGAGTTCAGAGAATGCACAGCACTGACTCTGTTGAGTTCAGAGAATGCACAACACTGACACTATTGAGTTCAGAGAATGCACAGCACTGACTCTGTTGAGTTCAGAGAATGCACAGCACTGACACTATCGAGTTCAGAGAACGCACAACGCTGACACTATCGAGTTCAGAGAACGCACAGCACTGATTCTATTGAGTTCAGAGAATGCACAGTGCAGACACGAGCAAATTCACAAAAAGCACATCGATGTCACGATCGAATTCAGAAAATGCACGTCACTGACATTATCAAGTTCAGGGAATGCACAGCACTGACACTGTTGAGTTCAGAGAATGCACAGCACTTACACAATCGAGTTCAGAGAATGCACAGCACTGTCAATATGGAGTTCAGACAATGCACAGCACTGACACTATTGAGTTCAGAGAATGCACAGCACTGACACTATCGAGTTCAGAGAATGCACAGCACTGACACTATCGAGTTCAGAGAATGCACAGCACTGACACTATCAAGTTCAGTGAATTCACAGCACTGACACAATCGAGTTCAGAGAATGCTCAGCACTGACACTCTTGAGTTCAGAGAATGCACAGCCCTGACACTATCAATTTCAGAGAATGCACAGCACTAACACTATCGAGTTCAGAGAATGCACAGCGCTGACACTATCGAGTTCAGACAATACACAGCGCTGACACTATCGAGTTCAGAGAATGCACAGCGCTGACACGATCGAGTTCAGAGATGCAGAGCGCTGATACTATCGAGTTCAGAGAATGCACAGCACTGACACTATCAAGTTCAGAGAATGGACAGCACTGACACTGTTGAGTTCAGAGAATGCACAGCACGGACACTATCGAGTTCAGAAGATGCACAACGCTGACACTATCGAGTTCAGAGAATACAGAGCGCTGACACTATCGAGTTCAGAGAATGCACAGCACTGGCATTATGGAGTTCAGAGAATGCACAGCACTGACACTAGCGAGTTCAGAGAAAGCGCAGCACTGACACTATCAAGTACAGAGAATGCAGAGCACTGACGCTATCGAGTTCAGAGAATGCACAGCACTGACACTATCAAGTTCAGAGAATGCACAGTGCAGACACTAGCAAATTCACAGAAAGCACATCGCTGTTACTATCGAATTCAGAGAATGCACGTCACTGACATTATCAAGTTCAGAGAATGCACAGCACTGACAATATCGAGTTCAGAGAATGCAGAGCGCTGACACTATCGAGTTCAGAGAATGCACATCACTGACATTATCAAGTTCAGCGAATGCAGAGCGCTGACACTATCGAGATCAGAGAATGCACAGCACTGACACTATCAAGTTCAGAGAATGCACAGCACTGACACTATCGAGTTCAGAGAATGCACAGCACTGACACTATCGAGTTCAGAGAATGCACAGCAATGACACTATCGAGTTCAGAGAATGCACAGCACTGACACTATCGAGTTCAGAGAATGCACAGCACTGACACTATGAGTTCAGAGAATGCACAGCACTGACAATAATGAGTTCAGAGAATGCACAGCACTGACACTATGAGTTCAGAGAATGCACAGCACTGACACTATCGAGTTCAGAGAATGCACAGCACTGACACTATCGAGTTCAGAGAATGCACAGCGCTGACACTATCGAGTTCAGAGAATGCACAGCACTGACACTATCGAGTTCAGAGAATGCACAGCACTGACACTATCGAGTTCAGAGAATGCACAGCACTGACACTCTTGAGTTCAGAGAATGCACAGCACTGACACTGTTGATTTCAGAGAATGCACAGCACTGACACTATCAAGTTCAGAGAATGCACAGCACTGACACTATCAAGTTCAGAGAATGCTCAGTGCAGACACTAGCAAATTCACAAAAGCACATCGCTGTTACTATCGAATTCAGAGAATGCACGTCACTGACATTATCAAGTTCAGAGAATGCACAGCACTGACAATATCGAGTTCAGACAATGCACAGCGCTGACACTATCGAGTTCAGAGAATGCACAGCACTGACACTATCGAGTTCAGAGAATGCACAGCACTGACACTATCGAGTTCAGATAATTCACAGCGCTGACACTATCGAGTTCAGAGAATGCACAGCGCTGACACTATCAAGTTCAGCGAATGCAGATCGCTGACACTATCGAGTTCAGAGAATGCACAGCGCTGACACTATCAAGTTCAGTGAATGCAGAGTGCTGTCACTATCAAGTTCAGAGAATGCACATCACTGACATTATCAAGTTCAGAGAATACACA
The DNA here is from genome assembly GCA_030390025.1 of Squalus acanthias. Classification (NCBI taxonomy): domain Eukaryota; kingdom Metazoa; phylum Chordata; class Chondrichthyes; order Squaliformes; family Squalidae; genus Squalus; species Squalus acanthias. Next base: position 85,385,683 of record CM059428.1, on the reverse strand, counting down.
GCAATCACACTATCGAGATCATAGAATGCACAGCACTGACACTATCAAGTTCAGAGAATGCAGAGCGCTGACACTATTGAGTTCAGAGAATGCACAGCACTGACACTGTCTAGTTCAGAGAATGCAGAGCGCTGACACTCTCGAGTTCAGAGAATGCACAGCACTGACACTGTCTAGTTCAGAGAATGCACAGCACTGACACTATCAAGTTCAGAGAATGCAGAGCGCTGACACTATCGAGTTCAGAGAATGCACAACACTGACACTATCAAGTTCAGTGAATGCACAGCACTGACTCTGTTGAGTTCAGAGAATGCACAGCACTGACACTATCGAGTTCAGAGAACGCACAACGCTGACACTATCGAGTTCAGAGAACGCACAGCACTGATTCTATTGAGTTCAGAGAATGCACAGTGCAGACACGAGCAAATTCACAAAAAGCACATCGATGTCACGATCGAATTCAGAAAATGCACGTCACTGACATTATCAAGTTCAGGGAATGCACAGCACTGACACTATCGAGTTCAGAGAATGCACAGCACTGACACAATCGAGTTCAGAGAATGCACAGCACTGACACTATCGAGTTCAGAGAATGCACAGCACTGACACTATTGAGTTCAGAGAATGCACAGCACTGACACTATCGAGTTCAGAGAATGCACAGCACTGACACTATCGAGTTCAGAGAATGCACAGCACTGACACTATCAAGTTCAGAGAATTCACAGCACTGACACATTCGAGTTCAGAGAATGCACAGCACTGACACTCTTGAGTTCAGAGAATGCACAGCACTGACACTATCGAGTTCAGAGAATGCACAGCACTGACACTATCGAGTTCAGAGAATGCACAGCGCTGACACTATCGAGTTCAGAGAATACACAGCGCTGACACTATCGAGTTCAGAGAATGCACAGCGCTGACACGATCGAGTTCAGAGAATGCAGAGCGCTGACACTATCGAGTTCAGAGAATGCACAGCACTGACACTATCAAGTTCAGAGAATGCACAGCGCTGACACGCTCGTGTTCAGAGAATGCACAGCGCTGACACTATCGAGTTCAGAGATTGCTCAGCGCTGACACTATCAAGTTCAGAGAATGCACAGCACTGACACTATCGAGTTCAGAGAATGCACAGCACTGACACTGTTGAGTTCAGAGAATGCACAGCACTGACACTAGCGAGTTCAGAGAAAGCACAGCACTGACACTATCAAGTTCAGAGAATGCACAGCACTGACACTATTGAGTTCAGAGAATGCACAGCACTGACACTATCGAGTTCAGAGAATGCACAGCACTGACACTAGCAATTTCAGAGAATGCACAGCGCTGACACTATCGAGTTCAGAGAATGCACAGCACTGACACTATCGAGTTCAGAGAATGCACAGCACTGACACTATCGAGTTCAGAGAATGCAGAGCGCTGACACTATCGAGTTCAGAGAATGCACAGCACTGACACTATCAAGTTCAGAGAATGCAGAGCGCTGACACTATTGAGTTCAGAGAATGAACATTGCAGACACTAGCAAATTCACAAAAAGCAGATCGATGTCACGATCGAATTCAGAAAATGCACGTCACTGACATTATCAAGTTCAGAGAATACACAGCAATCACACTATCGAGTTCAGAGAATGCACAGCACTGACAATAATGAGTTCAGAGAATGCACAGCACTGACAATAATGAGTTCAGAGAATGCACAGCACTGACAATAATGAGTTCAGAGAATGCACAGCACTGACAAGAATGAGTTCAGAGAATGCACAGCACTGACACCATCGAGTTCAGAGAATACACAGCAATCACACTATCGAGCTCAGAGAATGCACAGCGCTGACACTATCGAGTTCAGAGAATGCACAGCACTGACACTATCGAGTTCAGAGAATTCACAGCACTGACAAAATCGAGTTCAGAGAATGCACAGCACTGACACACTTGAGTTCAGAGAATGCACAGCACTGACACTGTTGATTTCAGAGAATGCACAGCACTGACACTATCAAGTTCAGAGAAAGCACAGCACTGACACTATCAAGTTAAGAGAATGCACAGTGCAGACACTAGCAAATTCACAGAAAACACATCTCTGTTACTATCGAATTCAGAGAATGCACGTCACTGACATTATCAAGTTCAGAGAATGCACAGCACTGACAATATCGAGTTCAGACAATGCACAGCGCTGACACTATCGAGTTCAGAGAATGCACAGCACTGACACTATCGAGTTCAGAGAATGCACAGCACTGACACTATCGAGTTTAGATAATTCACAGCGCTGACACTATCGAGTTCAGAGAATGCACAGCGCTGACACTATCAAGTTCAGCGAATGCAGATCGCTGACACTATCGAGTTCAGAGAATGCACAGCGCTGACACTATCAAGTTCAGTGAATGCAGAGTGCTGTCACTATCAAGTTCAGAGAATGCACATCACTGACATTATCAAGTTCAGAGAATACACAGCAATCACACTATCGAGATCATAGAATGCACAGCACTGACACTATCAAGTTCAGAGAATGCAGAGCGCTGACACTATTGAGTTCAGAGAATGCACAGCACTGACACTGTCTAGTTCAGAGAATGCAGAGCGCTGACACTCTCGAGTTCAGAGAATGCACAGCACTGACACTGTCTAGTTCAGAGAATGCACAGCACTGACACTATCAAGTTCAGAGAATGCAGAGCGCTGACACTATCGAGTTCAGAGAATGCACAGCACTGACACTATCAAGTTCAGTGAATGCACAGTGCAGACACCAGCAAATTCACAAAAAGGACATCGCTGTCACTATCGAATTCAGAGAATGCACGTCACTGACACAATCGAGTTCAGAGAATGCACAGCACTGACAATATCGAGTTCAGACAATGCACAGCACTGACACTATCGAGTTCAGAGAATGCTCAGCACTGACACTATCAAGTTCAGAGAATGCACAGCACTGACAATATCGAGTTCAGACAATGCACAGCACTGACACTATCGAGTTCAGAGAATGTACAGCACTGACACTAGCGAGTTCAGATAATTCACAGCGCTGACACTATCGAGTTCAGAGAATGCACAGCACTGACACTATAGAGTTCAGAGAATGCACAGCACTGACACGATCGAGTTCAGAGAATGCACAACGCTCACACTCTCTAGTTCAGAGAATGCACAGCGCTTACAGAATTGAGTTCAGAGAATGCACAGCACTGACACTGTCGAGTTCAGAGAATGCACAGCGCTGACACTGTCTAGTTCAGAGAATGCACAGCGCTGACACTATTGAGTTCAGAGAATGCACACCACTGACACTGTCTAGTTCAGAGAATGCACAGCACTGACACTGTTGAGTTCAGAGAATGAACAGCACTGACACAATCGAGTTCAGAGAATGCACAGCACTGACACTATCGAGTTCAGAGAATGCACAGCACTGACACTCTCGAGTTCAGAGAATGCATGATACTGACACTGTCGATTTCAGTGAATGCACAGCACTAACACTATCGAGTTCAGAGAATAAACATCAATGACACTGTCGAGTTCAGAGAATACACGGCAATCACACTATCGAGTTCAGAGAATGCACAGCGCTGACACTATCGAGTTCTGAGAGTACTCAGTGCTGACACTATTGAGTTCACAGAATGCACAGCACTGACTCGATTGAGTTCAGAGAATGCACAATGCAGACACTAGCAAATTCACAGAAAGCACATCGCTGTCACTATCGATTTCAGAGAATGCACGTCACTGACATTATCAAGTTCAGAGAATGCACAGCACTGACAATATCGAGTTCAGACAATGCACAGCGCTGACACTATCGAGTTCAGAGAATGCACAGCACTGACACTATCGAGTTCAGAGAATGCACAGCACTGACACTATCGAGTTTAGATAATTCACAGCGCTGACACTATCGAGTTCAGAGAATGCACAGCGCTGACACTATCAAGTTCAGCGAATGCAGATCGCTGACACTATCGAGTTCAGAGAATGCACTGCGCTGACACTATCAAGTTCAGTGAATGCAGAGTGCTGTCACTATCAAGTTCAGAGAATGCACATCACTGACATTATCAAGTTCAGAGAATACACAGCAATCACACTATCGAGATCATAGAATGCACAGCACTGACACTATCAAGTTCAGAGAATGCAGAGCGCTGACACTATTGAGTTCAGAGAATGCACAGCACTGACACTGTCTAGTTCAGAGAATGCAGAGCGCTGACACTCTCGAGTTCAGAGAATGCACAGCACTGACACTGTCTAGTTCAGAGAATGCACAGCACTGACACTATCAAGTTCAGAGAATGCAGAGCGCTGACACTATCGAGTTCAGAGAATGCACAGCACTGACACTATCAAGTTCAGTGAATGCACAGTGCAGACACCAGCAAATTCACAAAAAGGACATCGCTGTCACTATCGAATTCAGAGAATGCACGTCACTGACACAATCGAGTTCAGAGAATGCACAGCACTGACAATATCGAGTTCAGACAATGCACAGCACTGACACTATCGAGTTCAGAGAATGCTCAGCACTGACACTATCAAGTTCAGAGAATGCACAGCACTGACAATATCGAGTTCAGACAATGCACAGCACTGACACTATCGAGTTCAGAGAATGTACAGCACTGACACTAGCGAGTTCAGATAATTCACAGCGCTGACACTATCGAGTTCAGAGAATGCACAGCACTGACACTATAGAGTTCAGAGAATGCACAGCACTGACACGATCGAGTTCAGAGAATGCACAACGCTCACACTCTCTAGTTCAGAGAATGCACAGCGCTTACAGAATTGAGTTCAGAGAATGCACAGCACTGACACTGTCGAGTTCAGAGAATGCACAGCGCTGACACTGTCTAGTTCAGAGAATGCACAGCGCTGACACTATTGAGTTCAGAGAATGCACACCACTGACACTGTCTAGTTCAGAGAATGCACAGCACTGACACTGTTGAGTTCAGAGAATGAACAGCACTGACACAATCGAGTTCAGAGAATGCACAGCACTGACACTATCGAGTTCAGAGAATGCACAGCACTGACACTCTCGAGTTCAGAGAATGCATGATACTGACACTGTCGATTTCAGTGAATGCACAGCACTAACACTATCGAGTTCAGAGAATAAACATCAATGACACTGTCGAGTTCAGAGAATACACGGCAATCACACTATCGAGTTCAGAGAATGCACAGCGCTGACACTATCGAGTTCTGAGAGTGCTCAGTGCTGACACTATTGAGTTCACAGAATGCACAGCACTGACTCGATTGAGTTCAGAGAATGCACAATGCAGACACTAGCAAATTCACAGAAAGCACATCGCTGTCACTATCGATTTCAGAGAATGCACGTCGCTGACATTATCAATGTAAAATTCGCAATTATCGCGATTCGAAATAACGAGATAAAGCAGATTCGTTTCATCAGTTTTATTTCAACGAAATGCTGTCATGATTAAACAGGACACAGAAGCATGTAAAATGGCCGCCGCGCCTCGTGGCAGAAGCTTCCAGAATTTTCAGTGGGCAGACAAGATGGCGTTCGAATAAACATTTCAGTATAAGATTGGTTAATACGCAGCAAACACTGATAAAGACAGGATGCAACCTGTCTGCATTCGACACAATAGCAAGAGATATAAGTGCTAGAATCGTTTTCCATGCACAAGTAAGGACCATTGTACTGGGCAATCGAAGGCCCATCCAGATACATCAATACGCAAATTCCCCACGGCTCTACAATGAGATAGCCATTCTCGGGTGATTAAGTCAGTATTCGAGGAGGCCCCAAAACCAGTCAGGGAGACTCCTAGCCGGTTCGACAATGGGGAAAACATTAACGGATAGTTGGCCAGTTTAAGGTGCTACCGAAACCCATTAAAGGAAAGAATCGCCCCATGCTGGGAGTTTGGTGCACCAGTATTACACAAAGGACAAACATCAAGATTTGAGCGGGAGATAAGGGAACACAGCACTATAACTATAGTGAACAAATGTCCATCGGTCTCTTGACTGTTTTATCTCGCTGATGACTGCTGAACTTTTATTCTCCTATTCTGATCCTCGGGTATCACTCTGCTGGACGAGCAGCCTTCTGTGTTTTCTCTGGACTCTGTTGACTATGTTGGGTGGGGCTCAAACGGAACGAGTCGCCTCGACGAAGGCCAGTGACCGGGTGCACCATCCCGAGGGTCGGTAAACGGTGTTCTGGACCCGAAGGCCCGAAGAGACGAGACGAGACGAGATGAGAAGAGAAGAAGAAGAATCCACGTGCCGCCGCGGTCAGTAAACCCCGACCGTGCCCGAAAATATATAGACCATTTTTGAACTCTACAGGTTACTGCACGAACTGGTCAAAGACTCTTCTTTGAATTTTACCGGTTAACTGGTGTCGGTCCAGAAAGACTTTTCTTTGAGTTCTACAGCCGGGCCTGAGCACTGTCGAGTTCTTCATGACAACGGGGAGCCCAGCCTGCTTGCAGCAGCAGCAAAAGTAAACAAGTGGGGTACAGAGACCCCTCAAAAGACGTGACAGTCAGGCGCTGCAGCGAAACGAACCGAGTGCCTCGTTTAAAATTCTCCGAAGTATCACGAGTGGTGAGCATGTTTCCCGATCCTACAAATTTAGATTAGTGTAGGTATTGATAGGGGAGGGTGGTTTTTATTAAGGATAAATATAATGTGTTCCCCTTTTTACGATGTGCCGTGCGTTCCTCATTACCCTAGACCAAGTTTTATGAATGTATGTATACTTGTACTGTCATTAATTTGTGCCTATGACATGTACTTCATGATTTTGGACGTTATGCAATAAAGATTTCCATTTCGTACTATTCAACCGGGTCTGTTTGAGTTTTCTCTGCATTACTGCTCTCGCACCTAAGTCCAGTGTTAGAACCGTAAGGGCGAGTGGGTCGAACCACTTACAGGTGCTTATTGCAACAAGGCTGGCCGGAGACCAGAGCAAGCAATAGTATTAGGCAACGAAGGCCTAACCCCGCACAAGCACCTACGACCGAACCCCTTACATCAAGTTCACAGAAGACACAGCAATCACACTATCGAGTTCAGAGAATGCACAGCGCTGACACTATCGAGTTCAGACAAAGCACAGCGCTGACAATATCGAGTTCAGAGAATGCACAGCGCTGACACAATCAAGTTCAGAGAATGCAGAGCACTGACACTATCGAGTTCAGAGAATGCACAGCACTGACACTATCAAGTTCAGAGAATTCACAGCACTGACACTATCGAGTTCAGAAGACACACGACGCTGACACTATCGAGTTCAGACAATAGACAGCACTGACACTATCGAGTTCAGAATGCACAGCACTGACACTATCGAGTTCAGAGAATGCACAGCACTGACATTATAGAGTTCAGACAATTCACAGCACTGACACTAGTGAGTTCAGAGAATGCACAGCGCTGACACTATCGAGTTCAGTGAATGCACAGTGCTGACACGATCAAGTTCAGAGAATACACAGCGCTGACACGATCAAGTTCAGAGAATGCACAGCACTGACACTATCGAGTTCAGTGAATGCACAGCACTGACACAATCGAGTTCAGAGAATGCACAGCACTGACACTATTGAGTTCAGAGAATGCACGTCGCTGACATTATCAATGTCAGAGAATACACAGCAATCACACTATCGAGTTCAGAGAATGCACAGCTCTGACAATATCGATTTCAGACAAAGCACAGCGCTGACACTTGTAAGGGATTCTGACCCTGCGTGTCTCGCAGCCTGTGAGATTCACGCGGCTCTGTGCAGCCTGTATGTCAGTGCGGGTCTCGGCCTTGTTGCCTGTTCTGGTCTCCAGCCAGTCTGGGAACAGTAGACACACCTGTGAGTGGTTCGAATCACTCGCCCTTACGGTTCTAGACACTGGACTTAGATGCGAGAGCAGTAATGGAGATGAAACTCATGTAGACTCGGTTGAATGGTACGAAATGGAAAATCTTTATTGCATGATACTTAAAATTATGAAATACATGTCATAAGCACAGATTAATGACAGTACAATCTTACAAGCAGTTATATAGTCGATCTTAGGGAAACGAGGAACGAACGGCACATAGTAAATAGGGGCACACATTACAAATATCCTTAATCCTTAAACCCTCCCCCATCAATATCTATCCTAAACTAGATTCGTAGGATTTCGAGACTCATGCTCACCACTCGTGATAACTCGGAGAAATTCCGAATAGCTGATCGGATGTTTTTCACCGCAGCACCCACGTGTCGGTCAGGAGATCTCCTGGTCCCACTTGTTTACTTGCTTCTGCTGCCCCGGCTAGCAGGCTGGACCGTCTGCTGTGATGAAGACCTGTGTTGGTTGGTTTAACAGGTACTTTTCGAGCACAGTTGTCAATATCATCGATACGATATGTTTCTTTGCAAGTTCGAAGAAGTCTTCCTGGCAAGGAAAACTTGGCTAATCGACCTACAGGCGCGGTCGGGATTTACTGACCGTGGCGATGGATATGGTCTTCCTCTCTTCTCATCTCATCTCATCTCATCTCGGGCCTTTGGCTCCGCTGCCAGTTACCAACATAGGTCTTCGTTACGCGACAAGAGGTAGATCCGAACGGATCAGAAAGTTCAACAGTCCTTTTCAAAGAGGCAACAGGCAAGCAGGAGCCCAACTACGAGTACACAGGAGCAGCCACGAGGTTACGAAACAAGAGCACAGGAGCAGCCACGATGATAAGAGAAAGATGGACGGTTTGGAGCCTGCAATTATAGTGCAAAATCTTCCGTTTCCCGCCCAACTATAATGTCCATTCTTTTGTTTAGGGTCTGGCGCTCAAATGTCTTGTATGGGTGATCTCCGTTCTTAATGGGTTTCGGGGCTACTCGTAAATGTCTGAGTACCTGTTAATATTTCTCCCATTGTTAAATCGGTCGGTGTTTTCCCTGGAGGGGTTGTGGGGCTTCCAAGTGTTTTGTATAACTACCTGCTAACGGCTCTCTCATCGTAGAGTCGTTGGGATTTTACATATTAATGTCTTTTGGATGGGCCCTTGATTACTCGGTACAATAGCTTTCATTTGTACCTGGGAGACCGATTTCAGTATTTATGTGTATACTGCAAACCCATAATGTCTCGTGTATTATCTTCACTGTGCTGAATCTTAATCGATCTTGCACAAATGTTTATTGGAACGCCATCTTGTCTGCCTGTTGAAAAGTCTAGAATGTTCTGTCACGAGGTGCGGCGGCCATTTTACAGGCTGCTTCTGTCCACTTTGAAAACCTGGCAGCATTCTGCTGAAATAAAAGCTGTTTGAACGAAACTCTGTGTGTTTTTCTCCTTATTAATAAAATCGCGATATATTGCGAATTCTACAGTCCCTCCTGTTGATATGAATAACTCCGCTTATCGTATCAAAAATCATAGTGGTGAGCAATATTATCTCGATTTCTCTCCGAATCCAGCAAATTAATCCCATAACTTTAACCTAGCTAGGGTCTCTGTGTCGTCCTCATTTCCCAAGAAAATTACATTTTATATCACCGTAGGCATTATTTGCCCTTAAACTTACACCACTTGTTTTCCTTCCCGGCGTAACCAGGCCGATGCCTCTCGTATCACCTGTATATTCATCTTTTATTCAGGGAAAGGAAAAACAAAACCCAAAACCAAACAATCATTTTTAACTGTAACACCATCACCAAAATAATCAACACCAACTCTTAAAACATGTCGAGTTCCCAACGTATTTACAATCTCTGAAAATCATGATTGAGTACAAACTTCCGCGGCGCACGTGGCGAGCGGGAATGACGCCATTTTCCGATTACACAGTGCTTTCATCGTGCACGCGCACGTAACATTCTCGCCACTCTCCCATGTTTTCATGCTTAGTGAGGCGTTTGTCTCTTTTACAATGTACGACCAATAGGCATACTACAATAAAAACTTGGCATACGACTAAAATGTGGGAGGCTATTCTGATCCATGAAGGCACTTCAATATTAGTGAACAGATTCCACCATGGTGGAACTACTATATCCAAAATGTCTGTTCCTATTTCGACAGTTTTCTGTTCTAATGTGTAAAAATGTTTCTGTGACACCGCGACGGCTTTCAGAAGCTTGGTGAGGTGTTCAGGGAGAGGGGGAATGAGGTATCCAAAATGCGCGACGAATCGCTGCAAGTCGGTGAAATTCTCTTTTACTGTGAGATGAACAGTGGATGGTTCAGGGATTGGGATAATTCGCTGTTGTGCTACTTGAACTTCCGCCCTGGGTTTAAAACAGAAACTGCTGTCACTCACCGGACACCGGCTACGGTTTCCATGCTGGTAGTGTTGCGCTGCAGTGGTAACACAATATGTTCCACCCCCGATGTATGCTACCTGCGGAGGCACATGATCTTGTGCCATTGCCTCCATGGTGCAATTCATGGACTTTGCGCCAGTCGTTCTGAACCCGCACTGTGGTGTTAAAAAGGCATTCAAGTGCTGGGGGCACAGTATTATGTGTGCTCCCCTGCCACGACAACCAGAGAGATCTGTACCTGTCATCGTTTGCTCCCAGCGGATGACGTAAGGTGGAACCGCTGCATAACGAATGTGGGCTCCCCCCTGAATGACACCAATGTTCTCTACCCGATACACCGGGGCGGGCTTTGCTGTGTCGCCCAAAACCGGCATGCGTAATACTATTCCCATAATAGTATGGTTTGAACGTCCGCAGTCCACGGGGACTGGGTAAGCTTCTGAAGCTAGCCTGAGCTGGCACGGACTTAATGCGTTCTGAAAAGGGTGGAGCGCCCGCAGGTGTTTGTTACTTATCCAGGACGGAACCAAACCTTGTTTTAAATCCTCCAAATTACTGCGGCCCTCGCCCAGTAACCACGCCCCGTAAAGCACGCACACCTCGTTCTGCGCAGCTTGATCGGATGCATTCCGATCTTCCCTAATCAGGGCATTTACCGTCTTTGCATGTTTCTCCAACTCTGCTATAATTTCCTTTAAATGGAGAGTCATGGCTTGGTCCTCGTGTAAACCTGACCCTACCACTTTATTCTCATCTGTTAGAATGTCTTTTAATTGTGTCTTTAAACCATTAATCTGGGTCTGCAGCTCCACACTGTCTAGAGCGTTGACCACAGATGTACCCGTGTTAAAAGCAGTGAACGCATCGTTCACCAAACCCCTTCTTTGCCTCCCTACTTGATCCAAAATTCCCTGTGGTGCGGTGTACAAACTTGTTTTATCAATTTCCGCGAAATCGAATTCGTAAAATTGTCTGAACATCTTGGTCAACAGGACCTGATACAACTGTTCCGTCTTTTTGGGGCACCACTCTGGTAACCGCACCTCGGTGAGATTTAAAATCACCGAGGCCACCGCGTAATGTACCCCCTGAAATAGTATCTGGTCTGTGGGGACCAGTACCAAACCATTCCCGGGTCCCTTACTAGTTTTAGGGCACCCTTCTTCCTCAGCTAGAACCACCGGAATCGTGGGCGGGGCTTTGCGTGGGCGCGTAATGAGCTCAGTGGCATTTACTGGGATCGGGGAGAATGGGGCTCCGCACCCCCTGGTGCTCGCATCCCACCTCATCCCCTGTCCGTTATCCTGCCATTGATTAATGAAAAATATGGAGATGCCCTTGGGGCAAACGTACTTTGACCCCCACATACATACATAAATTCCCTCATCCGGTTCCCACCATTTGTCCCAACAGACTTTCACTTGTCCGTTTGTCCCCGTAATTGTCCGATGGGTATTATTACCCAGTCGTTCCCACTCGACCGAAGAGTTCCTCATAGTTTTGCTCAGCTTTCGCAGCCACCACCATCGGCTCAATGGGACATTCCCACTACAAGTCAAACAAATCCGTTTGCCGACGGTGACGCTGATCCTGGGTGCGATGATCCTTACTTTGGGGCACAGTAAAGAAGTCTCTTTGTAGGCAAACCCCGATGTGCTAGAATACTCCGTTGAGTTAGTTCCCAGCCATCCTGGCCACCTTCCCTTGTGGAAATAGGTGCTGGTCTCCTCTGCCTCCCATCTTCCGGTCCCATCCACCGCGATGGGGGCCGTGTCCCCGGAACATCCAAACACCACGACATCCTTGGTGCGGCCTCGATAGGCCAATCCACATCCGATTGCCACGAGCAATACTAGAATTCGTTCCATCCTTCCTTGGTTCCTGTGATCAGATAGAATGAGGTAGCCAGCCTCGCAAGAGTCTCTGGCTTTTGTGAAGGGTGAGCGGGTCCCCTGACCTCGCCTCACGTAAACTTCAACGTTCGCTGAATAAACTTTAACTAAACCTATCTTTAAAGCTCCCATCATTTTATCGTTTTCTGTTAAAAACACTACAAACTTAACCTTATTAAAAAAACTATAAACTTAACCTTGAACTATTAACTTAAAACTTAAAACTTATTACTATACAGTGCCGCCCGTTCTCAGGGCGGCCCCTTTAAATTCTGAGAAGGCTGCTGCGAGCTCTTCCCGACGGTGGGAGGGCACTGACCCTTCCCTCTGATCTGCCGCAGCCTGTTGCTGTTGCGACGTGGCCGGCCTGTATCTGGGTTATCTTAACCTTAACTCTACGCCTTGGGGCCGTCTGGGGACATGACCACATCCTCCTGGGCTGGGGTTCTCTACTTGACCTACGGGGAGTTGCTATGGGCGGGGGTTCCGTGACGGACGGACCGGGTTCCGAGACTTCCATCGGGATGACCTGGGGTTCCACCACAGTCGCTGGCTCCGCCTCCGCTGACTCCGCCTCCCTAACCTCGGGGCTTGCAGTTTGTGGCTCCGCCCTGCTCGGTCCAGCAGGCGGCCCTTCACTCGTGATCTCTGCCTCCCCCAAGGACGGGACGTTCAAAGCGGGCGGCCACATCTCTGGGAGCCACACCGGTACTCTCTGTGCTCCCACAGCGGCTGGCCCTGCCTCCCCTAGCTCCTCCCTCCTGTCTTCGGGACCTGCAGCTTGTGTGTCCACCCTGTGTGGATCTCTACCTGCAGCCCCCGTCCCCTCCATATCGTAAAAGGGACCGTTCCTGAGAAACCACCCGTCGTCATCACTATTCTCATCTGCACTGTCCTCATCTGACCCGGGTACCCTGAATTCTTCCTCATCGAACCCCCAATTCCAGAAAAACGCTGCATGATCGTCCGGGATGTCCCTTCCCCTGATGCAAGCTGCTATGCCTGCCTGTGTGCCTTGTGGTCCTACCTGGGGCTGTGCTTTCCCACTGGCGGGATTTACCCCTGTAGTTTTCCCTTGCGCACCTGGTTGGTACAGTTGCATTGGTTTATGTGGAACCACTTAGTGCGCCGAGGTACTTTTACGGCGTAAACCATGGGACTCGCCTTGTCTACAATGTTGTAGGGTCCCATATACAGTGGTTCCAGACTCCCTACTCTGGCGTAGTTTCTGACCATGACCTGGTCTCCTACTTCCCACTCCCGCGTTTTGCGGGGTTCCAGCAACAAGCGATTGCCCTGATGCTGCCTTCCCATGTTCCCAGCCGCCTGCTCATAAACCTGTTTCAGGCGCTCCAAGAGAGTCTGGGCGAACTTGTCCCTGCTTATCTCTTGGAGCTGACCCTCAGTGAGCACCGGTGCTAGCACATGGGTGGGGGTTCGCATGAGCCTCCCAGTCATTACCTCGTGCGGGGAGTACCCCGTACTTTTTGACTGACTGGCCCGGACCCCCATAAGGACTAAAGGCAGAACTTCCGCCCATTTTTGGGGCGAGTTCCTAGTCTCTTTCCTCAATTTCTCCTTCAGGGTCCGGTTCATGCGTTCAACAATCCTGGATGACTGGGGATTGTGTGCTACGTGCCACTTCCCTTCAATGCCCAAAAGCATGAGGGTGTTCTGCATCACCTGGCCGGTGAAATGACTCCCTTGGTCTGACTCCACAAAACGGGGAAGTCCCCACCGCGAGAACACTTCCCGGACCAAGATTTTTGCTGTACCCAGTGCCGTAGCTGTTCGACAAGGGAAGGCTTCCACCCACTTGGAAAACACATCCACCAGGATGAGGCAATACTTATAACCTCCCTGGGTGGTGGGCAGGGGTCCAATATAGTCGATCTGTATCGACTGCCATGGTCCCTCTACCCTTCTTACGTGTCCCATGGGCACCTTCCTTTTCTGGGGGTCTGGGTTGTTTGCAGCGCACACAAGACAGTTTGCACAGAACTCGCGGACCTGTTCCCTGAGCCCTGGCCACCATCCCGCTTGCTCTACCCATTGCCAGGTAACCTCGGGCCCGGGGTGCCCTGCCCCTGGTCCCTCGTGAGCCAACTGGAGGAATTCCCTCCTGTGCTGCTGCGGCACAACCCACTGCTCCTCGCGGAACAGCATGCCTTCCTTAACTGAGAGGGTTGCCGTACTGTACGGACCTTCTACCTGCCTCCCCTCAGCAATGGTTTTTAGGACTGCTTTTAGGGCGGGATCCTGGGCTTGGACGGTCTTAAGGTCTAGGGGCAATGCTACCCTGGTGTTCCCGGGATTCCCGTCCCTGCCTCGGACCGCTGCTATGGGTCTGGTCCCATAGGGGTTCCAGAAAATGCCGTTGCGGGCACCTTCCCTGGCTAGCGCATCCGCCTGCTGGTTGCCCTCCCCACGGGGCTCTGTGGAGGAGTGAGCTTTCACCTTATGGATGAAAATCTCTCCTTCCTCCCCTACTGCTGCTGCTAAGATCTGTAAGGGATTCTGACCCTGCGTGTCTCGCAGCCTGTGAGATTCACGCGGCTCTGTGCAGCCTGTATGTCAGTGCGGGTCTAGGCCTCGTTGCCTGTTCTGGTCTCCAGCCAGTCTGGGAACACTAGACACACCTGTGAGTGGTTCGAATCACTCGCCCTTACGGTTCTAGACACTGGACTTAGATGCGAGAGCAGTAATGGAGATGAAACTCATGTAGACTCGGTTTGAATGGTACGAAATGGAAAATCTTTATTGCATGATACTTAAGATTATGAAATACATGTCATAAGCACAGATTAATGACAGTACAATCTTACAAACAGTTATATAGTCGATCTTAGGGAAACGAGGAACGAACGGTACATAGTAAATAGGGGCACACATTACAAATATCCTTAATCCTTAAACCCTCCCCTATCAATATCTATCCTAAACTGGATTCGTAGGATTTCGAGACTCATGCTCACCACTCGTGATAACTCGGAGAAATTCCGAATAGCTGATCGGATGTTTTTCACCGCAGCACCCACGTGTCGGTCAGGAGATCTCCTGGTCCCACTTGTTTACTTGCTTCTGCTGCTCCGGCTAGCAGGCTGGAACGTCTGCTGTGATGAAGACCTGTGTTGGTTGGTTTAACAGGTACTTTTCGAGCACAGTTGTCAATATCATCGATACGATATGTTTCCTTGCAAGTTCGAAGAAGTCTTCCTGGCAAGGAAAACTTGGATAATCGACCTACAGGCGCGGTCGGGATTTACTGACCGTGGCGATGGATATGGTCTTCCTCTCTTCTCATCTCATCTCATCTCATCTCATCTCATCTCGGGCCTTTGGTTCCGCTGCCAGTTACCAACATAGGTCTTCGTTACGCGACAAGAGGTAGATCCGAACGGATCAGAAAGTTCAACAGTCCTTTTTTTCAAAAGAGGCAACAGGCAAGCAGGAGCGAGCCCAACTACGAGTACACAGGAGCAGCCACGATGATAAGAGTCGATCGGATAAGAGAAAGATGGACGGTTTGGAGCCTGTAATTATAGTACAAAATCTTCCGTTTCCCGCCCAACCTTAATGTCCATTCTTTTGTTTAGGGTCTGGCGCTCAAATGTCTTGTATGGGTGATCTCCGTTCTTAATGGGTTTCGGGGCTACTCGTAAATGTCTGAGTACCTGTTAATATTTCTCCCATTGTTAAATCGATCAGTGTTCTCCCTGGAGGGGTTTTGGGGCTTCCAAGTGTCCTGTACAACTACCTGCTAACGGCTCTCTCATCGTAGAGTCGTTGGGATTTTACATATTAATGTCTTTTGGATGGGCCCTTGATTACTCGGTACAATGGCTTTCCTTTGTACCTGGGAGACCGATTTCAGTATTTATGTGTATACTGCAAACCCATAATGTCTCGTGTATTATCTTCACTGTGCTGAATCTTAATCGATCTTGCACAAATGTTTATTGGAACGCCATCTTGTCTGCCTGTTGAAAAGTCTAGAATGTTCTGTCACGAGGTGCGGCGGCCATTTTACAGGCTGCTTGTGTCCACTTTAAACCTGTCAGCATTCTGCTGAAATAAAAGCTGTTTGAACGAAACTCTGTGTTTTCTCCTTATTAATAAAATCGCGATATATTGCGAATTCTACAGATCTTTTCCAGCAAGGGCTTCACCGTTAAAGGTCGCCCGTCCGCGGAGGTGTATCCGCGGCGGGACCAAATGGCCAGGTATTCCGTACACGAATTGCAGGTGAACATACTGTCCGAGCAAATCGTGTATGGGGTTGGGAAAATGTCTGGGTGGGTCACAACGTACACCACGGCAGACAGCTCAGCTTGCTGTGCGCTCATAGTACTAGGGAGCTTGATCGCCAGGGCAAGGTCTGCCGCAGGGTCATAAACTCCACACCCTGTGAGTCGCTCGCCAGCAGATACTGTGCTAGACCCATCAACATAAATCTCGCGCCCAGTGGGATGTATCCCGGCCCGTAAACCTATGTTGACGTCCCACACCCCTTCCACCGAACACCGGTGGGCTGTACCGGGGTATACCAAATTGGCCGCAAGCCTGGGCTCGCAAAGACCTTTTACTCTAAGATCCAACTGGGAGAGAAGAAGGGTCCAACGCGCAATGCGCGCGCTGCTTACGGTCCCGTCTTTAATCCTCCCATCCAGAAGCATCTTAGTTGGTGTGTGATGTGTGAGGAGAGTGATGGGAGAGAGCCCTGTGAAGATCGCTGATCTTTTCACAGCCCAATGCGTGGCTAAAAGGTGCCTTTCGCAATTGGAGAAACTTCTCTCCACATCCGTTAACACCCTGGATGAATAGACAACCGGCCTCAGCTTGCCGTGACGCTCTTGGAGCAGTACGGCGCTTAAGCTGTCTCCGCTGGCAGCTACCTCCAGGAAAAACTCCTTCCCCCCATCTATGGCCCCTAAGGCTGGCGCGGTCTACAGATCCCTTTTTAACTTCTCGAAGGCTGCTTGGCAGCCCTCGTCCCAAAACCACTCCACCCCCTTATGGAGGAGTCGGAGGAGCGGCGCTGCTGTGGCCGCATAATCTTCGATAAAATCCCTGCAGTAACCGGTCAGTCCCAAGAAGGACCTCACACCCCTTACGTTGTTGGGAATCGGTAATTCTTGCACCGACTCCCTCCTTGCTTTGTCTATGGCTCTTTCCCCAGCGCGTATGGTCAGTCCCAGGAATTTTACTTCCCGCTGACCGATACGTGCTTTCTTAGGGTTTATTTTAAAACCCTTTCTTGCTAACAGCTCCAACAACTCGTCCAGTAGTGGTCCATGCTCCTCCCTTGAGTCCGTAAATAGGAGCAAATCATCCACGTACTGCACTATCTGATTGGGCTGACTAAACTCCTTTAAACTTCCTGCCATACACTGATGGAAAATACTGGGGCTATTGTGGAAACCCTGTGGCAGACAGTTCCATGTGTACTGTTGTCCTTTGAAAGTAAAGGCAAACTTGTACTGGTCCTCTCGCCGCAGCGGGATGGACCAAAAACCGTTCGAGATATCCAGCACCGTGAACGTGGTCGCGGACGCTGGGATGCTCCCTATTAGGTCAGCAACTGCTGCTACCGTGGGCGCGCGGGCGGGAATGTTACCGTTAAGGACTCTGTAGTCCACCGTGGCTCTCCACGAATTATCCGGCTTCCTAACCGGCCATAATGGGGAGTTCACGTGTGTGGCTATCGGCCTCAACACGCCCTGCTGCACCAAGGAAGACATTGCTGTCTCCATATCGGGTTCTGCTTCTTTGGGGAAGTTATACTGCTTTTGGGGTCGGGTCATGGGGTCCCCATCTACGCTGACCTCAAACCCGACAACCCTCCCACAATCGTGCTTGTGGGTTGCAAACGCGTGCATATTATCTGACACGTACGTTTGCATGTCCGTTGGGACATCTGCGACCATAAGCCTGAGGTCGTAGCCTCCGGATGGCTGTACGGTACACAGGACCCCTGTTTCTTCCTCCCCCGGAATCACTATTACCTCGCCTTTTTCACCCTTAGCCCCCCAGAGACAGTGATTTCTGAGGTCCACGAGGATCCCGTGTCCCGATAGGAGATCAGACCCGAGAATACCTCTTCCACCCCCCTCCTGCCATGCCATCAGTATACACTTCCACTTAAGGCGAAGTGTTCCTAAACGAATGGATAGCGGAAGGGAAAACGTGCCAGCCTGTTCTTTTCCTGTGAACCCCGCTAACGTGAATGGGACCTTGGTAGATAGCGGCGAGTCAAAAGGGTTATCTGTATGGATTATGGTGCAAGAAGCTCCCGTGTCCAACAAATAACTACCCCTCTGTTTCTCTACCTCCATCTCCACCAAAGGTCGCTTCCACGCATCATAGCTAAGCGGACACAGGTAGACGGGCTGCGCCGGTTCTAGTCATGGGGTACTATTAGACGGTCCTGCGGCACCTACGGGGCCGGTTGCGACCGCCACCTGTCCACGCGCATTCAAGATTAGATTGCGCATGGCTCCTAACACTACTTCGAGTTCGTCAGGAGGGGTGGGTGCCTTAGCTTCCTTAGCCGGGACAGGCGCCTAGGCTCGGACTGCAGGATTTTTATCCTTGGAATCCTTCCAAGGGTTCCTGCAATGCTTGCGCCAGTGCCCTGTCTTCCCACACCCGTAACAAGCATTACCTGCCTGTGGGGCGCGATTACCCTCCTGATGCCACTCTCTTTGATACGGGGCTGCGGGTCGTACCTCATGTACTCTTCCCTTAAGGGGACGTGTTGCCATACCCCTTATATTGCGATATCCTAACGTGAGTCGATTCAAGACCGACTCTTCCGTAATGTTGGGGTCATTGGGATCAAACCATGCTTTTGCCTGCTCTCTGACGGCTGGTAAACTGTTGGCTATTATGCACCTAAGCCAATGAGTTAAAGCTAAGCCTTCCACATCTTCGCGCTCGGGCGCACCTAGACAGCTGCGCTCATATACTGGCCACAGCCTGTCGGCAAAAACCTTCGGGGGTTCTCCCTCCATCTGCACTGTCTGTCCCACTCTAGCAAACGGACATTCATCGTTCGCCCCCAACACTTCCAGGACCTCATTCTTTAATTCCTCATAACTCTTGGTTCCCCTCTTGCTCTCGCCTGAGAGACACTGAAGGACCGAGCTGTCTAATGAGAACAGCAGCATTTTTGCTGTTTCCCCATCATCGCAGCCGTTAATGGCTGCGGCTTGCTCAACTTCTCTGAAATGTACGGAAGGGTCGTCTGACTCGGTCAGCTTCCGTACGTGATTTATCATAGCTCTCAGCTGATGTGAACTGTGAGGCAGCACCAGCTGTCCGAGGAGATCCCCCGGCTCTTCCCGACCGTTTCTGCTTGGACCCCTTTTAATACCCGTTACTGGATACAACGGTCCCTTTCCTACTTCCTTTTCAATGGGCTCTTTCGTTTCTTCCATTGCTTCCTCCCTTACCCAGGTTTCCGAATAGCTGGGTGGCGCGGAGGGCGCAGTGGCTACTACTTCTTCTGCTTTACTTGGTGGGGATTTTTTAAACTTCTCACTTGCTAGCGGCTGATGTGCTGACGGACTGATCAGGCACACCATGCCGTTCGCTTTGTTTACGGCCTTCTTGAGGTGCTCTATCTCCCTTTGGCAGGCGCTATGGTCGGCTCCCTCAAACTTATCCTCAAGGGCCAACTTATATGCCGCCCTAACCCCCGTTAAGCTCTCTTCTTGAGTTCTTATCTGGGCAGCTTTGCGGTTACATCTTTCCTTTAACCTGCTCTCATTCAACTTCGCCTCAGTGACCTGGCACTCGAGATAATCTATCCTTGTTTTAAGGTGACTGGAGACTTCCTGGCTTTCTTGGTGCAACTCATTTAAATTCTTAATGAGCACTTCCCCTCCAGAAACCTTCTCATCCATTTCTCCCTCTAAATGACTGAATCGAGCTACTAGCGCTGTAATGGTCTGGTTTGAAATCTGAACCTGCCTTTTGTAACACATAAGCCAGACTGCTTTCTCAAGTGTCTTTCTATGTTCTTTACTATCTGTCCACCTTTCGGCTGCCTCTAACGGGCTTTTATCCGCTAACAATTCACTTATCCATTTCTTAGTTAAATTAACCTTTCCAAACACATAATCTGCTATCTTTTCCTGAATAACATTTCGTACAGTCATTCCAAAGTCTAACACACTACCCTCTCGCTGCCAGTGTCCTGCCGCGGTCGCCATTTTCTGTAAGGGATTCTGACCCTGCGTGTCTCGCAGCCTGTGAGATTCACGCGGCTCTGTGCAGCCTGTATGTCAGTGCGGGTCTAGGCCTTGTTGCCTGTTCTGGTCTCCAGCCAGTCTGGGAACACTAGACACACCTGTGAGTGGTTCGAATCACTCGCCCTTACGGTTCTAGACACTGGACTTAGATGCGAGAGCAGTAATGGAGATGAAACTCATGTAGACTCGGTTGAATGGTACGAAATGGAAAATCTTTATTGCATGATACTTAAAATTATGAAATACATGTCATAAGCACAGATTAATGACAGTACAATCTTACAAGCAGTTATATAGTCGATCTTAGGGAAACGAGGAACGAACGGCACATAGTAAATAGGGGCACACATTACAAATATCCTTAATCCTTAAACCCTCCCCTATCAATATCTATCCTAAACTAGATTCGTAGGATTTCGAGACTCATGCTCACCACTCGTGATAACTCGGAGAAATTCCGAATAGCTGATCGGATGTTTTTCACCGCAGCACCCACGTGTCGGTCAGGAGATCTCCTGGTCCCACTTGTTTACTTGCTTCTGCTGCTCCGGCTAGCAGGCTGGACCATCTGCTGTGATGAAGACCTGTGTTGGTTGGTTTAACAGGTACTTTTCGAGCACAGTTGTCAATATCATCGATACGATATGTTTCTTTGCAAGTTCGAAGAAGTCTTCCTGGCAAGGAAAACTTGGCTAATCGACCTACAGGCGCGGTCGGGATTTACTGACCGTGGCGATGGATATGGTCTTCCTCTCTTCTCATCTCATCTCATCTCATCTCGGGCCTTTGGCTCCGCTGCCAGTTACCAACATAGGTCTTCGTTACGCGACACGAGGTAGATCCGAACGGATCAGAAAGTTCAACAGTCCTTTTCAAAGAGGCAACAGGCAAGCAGGAGCCCAACTACGAGTACACAGGAGCAGCCACGAGGTTACGAAACAAGAGCACAGGAGCAGCCACGATGATAAGAG
The DNA here is from genome assembly GCA_030390025.1 of Squalus acanthias. Classification (NCBI taxonomy): domain Eukaryota; kingdom Metazoa; phylum Chordata; class Chondrichthyes; order Squaliformes; family Squalidae; genus Squalus; species Squalus acanthias. The sequence continues at coordinate 85,364,202 of CM059428.1, read as the reverse complement.
AAAGATGGACGGTTTGGAGCCTGCAATTATAGTGCAAAATCTTCCGTTTCCCGCCCAACTATAATGTCCATTCTTTTGTTTAGGGTCTGGCGCTCAAATGTCTTGTATGGGTGATCTCCGTTCTTAATGGGTTTCGGGGCTACTCGTAAATGTCTGAGTACCTGTTAATATTTCTCCCATTGTTAAATCGGTCGGTGTTTTCCCTGGAGGGGTTGTGGGGCTTCCAAGTGTTTTGTATAACTACCTGCTAACGGCTCTCTCATCGTAGAGTCGTTGGGATTTTACATATTAATGTCTTTTGGATGGGCCCTTGATTACTCGGTACAATAGCTTTCATTTGTACCTGGGAGACCGATTTCAGTATTTATGTGTATACTGCAAACCCATAATGTCTCGTGTATTATCTTCACTGTGCTGAATCTTAATCGATCTTGCACAAATGTTTATTGGAACGCCATCTTGTCTGCCTGTTGAAAAGTCTAGAATGTTCTGTCACGAGGTGCGGCGGCCATTTTACAGGCTGCTTGTGTCCACTTTGAAAACCTGGCAGCATTCTGCTGAAATAAAAGCTGTTTGAACGAAACTCTGTGTGTTTTTCTCCTTATTAATAAAATCGCGATATATTGCGAATTCTACACACTATCGAGTTCAGAGATTGCACAGCGCTGACACTATCGAGTTCAGACAAAGCACAGCGCTGACACTATCGAGTTCAGAGAATGCACAGCGCTGACACGATCAAGTTCAGAGAATGCAGAGCGCTGACACGATCAAGTTCAGAGAATGCAGAGCACTGACACTATCGAGTTCAGAGAATGCACAGCACTGACACTATCAAGTTCAGTGAATTCACAGCACTGACACTATCATGTTCAGAAGACACACGACGCTGACACTATCGAGTTCAGACAATAGACAGCACTGACACTATCGAGTTCAGAATGCACAGCACTGACACAATCGAGTTCAGAGAATGCACAGCACTGACATTATAGAGTTCAGAGAATGCACAGCACTGACGCTAGCGAGTTCAGAGAATGCACAGCGCTGACACTAGCGAGTTCAGAGAATGCACAGCGCTGACACTATCGAGTTCAGTGAATGCACAGTGCTGACACGATCGAGTTCAGAGAATACACAGCGCTGACACGATCGAGTTCAGAGAATGCACATCGCTGACACTATCGAGTTCTGAGAATGCACAGCGCTGACACTATCGAGTTCAATGAATGCACAGCACTGACACAATCGAGTTCAGAGAATGCAGAGCACTGACATTATAGAGTTCAGAGAATTCATAGCACTGACACTAGCGAGTTTGTAGAATTCGCAAATTATCGCGATTTCGAAATAACGAGATAGAGACATAGGGGGAAAAATTCAGCTGCTTGCGCCTCCCGTTAGCGCCTTAAGAGGGCGCTAATGGGGCGTAAAGCAGCTAACGCCCGGGCGCAGCGCCGCCCACGCCTCCCGAAAAATTTAGTGGAAGGTTAGCGGCGGCGGCAGCCGGTAGCGCCCTGTGGCGCTGCGCCGCCGGCGATGACATCATCGCCGTGCGCAGCACCCCGCTCGCGCCCCGGCCGTGATCTTCAGTCGCGCCCCCTGATTTACTGCCAGACGCTATGTCCGACGGGTTCAGGGAGGCGTACGTGCGGCCGGGGCGGCGATATTTAAAGGGGAGGTGGCAGGCGGCCATTTTTGTTGCTGGCCGCCTGCCAGCACCTGCCCCCGTTGCTGTCCCCAGCCCCCGTGAAGCCCCCCCACTGTGAAGTGCCGGCTGCGCTCCAAGAGCCCGGCACTTCTCTTGAGTGCCGGGCTCTTTTGCCGGCACTCCCGATCCCTGGGGGCCCAGCTGGGCCCCGGTTCGCGCTGCGCAGGGTCCCTCCCCTTTAAGAAGGGGAGGAAGGCCTGCAATACCGTGGCGCGACGTGCCGCAGCGCGTGGCGCTGCGGCACGTAGCGCCAGGATATTCACTCGCAGCGCCCCAAGAGGGATGCGGGGTGCTTCCAGTGGCGCCCCGCTTCCCTCTTGGGGCGCAACCACTGAAGTTCCGGCGCGGGGCCGCTAATTTTTTTGGGGCGCTAAAAGTCGCGCCCCGGCGAGGTTAGCGCCCCAAATGGGGCGCGACTCAATTTTTACCCCATACAGTTTCGTAAAAACAGCTTTATTTCAGCAAAATGCTGTCAGGTTCAAAAATGGACACAAGCAGCCTGTAAAATGGCCGCCGTGCCTCGTGGCAGAAGTTGCTAGACTTTTCAGTAGGCAGACAAGATGGCGTTTCAATAAACATTTCAGCAAGATCGGACAGTACTCAGCATAATGAAATAAGACAAGACGCGATCGTTTTGCATTTTGTACACCTAAGAGAACATAAGTGCTCGAATCGGTTTTCCATGCACAAACAAGGGCTATTGTACTGGGCAATTAAGGGCCCATCCAAAGACATTGATATGCAAATTCCTCACGGCTCTACGATGAGAGAGCCATTCGCGGGTACTCACAGCAAGAATTCGGAGGGCCCCAAAACCCCTCCAGGGAGACTCCTAGCCGATTCCACAATGGGAGAAACATTAACGGGTACTTAGACAGTTACAAGTATCACCAAAACCCATTAACGACAAGAACCACCCCATACAAGAAGTTTGAGCGCCAAAACATGACAAAAGATGAACATTAAGATTGGGCGGGAGATAAAGAATTACAGTACTATAACTGTAGTAAACAAACGTCCATCTCTCTCTTGATTCGACCCCTGGCTCTCGTTTGCGGCCCACCGAGCTCTTGGTCCGCTGATGTTCCAGGAGTCAACCTCGTGGCTTGCCGCGAAGATCTGTGAAGAGCTGGGCTGCGAAGGCCGGTAAGCGGGTACACCATCCCGAGGGTCGGTAGACGGTGTAGGGACCCGAAGGCCCGACGAGATGAAACGAGATGAGAAGAGAAGAAGAAGAATCCACGTGCCGCCGCGGTCAGTAAACCCCGACCGCGCCCGAAAATATATAGACCAATTTTGAACTCTATAGGTTACTGCACGAACTGACGCAGGAAGACTTTTCTTCGAATTTTATCGAACTGGTGTCGATCCAGAAAGACTCTTCTTTGAATTCTACCGGCTAACTGGTGTCGGGCACAGGAAGACTCTTCTTTGAGTTTTATCAGAGTTCCGAGGTCAACACAGATCTTCATGACAGCAGACGGTACAGCCTGCTAGCCGGAGAAAAGCGAGTAAACAAGTGGGGTACAGAGACCCCTGATCAACACGTGAATAGTCAGGTGCTGTGGCGAAACCATCCGAGCATCGTTTTAGAATTCTCCGAGTTATCACGAGTGGTGAGCATGGTTCTCAGTCCTACAGATCTAGATTAGGACAGGTATTGATAGGGGAGGGTTTTTGTTTTAAAGATAATTATAATGTGTGCCCCTTTTTACGATGTGTCATGCGCTCCTCGTATCCTTAAACCTAGTTGCATAAATGTATGTAAGTTTGTACTGTCATTAATCTGTGCTCATGACATGTATTTCGTAATCTTGAATAATATGCAATAAAGATTTTCCATTTCGTACTATTCAACCGGGTCTACCTGAGTTTTTCCCTGCATTTACTGCTCTCGCACCTAAGTCCAGTGTCAGAACCGTAAGGGCGAGTGGGTCGAACCACTCACAGGTGTCTAGTGCTACCAGGCTGGCTGGAGACCAGAACAGGCAACAAGGCCTAACCCCGCACTAGCACCCAGGCTAAGCACAGAGCCACGCGAACCCCTTACAAGTTCAGAGAATGCACAGTGCTGACACTACCGAGTTCAGTAAATGCACAGTGCTGACACTATTGAGTTCAGAGAATACACAGCGCTGACACTATCGAGTTCTTAGAAAGCTTAGCGCTGACACTATTGAGTTCACAGAATGCACAGCACTGACTCTACTGAGTTCAGAGAATGCACAGTGCAGACACTAGCAAATTCACAGAAAGCACATCGCTGTCACTATCGAATTCAGAGAATGCACGTCACTGACATTATCAAGTTCAGAGAATACACAGCAATCACACTATCGAGTTCAGAGAATACACAGCGCTGACACTATCGAGTTCAGACAATGCACAGCACTGACACTGTCAAGTTCAGAGAATGCAGAGCGCTGACACTATCAAGTTCAGAGAATGCACAGTGCAGACACTAGCAAATTCACAAAAAGCACATCACTGTCACTATCGAATTCAGAGAATGCACGTCACTGACATTATCAAATTCAGAAAATACACAGCAATCACACTATCGAGTTCAGAGAATGCACAGCACTGACACTATTGAGTTCAGACAATGCACAGCGCTGACACTATCTAGTTCAGAGAATGCTCAGCGCTGACACTATCAAGTTCAGAGAATGCAGAGCGCTGACACTATCGAGTTCAGAGAATGCACAGCACTGACACTTTCAAGTTCAGAGAATGCACAGTGCAGACACTAGCAAATTCACAAAAAGGACATCGCTGTCACTATCGAATTCAGAGAATGCACGTCACTGACACAATCGAGTTCAGAGAATGCACAGCACTGACAATATCGAGTTCAGACAATGCACAGCACTGACACTATCGAGTTCAGAGAATGCACAGCACTGACATTATAGAGTTCAGACAATTCACAGCACTGACACTAGCGAGTTCAGAGAATGCACAGCGCTGACACTATCGAGTTCAGTGAATGCACAGTGCTGACACGATCAAGTTCAGAGAATACACAGCGCTGACACGATCGAGTTCAGAGAATGCACATCGCTGACACTATCGAGTTCTGAGAATGCACAGCGCTGACACTATCGAGTTCAGTGAATGCACAGCACTGACACAATCGAGTTCAGATAATGCACAGCACTGACATTATAGTGTTCAGAGAATTCACAGTACAGACACTAGCGAGTTCAGAGAATGCACAGTGCTGACACTATTGAGTTCAGAGAATACACAGAGCTGACACTATCGAGTTCTTAGAAAGCTCAGCGCTGACACTACTGAGTTCACAGAATGCACAGCACTGACTCTATTGAGTTCAGAGAAGGCACAGTGCAGACACTAGCAAATTCACAGAAAGCACATCGCTGTCACTATCGAATTCAGAGAATGCACGTCACTGACATTATCAAGTTCAGAGAATACACAGCAATCACACTATCAAGTTCAGAGAATGCACAGCACTGACACTATCGAGTTCAGAGAATGCACAGTGCAGACTCTAGCAAATTCACAGAAAGCACATCGCTGTCACTATCGAATTCAGAGAATGCACGTCACTGACATTATCAAGTTCAGAGAATACACAGCAATCACACTATCGAGTTCAGAGAATACACAGCGCTGACACTATCGAGTTCAGACAATGCACAGCACTGACACTGTCAAGTTCAGAGAATGCAGAGCACTGACACTATCAAGTTCAGAGAATGCACAGTGCAGACACTAGCAAATTCACAAAAAGCACATCACTGTCACTATCGAATTCAGAGAATGCACGTCACTGACATTATCAAATTCAGAAAATACACAGCAATCACACTATCGAGTTCAGAGAATGCACAGCACTGACACTATCTAGTTCAGAGAATGCTCAGCGCTGACACTATCAAGTTCAGAGAATGCAGAGCGCTGACACTATCGAGTTCAGAGAATGCACAGCACTGACACTATCAAGTTCAGAGAATGCACAGTGCAGACACTAGCAAATTCACAAAAAGGACATCGCTGTCACTATCGAATTCAGAGAATGCACGTCACTGACAATATCGAGTTCAGACAATGCACAGCACTGACACTATCGAGTTCAGAGAATGCACAGCAATCACACTATCGAGTTCAGAGAATGCACAGCACTGACACTATTGAGTTCAGACAATGCACAGCGCTGACACTATCGAGTTCAGCTAATGCTCAGCGCTGACACTATCAAGTTCAGAGAATGCAGAGCGCTGACACTATCGAGTTCAGAGAATGCACAGCACTGACACCGTCAAGTTCAGAGAGTGCACAATGCAGACAGTAGCAAATTCACAGAAAGCACATCGCTTTCACTAGCGAATTCAGAGAATGCACGTCACTGACATTATCAATGTCAGAGAATACACAGCAATCACACTATCGAGTTCAGAGAATGCACAGCTCTGACACTATCGATTTCAGACAAAGCACAGCGCTGACACTATCGAGTTCAGAGAATGCACAGCGCTGACACTATCGAGTTCAGACAAAGCACAGCGCTGACACTATCGAGTTCAGAGAATGCACAGCGCTGACACGATCAAGTTCAGAGAATGCAGAGCGCTGACACGATCAAGTTCAGAGAAGGCACAGCACTGACACTATCGAGTTCAGAGAATGCACAGCACTGACACTATCAAGTTCAGAGAATTCACAGCACTGACACTATCGAGTTCAGAAGACACACGACGCTGACACTATTGAGTTCAGACAATAGACAGCACTGACACTATCGAGTTCAGAATGCACAGCACTGACACAATCGAGTTCAGAGAATGCACAGCACTGACATTATAGATTTCAGAGAATGCACAGCACTGACGCTAGCGAGTTCAGAGAATGCACAGCGCTGACACTAGCGAGTTCAGAGAATGCACAGCGCTGACACTATCGAGTTCAGTGAATGCGCAGTGCTGACACGATCGAGTTCAGAGAATACACAGCGCTGACACGATCGAGTTCAGAGAATGCACATCGCTGACACTATCGAGTTCTGAGAATGCACAGCGCTGACACTATCGAGTTCAATGAATGCACAGCACTGACACAATCGAGTTCAGAGAATGCACAGCACTGACATTATAGAGTTCAGACAATTCACAGCATTGACACTAGCGAGTTCAGAGAATGCACAGCGCTGACACTATCGAGTTCAGAGAATGTACAGCACTGACACTGTCGAGTTCAGAGAAGGCACAGCGCTGACACTGTCTAGTTCAGAGAATGCACAGCGCTGACACTATTGAGTTCAGAGAATGCACACCACTGACACTGTTGAGTTCAGAGAATGCACAGCGCTGACACTCTCGAGTTCAGAGAATGCACGATACTGACACTGTCGATTTCAGTGAATGCACAGTGCTGACACTACCGAGTTCAGAGAATGCACAGCACTAACACTATCGAGTTCAGAGAATACACATCAATGACACTGTCGAGTTCAGAGAATACACGGCAATCACACTATCGAGTTCAGAGAATGCACAGCGCTGTCACTATCGAGTTCAGACAATGCACAGCGCTGACACTATCGAGTTCAGAGAATGCACAGTGCTGTCACTATCGAGTTCAGACAATGCACAGCGCTGACACTATCGAGTTCAGAGAATGCACAGCGCTGACTCTATCGAGTTCAGTGAATGCACAGCGCTGACACTATCGAGTTCAGAGAATGCACAGCACTGACACTATGAAGTTCAGAGAATGCACAGCGCTGACACTATAGAGTTCAGAGAATGCACAGCGCTGACACTATCGAGTTCAGAGAATGCACAGCACTGACACTATAGAGTTCAGAGAATGCACAGCACTGACACTGTCGAGTTCGGAGAATTCACAACGCTCACACTGTCTAGTTCAGAGAATGCACAACACTGACACCATCGAGTTCAGATAACTCACAGCGCTGACACTATTGAGTTCAGAGAATGCACAGTGCTGACACTATGAAGTTCAGAGAATGCAGAGCGCTGACACTGTCGAGTTCAGAGAATGCAGAGCGCTGACACTATCAATTTCAGAGAATGCAGAGCGCTGACACTATCGAGTTCAGAGAATGCACAGCACTGACACTGTCTAATTCAGAGAATGCACAGCACTGACACTATCGAGTTCAGAGAATGCACGTCACTGACATTATCAAGTTCAGAGAATGCACAGCACTGACAATATCAAGTTCAGAGAATGTACAGCACTGACACTATCGAGTTCAGAGAATGCACAGCACTGACACCATCAAGTTCAGAGAATGCACAGTTCAGACACTAGCAAATTCACAAAAAGGGCATCGCTGTCACTAGCGAATTCAGAGAATGCACGTCACTGACATTATCAAGTTTAGATTATTCACAGCGCTGACACAATCGAGTTCAGAGAATGCACAGCGCTGACACTATCAAGTTCAGAGAATGTAGAGCTCTGACACTATCGAGTTCAGAGAATGCACAGCACTGACACTATCGAGTTCAGAGAATGCACAGCACTGACACTATCGAGTTCAGATAATTCACAGCTCTGACACTATCGAGTTCAGAGGATGCACAGCATTGACACTATAGGGTTCAGAGAATGCACAGCACTGACACTGTCGAGTTCAGAGAATGCACAGCGCTGACACTGTCTCGTTCAGAGAATGCACAGCATTGACACTATAGAGTTCAGAGAATGCACAGCATTGACACTATAGAGTTCAGAGAATGCACAGCACTGACACTATCGAGTTCAGACAATGCACAACGCTGACACTGTCGAGTTCAGAGAATGCACGATACTGACACTGTCGATTTCAGTGAATGCACCGTGCTGACACTACCGAGTTCAGAGAATGCACAGCACTAACACTATCGAGTTCAGAGAATACACATCAATGACACTATCGAGTTCAGAGAATACACGGCAATCACACTATCGAGTTCAGAGAATGCACAGCGCTGTCACTATCGAGTTCAGACAATGCACAGCGCTGACACTATCGAGTTCAGAGAATGCACAGCGCTGTCACTATCGAGTTCAGACAATGCACAGCGCTGACACTATCGAGTTCAGAGAATGCACAGCGCTGACTCTATCGAGTTCAGTGAATGCACAGCGCTGACACTATCGAGTTCAGAGAATGCACAGCGCTGACACTATCGAGTTCAGAGAATGCACAGCACTGACACTGTCGAGTTCGGAGAATTCACAACGCTCACACTGTCTAGTTCAGAGAATGCACAACACTGACACTATCGAGTTCAGATATCTCACAACGCTGACACTATTGAGTTCAGAGAATGCACAGTGCTGACACTATGAAGTTCAGAGAATGCAGAGCGCTGACACTGTCGAGTTCAGAGAATGCAGAGCGCTGACACTATCAATTTCAGAGAATGCAGAGCGCTGACACTATCGAGTTCAGAGAATGCACAGCACTGACACTGTCTAATTCAGAGAATGCACAGCACTGACACTGTCTAGTTCAGAGAATGCACAGCGCTGACACTATCAAGTTCAGAGAACGCACAGTACTGACACTGTCGAGTTCAGAGAATGCACAGCACTGACACTATAGAGTTCAGAGAATGCACAGCGCTGACACTGTTGAGTTCAGAGAATGCACAGCACTGACACTATCGAGTTCAGAGAATGCACAGCACTGACACTATCGAGTTCAGAGAATGCACAGCGCTGACAGTATTGAGTTCAGACAATGCACAGCACTGACACTATTGAGTTCAGAGAATGCACAGCACTGACAATATCGAGTTCAGAGAATGCACAGCACTGACACTATCGAGTTCAGAGAATGCCCAACGCTCACACTGTCTAGTTCAGAGAATGCACAGCACTGACACTGTCTATTTCAGAGAATGCACAGCACTGACACTGTCTAGTTCAGAGAATGCACAGCGCTGACACTATCAAGTTCAGAGAACGCACAGTACTGACACTGTCGAGTTCAGAGAATGCACAGCACTGACACTATAGAGTTCAGAGAATGCACAGCGCTGACACTGTTGAGTTCAGAGAATGCACAGCACTGACACTATCGAGTTCAGAGAATGCACAGCACTGACACTATCGAGTTCAGAGAATGCACAGCACTGACACTATCGAGTTTAGATAATTCACAGCGCTGACACTATCGAGTTCAGAGAATGCACATCACTGACACTATCGAGTTCAGAGAATGCACATCACTGACACTATCGAGTTCAGAGAACGCACAGCACTGACACTGTCGAGTTCAGAGAATGCACAGCGCTGACACTGTCTCGTTCAGAGAATGCACAGCATTGACACTATAGAGTTCAGAGAATGCACAGCACTGACACTATCGAGTTCAGACAATGCACAGCGCTGACACTATCGAGTTCAGACAATGCACAACGCTGACACTGTCTAGTTCAGTGAATGCACAGCACTGACACTCTCGAGTTCAGAGAATGCACGATACTGACACTGTCGATTTCAGTGAATGCACCGTGCTGACACTACCGAGTTCAGAGAATGCACAGCACTAACACTATCGAGTTCAGAGAATACACATCAATCACACTATCGAGTTCAGAGAATGCACAGCGCTGTCACTATCGAGTTCAGACAATGCACAGCGCTGACACTATCGAGTTCAGAGAATTCACAGCGCTGTCACTATCGAGTTCAGACAATGCACAGCGCTGACACTATCGAGTTCAGAGAATGCACAGCGCTGACCTGTCTAGTTCAGACAATGCACAGCACTGACACTGTTGAGTTCAGAGAATGCACAGCACTCACACTATCGAGTTCAGAGAATGCACAGCACTGACACTATTGAGTTCAGAGAATGCACAGCGCTGACGGTATTGAGTTCAAACAATGCACAGCACTGACACTATCGAGTTCAGAGAATGCACAGCACTGACAGTATTGAGTTCACAGAATGCACAGCACTGACACTATTGAGTTCAGACAATGCACAGCACTGACACTAGCGAATTCATAGAATGCACATCGCTGACACTATTGAGTTCATAGAATGCACAACGCTGACACTATTGAGTTCAGAGAATGCACAGCACTGACACTAGCGAGTTCAGACAATGCACAGCGCTGACACTATCGAGTTCAGAGAATGCACAGCACTGAAACTATCGAGTTCAGATAACTCACAGCGCTGACACTATTGAGTTCAGAGAATGCACCGCGCTGACACTATGAAGTTCAGAGAATGCCGAGCGCTGACACTGTCGAGTTCAGAGAATGCAGAGTGCTGACACTATCAATTTCAGAGAATGCAGAGCGCTGACACTATCGAGTTCAGAGAATGCACAGCACTGACACTGTCTAGTTCAGAGAATGCACAGCACTGACACTATAGAGTTCAGAGAATGCACAGCACTGACACTATCGAGTTCAGAGAATGCACAACGCTCACACTGTCCAGTTCAGAAAATGCACAGCGCTGACAGTATTGAGTTCAGAGAATGCACAGCACTCACACAATCGAGTTCAGAGAATGCACAACACTGACACTATTGAGTTCAGACAATGCACAGCAGTGACACTGTTGAGTTCAGGGAATGCACAGCACTGACACTATTGAGTTCAGAGAATGCACAGCAGTGACACTATCGAGTTCAGAGAATGCACAGCACTGACACTATTGAGTTCAGACAATGCACAGCACTGACACTATCGAGTTCAGAGAATGCGCAGCACTGAGACGATTAAGTTCAGAGAATGCACAGCACTGACACTATCAAGTTCAGAGAATGCACAGCACTGACACTATTGAGTTCAGTGAATGCACAGCGCTGACACTATCGAGTTCAGACAATGCACAGCGCTGACACTATCGAGTTCAGAGAATGCACATCGCTGACACTATCGAGTTCAGACAATGCACAGTGTGGAAGTGCAGTTTTTGTCTCGGACAAAATGGTTTCCTTGAATTTAATCTAATAAAATGGCCGACTCTGACTTGTGTGGAAAAGGGAAAAAATCCATTGTTATGTTCTTTTCTGAAAATAACTTTAAAGTCTTAGACTATGCTGTCAGCAAAAGACTGCCTGCACAAAAGAAAACAGGCTTAATATTGAGATAACCAAGGGCTAGTAAAGTAAACAAACCAGGTGCCTTGGCCTTGGTGAGAGAAGTAAAATAGATAGACTCCATTTTATAGAGATTAGCTAGTCTCATTGTAAGGCATTTCTAATGTGTTTTTTCTAATTGTTAACTTAGCTTACCTTAAACAACATGTCATGTGATATTATACTGTATAAGAATACTCCATTTTCTGTGATTCGGCAGTCTGTCATCATAGCTAATTGGGCTATGGTTGCAGTCTCCTTGCAAGTAAAATATAATAAAAAGCCTTCTTTGACGATATTGTTTACAAGAGTCTTTAATCGGAAGTCGAAACTTCTACAGTTTCTTGGAGGTTCCACCGAGATCGCTTGCTATCTTTCGGTAAGTCACGGACAAGGCATCATGAATTTCTAGTGACAAATCCTATGGCCACAGTGATTTTTTATCACAAAAAAAAGGGATTTCTCATTAGATCCTGAATGATGTATGTCTGTTTCTTCCGACAGGTACACTGCGATTGTTAAGACTTTTGTTTAGAATTGAGTTGAATCTTGTAGCTTTTGATTTAGACAAATTGGAAAAAAAAAAGGGAAGGAAATTTTAAAAAAAAACTGTCGGGCAAAGAAGGCAAGGGAAAAAGTCGACAGGGTTGTATCCCGGATTAAAACTGCAGTCTCAAGGGTGGGTCCCTTGCCCTTGAGCAGCGAAAGCTGCAGTATAAAAGGTACCAGGAAATAAAACTGCAGAGTCAAGGGTGGGGCCCTTGAGCCGTGAAAAGATAACTGAGAATTGACTATTGAGAATCTCACGGCAGAGTATAGAGTATAAGTTAAATGTTCAGGACTCAGTTTGTAATGAAGAACAATGCAAAACTGAGAATTGACTATTTGTTTAGTTTAAAGTATAAGGTTAAATGTTTAATTATTTGATTTGTTTGCCTATTTGGGTTTTTTGCATTACTTATAATTGTCTTGATTGTTGTTAGTTCTTGTTATCGTCTTGTAATAGAATTGGTTGGTCAGAAATAATCGTAAGGGGGTAAAGGGTAAAACTTGCGATTTAGAAGAAGAATGCCTAGTATAATTAAAACTTCACTAAGAATAGAAGAATTACATGTTTAGAGGACTGTCTCGCAAATAGAGACCCACAAAGAAGAGGTAAAAAGTCAACAAATTGGTCAGCCTTTTCAGACTGGAAAAAAGGAAGCAGAAAGGCGTAAGGACCGTAGTATACAAGCCAGTAGATCTGACATTAAAAATAAGAGAAAAGACCCCATGAGTAAATTGGCTAAACAAAATGAAGTTAGACAAATAGGGACCAAAAGAATAAAGTTTCCCTCTTAATGGAGCAAGCAGCTTCCGCAACACCGACGGACCAGAATTGAAATCTGAAACTCAAGCAAAAAAAAAAGAAGGGTTTTGGAAAGCCAGGAAAAGCTGCTGAGAAAAGTTTTACCGGCATGGAAGTTTGTATTAATGTCTGTGCCGAGATAAAAGCTAATATACAAGATTTGTTGAGTGAAAGGAATCTTAAAAGGAATACTGGGATCTCAGTTGTGTGAAAGTGTGAGTGAAAAGTGTAAAAGATTCCTGATTGTGTGAATGTTTATGTTTGTTAAGTTACAGTATTATTTTGTCCCTGAGAAAAAAAGTCTGCCTAAAAAAAAAGGTGTCTGTCATTTTGTTTATGTTTTAGCTCCACCCACTCTTTTGTACAGAGAGCTAAAAGCTGTTTTTAACTCTTTGAAGACTTGTCTTGAATGATACTCAAGCGTTGTTGGTTTAAGTTTGTTAATTGTTTTACAAGAGGTATAAGCTTCAGCCTTGAAGTCACAGTTGCCAATGTGCCTGGAAAGAAAATTAATTTGAATGTTTACAAGGCATGGTAATTGTTTCTTTGTTAATGTGACTATGGTTTCTTTTCCAACTGACACTGGTTAGTTTAAAAAAAAAATTGATCTGGATTGAATTGGAATTATTGAGGTTAATTAACCTATTAAAAACTAGACTTTCATTGTGCACGGTGAAATTCTGGTTGGTGTAAATTTGTGTAGACCACATTGAATAAGATATTTAATGGTCTGAAACCAGATTTTGAAATATTTACAGTCTTGGATACAGAACGGGTTCTGGTCCATACTATTGGCAGAGGAATCACAAGGAAATTCACCTTTACTGTCAGGGATAGACAGGAATTTTATATCAGACTTTGCAGGGAAAGTGCCCCAAGAATTAGAAAAAAAAAACTAATTTGAATTACAATTTAAGTTAAGCTGGTGTGTAAAAACTGAGAAGAACAACAAAAAAAAGTTTGTTTAACAAAAGATTAAGTTTCAGTCTGAGATTTAACCTTGGAGTCGCGGTTGCTATGGTGAAATCTTCCAAAGCAATTTGATTTGATTTGCTTAAATGTGAAAAACTAATTTATAGTTATAGTATTTTGGAAAGACATCTGAAGAAAGGACAATAAGAAATATGATGTAATTTACTAGTTCTGCAAGCATGTGCTATTTTGTTTTGTTTTATCTGTTCTGTTCGTGTTTAGTTAAAGTGTGAAAACACAACTGCTTTTTTGGATCGGGAAAGTTTTTTTTTAATTTACGTAAAGTGACGCAATTGCGTGCGCCTGATAATGTTTTGCTCCATCTTAAAAAACCTGCAAAGGAGTTAACCCTTTCCACTGACAGCTGATTAAGTTCATCGAGCAACAACTTTAGTATGAAATTTAAAGATATTGGACATTATTAAATATAAGTTTCTTAATTTTAAGTTAATATGTCCCCAGAGTGACAGAAGGAAAATTATGATTTGATAAATTAACCCCTTGGGCTCTAAGTAGAGTCACAATGGATTATCTTCTTTCTTTTGTTATATGGAAGTTACTTTGTAAACTAATTGCAGCACTTCTGTCTCTAATGTTAAAACACTGTGTAAGCCACCTAGCCTAAAAATCATTTGTTTCTGAAATTGGAATTGATAAGATAAATTGATAGAAATGAAATTGAATATTGACAAAACCTATCAGTTCAACAGTACTGCTGTTTGGATTTTGGGATAATGTTGTAATAACAAAATGGACTCAGGCACTATATATATATGGGGTTACTTTTGGGAAAATAAAAGATCCTCTAAAATAATGATAAATAAAAAGTGTTAGTAACTTGGACCTAGTGAGAATGTTTGATCTATGTTTTCAATCTTAAATATTATACTGGACAGTAAAGTTACTCCAGGGCTCATGAATGAGATATGAATGGTAATTAATGGGATGTGTAAGATAGAAACAGGAGAAATTGCACTGCTGAATGGGAATTTTAAAAAAACTTGCTAGTGAAAGTCAGGAAAGTGTAGCTAAGAATAGTAAATTGATAGCTTTCCCTTGGAGACATTTGTGTCCCTGCCTATAATGAACTTTTTAAGAAAACTGAATTTGATAGCCTGGCCACTATCCAAGATATCGGGACCATGCAGAGGAAGATGAACAAAGACAATCTTTTGATAAGATGCCTGGGAGCCCGAGAGGGGCACATGTGGCATGATATTGAGATACCGGTATGAGTGTGCAAATGTGATTTGTTACGTATGAAGCGATTACCATCTGGAAATGTATGTTGAATTTGCACTGAAGAACGGGTCTCAGACATGCTCAGTTACTTGACAACAGCAAAACATGAAATGGTTAATGTGGCTCAGGAGAGTGAAACAACTTTTAAAGCATTGACACATACTCCATCGAGAAACTATCGAATTAATGAAACAATCAGAATAGAGTTAAACACACTGGTACCTGTTAGAAGGATTGAAATTGAAGTTGAAGTGGAGAGTTACATGGAATCTGAATTGGGACAATTGAGGGCTAAGGAGAAATCATGTTTAGTAAGAATTATCCACAAGATGGATACGAGTAAAAGAGAGATCTGGAGAATCTTTTAAGTCCATGATTTGTTGATTAGATGTTAAACTGTAATGTTGCTTGAAATTGTAAGACTGAATTTAACTATGACTGTAATAATTGTGTTTTGTAGGTAACAGAGCGTGGGAAAAACCAGTGCGAATCCAGTATGAGGTGGTTTTGGTAGTGCCTCCTGTGTCACTACTACCGCAACTACCATGCTTTACGGGTCTAACAGGACCTGTCCCGTTAACCAACACATTTTACATAATATCGAAACCTATGCTCAAGTGAAACTGACAGTAAATGAGGTACTTAAGTATGAGCTGCACAATTATGTGGCATAATTCGGATACGACATTCCCCTGTTGTCTAAAGTTATCAGTGAGCTCATGATGCGACTGAACTCCTCCCTAAAGCATTTTTATGTTTTGGAAGGAAGACAACTTGAGAATAGATATTGAAATTGACAGCATAGGGGACAACTCACACTGGTGGGATAATTGGGCTTAATATATCAGCACACACTTAGATTTGTATTATTTCACACGCTCTGGTAGTTCTCCAACTTGTAATGATAGTGTATTTGATATATGTAACCTATGTAGTAAGATACACAAGCCAATTGGGTACTCATGCCCATGACTAACCAGCACTAACAAATTGAGCACACCGAAAGAGAAGATCCGAAGCAATGTAGAGGACACCCCAGGCGGGGTAACATCAGGAAGATAGAAGAAACAGAGGATACCCCAGGCGGGGCAGAATTGGAACACCGGAATGGACTATTAGAAGGGAGAAATCTTCAAGACTCCCTACTAACTAATGCCCAAGTTGAGAGAGAGCAATAAGAACTAGCTAGATTAGTCAAGAGCCGATTGTGAGAAGTCAATAAGGGTTATTTCCTTCTCAAAGAAGGGAATTGTAAGAAATAGCTGTTAGATTCAAAGATGGGTTTTAATTCTTAGAACAGAAACTGACAACATGCAGCCAGGAATAGACAGCAGAAATGCCAGCAAGGTCGAATATCAAGCATCAAAAGACAAATAGAAGTGATAAGAGAATAATAAACTGCAAAACAACACAGGGTGGGGGGTAATAGACAGAGAAAAAAGTAAAAAAAAAAATTAAATTTTGAAGGACTTATACGTGTTGGTAATCATAGATATGTTTTCAAGATGGGTTGAAGCTTTTCCATGTAAAAAGAATGATGCTGTAACAGTTGCAAAGTGTTTGTTAAAGAAATCATACCAAGGTTTGGAATACCTATGCAACTTTCATGCGACAATGGATCACATTTTACTGGAATGATCATAAAGGAACTATGTAAGGCTTTGCAGATTAATCAGCATTTCCACTGCAGTTATCATCCGCAATCTGCGGGATTAGTAGAAAGATATAACGGAATGCTGAAGAATAAACTTTCTAAACTTTGCAATGAAACTGGACTAAAATGGGTTGAACTGTTACCCTTAGCATTGATGGTAATGCGAGCAGCAACTAACAGGACAACTGGACTGTCGCCACATGAGATTGTTATGGGACGACCCCAAAGGCTGCCATTCTCAGCACCCTTTACGGTTAAACAAATGGACATTCATAAAATGGATGAAAATATGCTAAACTATTGCATTGCATTAACTAGATGTATTTCCAGCTTTCACCAAAAGGTAAAGGAAGCTCAAACGGAACCGGCCGAAGGAAAGTGCCATAACTTGGAACCAGGAGATGACGTCTACGTAAAGGTCTTTAAGAGGAAGAACGGTCTGCAGCCACGCTTTGTCGGGCCATATCAAGTACTCTTGACAACAAATACAGCTGTAAAGGTCAAGGAAAGACCTACTTGGATCCACGCATCCCATTGCAAGAAAGTATCAGATAAGGACAGTTGAATTTGAATTTGAAAAGACTTAAACAATGAAGCTGTTATTTACGTTTTACCTACTAATCGGACTGATATGTATAGCCTGCCAAGGGAGAGGAAAAAACCCCGAAAGAAACGAGAATTACATATGAACACCTTTTTGTATATGTCATATAAGTATGCCAAAAAAAGTGGGATAAACGCCTGTTGGGTATGTAGCCATATTCCTACCCATGTGAAAAGAGGAATACCTCTGCGACTGATACCCTTGAACCTCACAGATATGGCAGAATGGATAATTAATAAAAATCATACGAAACAGAAAGATACCACCCTATCCACCTTCGGGAAAGAATGGGAACAAAAGTGGTCTAGCCTAAGAAACGAGTTTAAGAGGGGAGGATATTTGTTAGAACATTTTAAAGGATGGTACAAGCCGACGTATGATTATACGAAAGAACCTCCTTTTCTAGCCCTTACCAATACATCGGGAAAGGGCCAACCAATCGGGGATATATGCTGGGAACGCGATCTAGGACAGACTAAAGGGAACAGAGTTAATATGGGGAAAAGTCGTTGCATACAAAAGTTTATTACGTACAAGGCAGGAAGTTCCATGGAAAGCTGGTGGTTCAATACTACCAGTTTGATGAATTCGACTAATAACAGACCATGGAATGGGACTAAACGATTGAATACTGACAATCAGATGGGTTTTACCGTTTTCCGCACCAACGTGAACCCTGATCGAGGTGTTTAAGATGATTAAAAGATTTGATAGGTTAGGCAAGGTAGTCATACCTGAAGTAAGTATAATGATACAGAAAGAAATAAATAACGAAGAAGAAAAGTATGGTCCCTTCGGGGAGGAACTGAGGCGATTGAATAACATACAATTTTGAGGATTAGACAATCTAGACAAAATATACATATAGATATATATACATTTTTGCATGCTCCCCGCTTTCGGTAAACATTCTTCCACCCACATGGGATCTGCAGGCTAGGGAAAGAGAGAGGACTCCTTTCAACTGCCGGTGACGTCGACCTTGTATATCACTTGGTCCGCACTCTGGAGGCTCACATAAAAGCACTTGTGCTTAGGAGAACCCCACAGGTCAGGTATAAACTGTATGGGTCATGAATCAGTCCTCCTCTATAAGCTGCAATTCCCTAGGAGAACCCCACAGGTTAGGCATAAACTGTGTGGGCCATGACTTAGAACTCCTCTATGAGCTGCTGTACCCTATCTCCTTAGAGGGTGTATAGCGACACCTGAACTGCAGGCTAGTAAAAGCTGCAGGAAAAGTTAGAGAACAGCAGACTAATGAACCACAAAAGTACGCCACAGTCACCAAAACACAACTAAAACCCCTACAAGAACATACGCCCAAACACCGAGACTAGAAAGAGAAGAAGGACGATCTTAAATAAGGTCAGCCATCAATACAGGTATAATCCCGAGGATGGTTAAAACAGAAAAGAAGTTGGCATCCTTGGCCAAAATCCAAATTTGGTACAGGAACCGACAAGAAAGACCAAAAAAGTTAAATTGAGCTATTTTGTCCTAGAAGGACAAAAAAGGGGGGAATGTGGAAGTGCAGTTTTTATCTCGGACAAAATGGTTTCCTTGAATTTAAACTAATAAAATGGCCGACTCTGACTTGTGTGGAAAAGGGAAAAAATCCATTGTTATGTTCTTTTCTGAAAATAACTTTAAAGTCTTAGGGGTAGAAATTAGGTCGCGCCCCATTTGGGGCGCAAATATCGTCTGGACGCAAATATTAGCGCCTGGCGCTAATTATCGGCACTGACTGGAAACTTCACTTTTACCGCCCCGGGAGGTGAGTGGAGCGCTAAAGCAGGCGCTGCACACCTGTCTTAAGGCGCAAAGGCCAAGGAGTGAGGCGCTAACTCAGCGCGCGAGCGCAGCGCAGCTGCTGCCAGTTAGCGAGGGAACACAGACACACTGGCGCCGGCCACTTCTTAAAGCGGGGGGGGCCACTTGCTCCCCAGCCACACCCTGCTCATTGCAGCCTTGAATCTCGGCCTGGAGAGACCTGTGAATCCATTTTGCTGCCAAGCATGGAGAGGGTGAGAGAACGCGCTCATCGCTTCACCGAGCGGGCCTTGGATGCTCTGGTTGGCGCAGTGGAGCGCAGACGATGTATGCTCTTCCCTGAGAGTGGCAGGAGGCCTTTGCCACGCGAGTTCAGAAGAGTGTGGAGGGAGGTGGCTCAGAGCGTCTCCTCCAGGAGCATTGTGCCCAGGATCCATACTGAATGCCGCAAAAAGTTCAACGACCTCACTCGGGTCGTCAGGGTGAGTGGCTTTTTCTCAATACCTCTCCATCCCTCCATCTCAACCTCACTCTATGGCCAGAGGGTCTTAAAACCCCAATGCACAACACTCATCCAACACCTATGGCCCTTTCATCAAACACACACACACATTCCACACTTTGCATACAGTAAGGGCTATTCACCTATGGGAGGCACATCAGGCAAGACCATGGCTGTATATTTACTCAGATGCTGTCCTTTTTCTTGCAGGCCAAGCTGGCTCATAATAGGAGACAGCAGCAACGGACAGGTGGAGGGCGGCCTCAGCTGCAACCCCTCAGCGATTTGGAGGAGCGCGTCCACAGGATTGTGGCAAGCCGGGTGATCGGTCCCGTCGCCACTGGAGACGCCGACCCCGTTCTGGACAGCAATGGTAAGGTCATCACCTTTTTGTCCTCTGTCCTTCCACTTGTCCCTCACAACACCAGCCTTTGACACTTTCAATCCAACTTGCTAACTCGCTGCACTTATTCCTCCCTTACTGCCACCCTGTCCTCACGCTAAAGCCACTCTTGTACCTCCCTGCTTTCAGATGGTGATTCACCAGCTGAGGAGACGGGCCCTGAAGCTGCCATTGGGAGTGATGCTGCAGCTGAGGAGGAAGAGGAAGCCAGAGCATCAGTGCCACCCTCTCCCGAGGAAGCCCATGCCCACACTGGGAACACGCCGTCCCCGGAGGGGAGCAGGGGGGAAGGGGCTGATGAGGGTGAAGCTCCAGGACCCAGCGGGCTGCAGCAACGCCATGGGGGGGGGTAGGGAAGAACGGGGGCCTTCTCCCCAGAGGGAGAGTATGCCAGCGACTCCTACTGCAATGGACGCAGAGGAGGAGCGGCTGATCGCAGAAATGAACACCAAGGCGGTGGGCATGCTCACTGAGCTCATGGGTGCAGTGGGAAGGGTGCCCGAATGCATTGAGTCACTGGCAAGGAGTGTGGAGCACTTCGCTGTAGCACAGGCGGATGCCACACTAATGCTTAGTGCTGCAATTCAGTCACTGGCTGCCGTGATCCCATCTCTGACTGCTCTCATACAGACTCAGATTGAGGCCACGCGAGCACAGACTGCTGCCAACCTCGATGGTTCGTGCACATGTCCCCGCGGCTGTCACCGCGCCGCAGCAGGCCAGCAATCTGTTCTCCGGCAGATTGCTCCGGATGCTGAAGTGCTGCCCCGTGGGAGTGCCAGTGTGTCGGGCGAGCAGGGAGTTGCTGTCCTCTCTCACGATGACAGCATTCCTGCTGCCAACACTGTCACTTCTCCACTGCACTTGCCACCGCCTGTAGGACAGACTGCTGCCGCCCATGCAGAGTTGGTGCAGTCTGCAGCCGGGCCCTCCAGGCCCAGAAGTGGTCGAGGCCGTCCTTCAGGGGCATCTGCAGTGTCAGGGTCTGACGAGCAGCAGCCTTCCACCAGCCTTGCTGCAGCCACTGAGGTCCCATTATGGAGGAGCAGTAGGGTTAGAAGGGGGGAAGTGCGCAAGGGAAGGAGATCACCCTCGAAGGGCAAAAAGTAGGAGGTGTGACAAAATGCTGGTCATTTTTTTATTAAAGGTCGAGGTTCATGGTCCAACTTTTGTTTAGTGTTTTGGACATTATCTCCAGGTTGTGAGAACCAGTTATGTTATTGACTGTTTTTTTGTGTTTATTTCTATGAGTTTGTCATGAGGAATTGACACACACAGAGTTTGTAAAATAAATAAGTTTCTGTATTCAAAATATACATGGTTGGTGGTTGGAATTATTGGTGCCTTGGCCGGCTTAGGGGTTGCGTGCTGGGTTCATTAATGTTGGTAGCAATGGCAGGGGCCCTAGAAGCGGCTTGCTATTAGCCGTTGACGGACGGCCCTTGCAGTTTGACCATTGTGGGCCGCCCTCCCGCCTTGGTGCTGCTGATGATCATCGTCCTCGTCCTCTTCCTTGTAGAATTCGCAATATATCGCGATTTTATAAATAAGGAGAAAACACACAGTTTCGTTCAAACAGCTTTATTTCAGCAGAATGCTGTCAGGTTTTCAAAGTGGACACAAGCAGCCTGTAAAATGGCCGCCACGCCTCGTGGCGGAGCATTCTAGACTTTTCGACAAGCAGACAAGATGGCGTTCCAATAAACATTTGTGCGAGATCGATCAAGACTCAGTACATTTGAGATAATACACGAGACATTATGGGTTTGCAGTATACACATAAATACTGAAATCGGTCTCCCAGGTGCGAATAAGGGCTATTGTACCAAGCAATCAAGAACCCATCCAAAGACATTAATATGCAAAATCCCAACGACTCTACGATGAGAGAGCCGTTAGCGGGTAGTTACAGAGAACATGTGGGAGCCCCAAAACCCCTCCAGAGAGAACACCGACCGATTAAACAATGGGAGAAATATTAACAGGTACTCAGACAGTAACGAGTATCCCCGAAACCCATTTAAAAACGGAGATCACCCTATACAAGAAATTTGAGCGCCAAACCCTAACAAAAGAAAAGACATTAAGGTTGGGCGGGAAAAGGAAGAGTTTTGCACTATAACTGCAAGCTCCAACCGTCCATCTTTCTCTTATTCTCTTATCCTGCTGGCGTTTATCCTCGTGGCTGCTCTTGACTCGCCGTCTTGTTCCTGCTTGCCTCGTGTCTCTTTTAAAAAGACTGTTGAACTTTACGATCCGCCCGGATCGGCCCCGTGGCTTGCCGCGAAGATCTGTGTGGAACTGGGCTGTGAAGCCTTGAAACGGGCGCACCATCCCGAGAAGTCGGTAAACGGTGTTGGAACCGAAGGCCCGAGATGAGATGAGATGAGATGAGAAGAGAAGACGACAATACATCTCGTCACGGTCAGTAAGCCCCGACCGCGCTCGATAAATCGGTAACTGCTACCCAACTGGCAGGAAGACTATTCTTCGAATTTTATCGCATCAGTGCGAGGGCACAGGAAGACTCTTCTTTGAGTAGTATCGGAACTCCGAGGACAACACAGATCTTCATGACAGCAGACGGTCCAGCCTGCTAGCCGGAGCAGAAACGAGTAAACAAGTGGGGTACAGAGACCCCTGATCAACACGTGGGTGATCAGGTGCTGCGGTGAAAAACATCCGATCAGAGTTTTCGGAATTCTCCGAGTTATCACGAGTGGTGAGCATGAGTCTCGATCCTACCAGTCTAGTTTAGAGCAGGTATTAAATAGGGGAGGGTTTAAGTTTTAAGGATAACTGTAATGTGTGCCCCCATTTACGATGTGTCGTTCGTTCCTCGTTTCCCTGAAATTAGTTACATAACTGCGTGTAAGATTGTACTGTCATTAATCTGTGCTTATGACATGTATCTCGTAATCTTGAATAATATGCAATAAAGATTTTCCATTTCGTACCATTCAACCGGGTCTACCTGAGTTTTATCTCCATTACTGCTCTCGCATCTAAGTCCAGTTTCAGAACCGTAAGGGCGAGTGGGTCGAACCACTCACAGGTGTCTAGTGCTCCCAGACTGGCTGGAGACCAGAACAGGCAATAAGGCCTAAACTCGCACTAGCATCCAGGCTGCACAGAGCCACACGAATCTCACAGGTTCAGAGAAAACCCTTACATCCTCCTCTTCCTCCTCCTCCTCTGGTGGTGCTCCAAGGCCTGGTGGCATTGGCTGGGTCCTGAGGATTGCCATGTTATGCAACATGCAGCACACGACTACGAAGTTCGATACTCGCTCAGGCGAGTACTGCAGGGCTCCTCCAGAATGGTCCAGACAGCGGAACCGTTGTTTCAGCACGCCGATTGTGCGCTCAATAATGTTCCTGGTTGCTTGATGGCTTTCATTGTACCGCAGCTCAGCAGGGGTGTTGGGCGTACGGAGCGGTGTCATCAGCCAGGTGCTCAATGCATACCCCTTGTCCCCGAGAAGCCAACCAACTGGCTGATGCGGTGCCTCGAAAAGTTCTGCCACAGTAGTCTGGCGCAGGATAAAAGCATCGTGGCAGCTGCCAGGATAGTGGGCATTGACAGCGAGTATCAGCTGTCTGTGGTCACAGACCAACTGGACATTCAAGGAATGAAACCCCTTTCTGTTCCTGAATTCCTCGGCATTCTCACGCGGAGCACGCAAAGCCACATGCGTGCAGTCAATGGCGCCCTGCACCATGGGGAAGCCGCTACCCTCGCAAAGCCCAGAGCGCGGTCACGCTGCTTGTCTGGGGTCATGGGGAAAGAGATGAACTCTCGTCTCCTTCTGAAGAGGGCATTTGTGACCTGCCGGATGCAGCAATGCACCGCGAACTGGGAGATATTGGCGAGGTCCCCAGCAGCAGCTTGGAATGAGCCAGTGGCGTAAAAGCTGAGAGCCACTGTGACCTTCACTGCCACCGACAGAGACGTCCTGGACCTCAGTTGAGGCTGCAGATCTGGCTGCAGCAGGTGGCAGAGCTCAGTGACCACCTCCTTGCTGAATCGCAGCCTTCGCAAACACAGCTCCTCGGACATATGGATGTAGGAGAGCTGTTCACGATATACCCTGGGAGGGTAAGCTCTCCTGTACATACGCCTGATGGCCCTCCT
Source organism: Squalus acanthias (assembly GCA_030390025.1). Lineage (NCBI taxonomy): Eukaryota > Metazoa > Chordata > Chondrichthyes > Squaliformes > Squalidae > Squalus > Squalus acanthias. The sequence continues at coordinate 85,339,771 of CM059428.1, read as the reverse complement.
CCGTCTGGCCATCATTGCCACTCTCTCTCTGCGTCTCTGTATCCTCTGATTCAGCTGGAGCAGGACGACGCCCCCAATCAGTGCAGCCCCCATATTCTCTTTGCAAGCAAAGTAATGAGGGACAGCAACTAAAGTAGCAACAAAGTTAGGATCAATAGGCAAAACAACCTCACAAAGCGTTGAGTCAATGTAGAAGTCTCTCTCTCTCTCTCTCCGAATCTCTCTCTCTCTCTCAGAACGAGTGGTGCATAAATGTCGACCACAGAAAAAGACAGGAAGAGGCCCCCTTTAAATAGCGCCCCCCCCAGCCCCACAGCGATTGATAGCGTTCCAGTCTTCCGGTCGTTGGAAGCGCCAGGCGGTAAGGCAGGGGACGCCACTCAATTTCCGCTCCGGGGCGCCACAAGGGCGTTGCACCATGGAATGACGTTACAATCTGCGTGCGCAGGTGGTCTCAGCGGTAAGTTTTAGCGCCGCCGCACAATCTCTAGTTAAGTTCCCGAGCGCCGCAAACATTGCTGCGTCCGGGCGTTAGCGGCTTTGCGCCCCATTAGCGCCCTCTTAAGGCGCTAACGGGAGGCGCAACCAACTGAATTTTTACCCCTTAGACGTTGCTGTCAGCAAAAGACTGCCTGCACAAAAGAAAACAGGCTTAATATTGAGATAACCAAGGGCTAGTAAAGTAAACAAACCGGGTGCCTTGGCCTTGGTGAGAGAAGTAAAATAGATAGACTCCATTTTATAGAGATTAGCTAGTCTCATTGTAAGGCATTTCTAATGTGTTTTTTCTAATTGTTAACTTAGCTTACCTTAAACAACATGTCATGTGATATTATACTGTATAAGAATACTCCATTTTCTGTGATTCGGCAGTCTGTCATCATAGCTAATTGGGCTATGGTTGCAGTCTCCTTGCAAGTAAAATATAATAAAAAGCCTTCTTTGACGATATTGTTTACAAGAGTCTTTGGGGTAAAAATTAGGTCGCGCCCCATTTGGGGCGCAAATATCGTCTGGACGCAAATATTAGCGCCTGGCGCTAATTATCGGCACTGACTGGAAACTTCACTTTTACCGCCCCGGGAGGTGAGTGGAGCGCTAAATCAGGCGCTGCACACCTGTCTTAAGGCGCAAAGGCCAAGGAGTGAGGCGCTAACTCAGAGCGCTGGCGAAGCTCATGTAATGTCAGTCAGCAATGGAACACACACACAATGGCACGGGCCAGTTCTTAAAGGGGATGGTTAATCTTGCTTTCCATCCACATCCTGTTCATTGCAGCCTTGAATCTCGGCCTGGAGAGACTTGCACATGAAATGTGCTGGAAAGAACAATGGAGAGTACCAGGCAAAGAGCTCAGAGTGCAGCTCCCACAGTCTGTGAATGGCAAATCAAAATGAACCTGCAAAGTGCTGCTCAGTACCCAAAACTCCTTCACACAACGTTGAATCTCTCCAGAAGTCTCTCCCTCTCTCTCTCAGAATGCGTAGTTCAAAAATGCCAACAACAATAAAAGACAGGAAGAGGCCCCCTTTAAATAGCGCCCCCCCCCTAGCCCCACAGCGATTGATAGCGTTCCAGTTTTCTGGTCGTTGGATGCGCCAGGCGGTAAGGCAGGGGGCGCCACTCAATTTCCGCTCCGGGGCGCCACAAGGGCGTTGCACAATGGAATGACGTCATAATCTGCGCGCGCAGGTGGTCGCAGCGGTAAGTTTTAGCGCCGCCGCACAATCTCTAGTTAAGTTCCCGAGCGGCGCAAACATCGCTGCGCCCGGGCGTTAGCGGCTTTGCGCCCCATTAGCGCCCTCTTAAGGCGCTAACGGGAGGCGCAACCAACTGAATTTTTACCCCTTTAATCGGAAGTCGAAACTATGACAACAGCACTGACACTATCGAGTTCAAAGAATGCACAGCACTGACACTATCGAGTACAGAGAATGCACATCGCTGACTGTATTTAGTTCAGAGAATGCACAGCACTGACACTATTGAGTTCAGAGAATGCACAGCACTGACACTATCGAGTTCAGAGAATGCACAGCACTGACACTATTGAGTTCAGAGAATGCACAGTACTGACACTATTGAGTTCAGAGAATGCACAGTAATGAAACTCTCAAGTTCAGAGAATGCACAGCGCTGACACTATCGAGTTCAGAGAATACACAGCACTGACGCTATTGAGTTCAGAGAATACACAGCAATCACACTATCGAGTTCAGAGAATGCACAGCGCTGACACTATTGAGTTCAGACAATGCACAGCACTGACACTATCGAGTACAGAGAATGCACAGCACTTTCACTGTTGAGTTCAGAGAATGCACATCGCTGACAGTATTTAGTTCAGAGACTGCACAGCACTGACACTATTGAGTTCAGAGAATGCACAGCACTGACACTATCGAGTTCAGAGAATGCACAGCACTGACACTATCGAGTTCAGAGAATGCACAGCACTGACACTATTGAGTTCAGAGAATGCACAGTACTGACACTCTCAAGTTCAGAGAATGCACAGCACTGACACTATTGAGTTCAGGGAATGCACAGCAATGATATTCTCAAGTTCAGAGAATGCACAGCACTGACAATATCGAGTTCAGACAATGCACAGCGCTGACACTTTCGAGTTCAGAGAATGCACAGCACTGACACTATTGAGTTCAGAGAATGCACAGCACTGACACTATAGAGTTCAGAGAATGCACAGCACTGACACTATCGAGTTCAGAGAATGCACAGCACTGACAGTATTGATTTCAGAGAATACACAGCACTCACACAATCGAGTTCAGAGAATGCACAACACTGACACTATTGAGTTCAGACAATGCACAGCACTGACACTGTTGAGTTCAGGGAATGCACAGCACTGACAATTTCGAGTTCAGAGAATGCACAGCAGTGACACTATTGTAAAATTCGCAATTATCGTGATTCGAAATAAAGAGATAAAGCAGATTTGTTTCATCAGTTTTATTTCAACGAAATGCTGTCATGATTAAACAGTGGTCATGATGCGGAGATGCCGGTGTTGGACTGGGGTGGACAAAATTGAGAGGTCGCAATGCACAGTACTGACACTCTCAAGTTCAGAGAATGCACAGCACTGACACTATTGAGTATTCACCTGAGGAAGGAGCAATCGATAGCTCCGAAAGCTTGTGATTTCAAATAAAACTGTTGGACTATAACCTGGTGTTGTGCGACCTCTCAATGATTAAACAGGACACAGAAGCCTGTAAAATGGCCGCCGCGCCTCGTGGCAGAAGCTTCCAGAATTTTCAGTGGGCAGACAAGATGGCGTTCGAATAAACATTTCAGTATAAGATTGGTTAATACGCAGCAAATACTGATAAAGACAGGATGCAACCTGTCTGCATTCGACACAATAGCAAGAGATAAGTGCTGGAATCGTTTTCCATGCACAAGTAAGGACCATTGTACTGGGCAATCGAAGGCCCACCCAGATACATCAATACGCAAATTCCCCACGGCTCTACAATGAGAGAGCCATTCTCGGGTGATTAAGTCAGTATTCAAGGAGGCCCCAAAACCAGTCAGGGAGACTCCTAGCCGGTTCGACAATGGGGAAAACATTAACGGATAGTTGGCCAGTTTAAGGTGCTACCGAAACCCATTACAGACAAGAATCACCCCATGCTGGGAGTTTTAAGCGCCAATATTTTACAAAGGACAAACATTAAGATTTGAGCGGGAGATAAGGGAACCCAGCACTATAACTATAGTGAACAAACGTCCATCTCTTTCTTATTCTCTCGGCTGGCTCTTGACTCTCTTATTCCCTTGATTCGTGCTCTTATCTCTGCGGACTCTTGACTCAGGCTGAATTCTGCTGGGCGAGCAGCCATCTGTTGCCTCTGGACTCTAGCCGTGCTGGACGGTTACTCGAATGTTAGGTGGGGCTCAAACGGAACGAGTCGCCTCGATGAAGGCCAGTGACCAGGCGCACCATCTCGAGCGTCGGTAAACGGTGTTCTGGACCCGAAGGCCCGAAGAGACGAGACGAGACGAGATGAGAAGAGAAGAAGAAGAATCCACGTGCCGCCGCGGTCAGTAAACCCCGACCGCGCCCGAAAATATATAGACCATTTTTGAACTCTATAGGTTACTGCACGAACTGGTCAAAGACTCTTCTTTGAATTCTACCGGCAACCGGTGTGGGACACAGGAAGACTCTTCTTCGAACCGGGCCCGAGCACTGTCGAGTTCTTCATGACAACGGGGAACCCAGCCTGCTTGCAGCAGCAGTGAAAGTAAACAAGTGGGGTACAGAGACCCCTCAAAACACGTGACAGTCAGGCGCTGCAGCGAAACGAACCGAGTACCTCGTTTAAAATTCTCCGAATTATCACGAGTGGTGAGCATGTTTCCCGATCCTACAAATGTAGATTAGTGCAGGTATTGATAGGGGAGGGTGGTTTTTATTAAGGATAAATATAATGTGTTCCCCTTTTTACGATGTGCCGTGCGTTCCTCATTACCCTAGACCAAGTTTTATGAATGTATGTATACTTGTACTGTTGTTAATTTGTGCCTATGACATGTACTTCATGATTTTGGACGTTATGCAATAAAGATTTCCATTTCGTACTATTCAACCGGGTCTATTTGAGTTTTCTCTGCATTACTGCTCTCGCACCTAAGTCCAGTGTTAGAACCGTAAGGGCGAGTGGGTCGAACCACTCACAGGTGCTTATTGCAACAAGGCTGGCCGGAGACCAGAGCAAGCAATAGTATTAGGCAACGAAGGCCTAACGCCGCACAAGCACCTACGACCGAACCCCTTACACTATCGAGTTCAGAGAATGCACAGCACTGACACTATTGAGTTCAGAGAATGCACAGCACTGAGACGATCAAGTTCAGAGAATGCACAGTACTGACACTATCGAGTTCAGTGAATGCACAGAGCTGACACTATCGAGTTCAGACAATGCACAGCATTGACACTATCGAGTTCAGAGAATGCACATCGCTGACACTATCGAGTTCAGAGAATGCAAAACGCTCACACTGTCTAGTTCAGAGAATGCACAACACTGACACTGTCGAGTTCAAAGAATGCACAGCACTGACACTATCGAATACAAAGAATGCACAGTACTGTCACTGTTGAGTTCAGAGAATGCACATCGCTGACTGTATTTAGTTCAGAGAATGCACAACACTGACACTATTGAGTTCAGAGAATGCACAGCACTGACACTATCGAGTTCAGAGAATGCACAGCACTGACACTATTGAGTTCAGAGAATGCACAGTACTGACACTATTGAGTTCAGAGAATGCACAGTACTGAAACTCTCAAGTTCAGAGAATGCACAGCGCTGACACTATCAAGTTCAGAGAATGCACAGCGCTGACACTATTGAGTTCAGACAATGCACAGCACTGACACTATCAAGTACAGAGAATGCACAGCACTGTCACTGTTGAGTTCAGAGAATGCACATCGCTGACAGTATTTAGTTCAGAGAATGCACAGCACTGACACTCTCAAGTTCAGAGAATGCACAGCACTGACACTATTGAGTTCAGAGAATGCACAGCACTGACACTATCGAGTTCAGAGAATACACAGCACTGATGCTATCGCTTCAGAGAATACACAGCAATCACACTCTCGAGTTCAGAGAATGCACAGCGCTGACACTGTCCTGTTCAGAGAATGCACAGCACTGACACTATTGAGTTCAGAGAATGCTCAGTACTGACACTCTCAAGTTCAGAGAATGCACAGCGCTGACACTATCGAGTTCAGAGAATACACAGCACTGACGCTATCGAGTTCAGAGAATACACAGCAATCACACTATCGAGTTCAGAGAATGCACATCGCTGACACTATCGAGTTCAGTGAATGCACAGCGCTGACACTATCGAATTCAGAGAATGCACAGTACTGACACTATGAAGTTCAGCGAATGCAGAGCACTGACACTATAGAGTTCAGAGAACGCACAGCACTCGCACTGTCGAGGTCTGAGAATGCACAGCGCTGACACTGTCTAGTTCAGAGAATGCACAGCACTGACACTATAGAGTTCAGAGAATGCACGGCACTGACACTATTGAGGTCAGGCAATGCACAGCACTGACACTATCGAGTTCAGAGAATGCACAGCACTGACACTATTGAGTTCAGATAACTCACAGCGCTGACACTATTGAGTTCGGAGAATGCACAGCGCTGACACTATGAAGTTCGGAGAATGCAGAGCGCTGACACTATCGAGTTCAGAGAATGCAGAGCGCTGACACTATCAATTTCAGAGAATGCCGAGCGCTGACACTATCGAGTTCAGAGAATGCACAGCACTGACACTATAGAGTTCAGAGAATGCACAGCGCTGACACTCTCTAGTTCAGAGAATGCACAGCACTGACACTATTGAGTTCAGAGAATGCACAACGCTCACACTGTCTAGTTCAGAAAATGCACAGCGCTGATAGTATTGAGTTCAAAGAATGCACAGCACTGATACTGTTGAGTTCAGAGAATACACAGCGCTGACACTATCGAGTTCAGAGAATGCACAGCGCTGACACTGTTGAGTTCAGAGAATGCACAGCGCTGACACTATTGAGTTCAGACAATGCACAGCAATAATATTATCAAGTTCAGAGACTGCACAGCACTGACAATATCGAGTTCAGACAATGCACAGCGCTGACACTATCGAGTTCAGAGAATGCACAGCACTGACACTATCGAGTTCAGAGAATGCACAGCGCTGACACTATCGAGTTCAGAGAATGCACAGCACTGACACTATTGAGTTCAGAGAATGCACAGCGCTGACACTGTCGAGTTCAGAGAATGCAGAGCGCTGACACTATAGAGTTCAGAGAACTCACAGCGCTGACACTGTCTAGTTCAGAGAATGCACAGCACTGACACTATTGAGTTCAGAGAATGCACAATACTGACACTCTCAAGTTCAGAGAATGCACAGCACTGACACGATTGAGTTCAGAGAATACACAGCACTGAGGCTATCGAGTTCAGAGAATACACAGCAATCACACTATCGAGTTCAGTGAATACACAGCACTGACGCTATAGAGTTCAGAGAATGCACAGCAATGACACTATCGAGTTCAAAGAATGCACAGCACTGACACTATCGAGTTCAGAGAATGCACAGCACTGACACTCTCAAGTTCAGAGAATGCACAGCGCTGACACTATTGAGTTCAGAGAATACACAGCACTGTCACTGTTGAGTTCAGAGAATGCACAGCACTGACACTATCGAGTTCAAAGAATGCACAGCACTGTCACTGTTGAGTTCAGAGAATGCACAGCACTGACACTATTGAGTTCAGAGAATACACAGCACTGACACTATTGAGTTCAGAGAATACACAGCACTGACACTATTGAGTTCAGAGAATGCACAGCACTGACACTATCGAGTTCAGAGAATGCACAGCACTGACACTCTCAAGTTCAGAGAATGCACAGCGCTGACACTATTGAGTTCAGAGAATGCACAGCACTGACACTATCGAGTTCAGAGAATGCACAGCACTGACACTCTCAAGTTCAGAGAATGCACAGCGCTGACACTATTGAGTTCAGAGAATACACAGCACTGACACTATTGAGTTCAGAGAATGCACAGCACTGACATTATTGAGTTCAGAGAATGCACAGCACTGACACTCTCAAGTTCAGAGAATGCACAGCACTGACACTATTGAGTTCAGAGAATGCACAGCACTGATGCTATCGAGTTCAGAGAATACACAGCAATCACACTATCGAGTTCAGAGAATGCACAGCACTGACACTATGAAGTTCAGAGAATGCAGAGCGCTGACACTATAGAGTTCAGAGAACGCACAGCGCTGACACTGTCTAGTTCAGAGAATGCACAGCACTGACACTATTGAGTTCAGAGAATGCACAGTACTGACACTCTCAAGTTCAGAGAATGCACAGCGCTGACACTATCGAGTTCAGAGAATACACATCACTGACGCTATCGAGTTCAGAGAATACACAGCAATCACACTATCGAGTTCAGAGAATGCACAGCGCTGACACTATCGAGTTCAGAGAATGCACAACACTGACACTGTCTAGTTCAGAGAACGCACAGCACTGACACTGTCGAGTTCAGTGAATGCACAGCGCTGACAATATTTAGTTCAGAGAATGCACAGCCCTGACACTATTGAGTTCAGAGAATGCACAGCACTGACACTATCGAGTTCAGAGAATGCACAGCACTGACACTATTGAGTTCAGAGAATGCACAGCACTGACACTCTCAAGTTCAGAGAATGCGCAGCGCTGACACTATTGAGTTCAGAGAATACACAGCACTGACGCTATCGAGTTCAAAGAATACACAGCAATCACACTATCGCGTTCAGAGAATGCACAGCGCTGACACTATAGAGTTCAGAGAACGCAGAGCACTGACACTGTCTTGTTCAGAGAATACACAGCACTGACACTATCGAGTTCAGAGAATGCACAGCACTGACACTCTCGAGTTCAGACAATGCACAGCGCTGACACTATCAGGTTCAGAGAAGGCAGAGCGCTGACACGATCGAGTTCAGAGAATGCACAGCACTGAAACTTGTAGAATTCGCATATTATCGCGATTTAAAAATAATGAGAAAGAGACATACAGTTTCGTAAACACAGCTTTATTTCAGCTAAATGCTGTCAGGTTTCAAAACGGACACAAGCAGCCTGTAAAATGGCCACCGCGCCTCGTGGCAGAAGGTTCTGGACTTTCAGCAGGCAGACAAGATGGCGTTCGAATAAACATTTCAGTATAAGATTGGATAATACTCGGCAAACACTGATAAAGACAGGATGCAACCTGTCTGCATTTGACACAATAGCAAGAGATATAAGTGCTAGAATCGTTTTCCATGCACAAGTAAGGACCATTGTACTGGGCAATCGAAGGCCCATCCAGATACATCAATACACAACTACCCCCACGGCTCTACAATGAGAGAGCCATTCACGGGTGATTAAGTCAGTATTCAAGGAGGCCCCAACACCAGTCAGGGAGACTCCTAGCCGGTTCGACAATGGGGAAAACATTAACGGGTAGTTGGAAAGTTTAAGGTGCTACCGAAACCCATTAAAGGAAAGAATCGCCCCATGCTGGGAGTTTTGTGCACCAGTATTACACAAAGGACAAAAATCAAGATTTGAGCGGGAGATAAGGGAACACAGCACTATAACTATAGTGAACAAATGTCCATCAAAGGCATATTCTCTTGATTCGACTCTTGACTCGGGCTGAACTCTTGCTTATGTCTCTTATCTGGCTGATGACTGCTGAACTCTTATTCGCTTGCCGCTTCATGGACTCGCTTGACTGGTGAGCTTTTGATTGTCTCTCTGGACTTCTACAACCGTGTCCGAGCACTGTCGAGTTCTTCATGACAACGGGGAGCCCAGCCTGCTTGCCGGAGCAGAGAAGATAAACAAGTGGGGTAAAGAGACCCCTTCCAACACGTGACAGTCAGGTGTTGCAGCGAAACAAGCCGAGTGCATCGTTTAAAATTCTCCGAAGTATCACGAGTGGTGAGCATGTTTCCTCGATCCTACAAATCTAGATTAGTGTAGGTATTAATAGGGGAGGGTGGTTTTATTAAGGATAAATATAATGTGTTCCCCTTTTTACAATGTGCCGTGCGATCCTCATTACCCTAGACCAAGTTTTATGAATGTATGTATACTTGTACTGTCATTAATTTGTGCCTATGACATGTACTTTTATAAGTATATCAAGAGGAAAAGACTGGTGAAAACCAAAGTTGGTCCATTGCAGTCAGATACGGGGGAATATATAACGGGAAATAAGGAAATGGCAGACCAACTAAATGCATACTTTGGGTCAGTCTTTACGAAGGAAGACACAAAAAACCTCCCTGGGATATCGGGAAAAATAGGGACATGGGCAAAGGAGGAACTGACGCAAATCAATATCTCTAAGGATATGGTGTTAAGGAAGCTAAAGGGATTGAAGGCGGACAAATCCCCAGGGCCTGATAACATGCATCCTAGGGTACTGAAGGAGGTGGCCCTAGAGATAGCGGATGCACTAAGTATGATTTTTCAGAATTCATTAGACTCGGGAACAGTGCCCATGGATTGGAGGGTAGCTAACGTTACCCCACTATTCAAAAAGGGGGGTAGGGAAAAAGCAGGTAATTACAGACCTGTAAGCCTTACATCAGTTGTGGGCAAAATGCTGGAGTCCATCATTAAGGATGAAATAGCGGAGCACTTAGCAATTGGGGACAGGATAGGACAGAGTCAACATGGATTTACAAAGGGTAAATCGTGCTTGACTAATCTATTGGAATTTTTTGAGGGAGTAACTGGTAAAATAGATGGGGGAGAGCCAGTAGATGTGGTGTACCTGGACTTCCAAAAGGCCTTCGATAAGGTCCCACATAAAAGATTAGCATGGAAAATTGAAGCTCATGGGATAAAGGGGAAAGTATTGACGTGGATAGAGAACTGGCTGTCAGATAGAATTGAGAGGTCGCACAACACCAGGTTATAGTCCAACAGTTTTATTTGAAATCACAAGCTTTCGGAGCTATCGATTGCTCCTTCCTCAGGTGAAGTAAATTGGATACAGAATCGCCAGAGCATATATAGATGGAAAACAAAGCATGTGTACTTTACAATTGCAGACCAATAAATTAAATCATCCTGACTATCTGCCGAGGTGTGATAAAGTTAATTAAGTCAGCCAGGAAGGTACCACATCAAAAGACATAGCAAGATACAACTGAGACAATGAGGTGTAGTCGCAGGGGTTCTAACGTGTCAAAAGCTGCCGTCTGTATGTAAAACGAAAAGCTTTAAAAAAAATTTACTTTTTTACTGGGAAAATTTTTACTTTTTTACTGGGAATCACATCTGTGAACAAGCTAACGACGACTCGAGTCGTCGTTAGCTTGTTCACAGATGTGATTCCCAGTAAAAAAGTAAAAATTTTCCCAGTAAAAAAGTAATTTTTTTTTAAAGCTTTTCGTTTTACATACAGACGGCAGCTTTTGACACGTTAGAACCCCTGCGACTACACCTCATTGTCTCAGTTGTATCTTGCTATGTCTTTTGATGTGGTACCTTCCTGGCTGACTTAATTAACTTTATCACACCTCGGCAGATAGTCAGGATGATTTAATTTATTGGTCTGCAATTGTAAAGTACACATGCTTTGTTTTCCATCTATATATGCTCTGGCGATTCTGTATCCAATTTACTTCACCTGAGGAAGGAGCAATCGATAGCTCCGAAAGCTTGTGATTTCAAATAAAACTGTTGGACTATAACCTGGTGTTGTGCGACCTCTCAATTTTGTCCACCCCAGTCCAACACCGGCATCTCCGCATCATGTCAGATAGAAAACAGAGAGTTGGAATAAACGGCTCATTTTCTGAATGGCAGGCAGTAACAAGTGGGGTACCACAGGGATCTGTCCTGGGTCCCCAGCTGTTCACAATTTACATTAATGACCTGGATCAGGGAGTCGGATGCAGCATTTCCAAATTTGCAGACAACACTAAACTAGGAGGGGGGGTGGGCTCAGAGGAGGAGACCAGGAAGCTCCAGAGCGATTTGGACAGACTGGGTGATTGGGCGGATAAATGGCAGATGCACTATAATGTGGACAAGTGCGAAGTTATCCACCTTGGGTGCAGGAACGGGAGGGCAAATTATTATTTAAATGGCAATAAATTGGGAGAGGGGGAAGTACAGAGAGACCTGGGTGTTCTTGTACACCAGTCACTGAAGGCGAGCATGCAGGTGCAACAGGCGGTCAAGAAGGCAAACGGTATGCTGGCCTTCATAGCAAAAAGGTTGGAATACAGGAACAGGGATACCTTGCTGCAGCTGTACAGGGCACTGGTGAGACCACACCTCGAGTACTGTGTACAGTTTTGGTCGCCTCATCTGAGGAAAGATGTTCTTGCCATGGAGGGGGTGCAGCGGCGATTCACCAGGCTGATACCAGGAATGGCGGGATTGACCTATGAGGAGAGACTATGTAGTTTAGGGATGTACACACTGGAGTTTAGAAGATTGAGAGGGGACCTCATAGAAGTGTATAAAATTCTGACAGGTCTAGACAGACTAGATGCAGAAGGAATGTTTCCCTTGGCGGGTGAGAACAGAACTAGAGGACATAATTTAAGGATAAGGGCTAAACCATTTAGGACAGAAATGAGGGGGAATTTCTTCACTCAGAGGGTGGTGAACCTGTGGAACTCATTGCCACAGAGGGCAGTGTACGCCAGCTCATTAAATATATTTAAGAGGGAATTAGATATATTTCTACAGGCAAAAGGGGTTAAGGGTTACGGAGAGAAGGCGGGGACGGGATACTGAATTGGAGGATCAGCCATGATCTCATTAAATGGCGGAGCAGGCTCGAAGGGCCGGATGGCCTACTCCTGCTCCTATCTTCTATGTAATCTATGTAATCTATGTACTTCATGATTTTGGACGTTATGCAATAAAGATTTCCATTTCGTACTATTCAACCGGGTCTATTTGAGTTTTCTCTGCATTACTGCTCTCGCACCTAAGTCCAGTGTTAGAACCGTAAGGGCGAGTGGGTCGAACCACTCACAGGTGTCTAGTGCTACCAGGCTGGCTGGAGACCAGAACAGGCAACAAGGCCTAACCCCGCACTAGCACCCAGGCTAAGCACAAAGCCACCCGAACCCCTTACAAACTGTCAAGTTCAGAGAATGCAGAGTGCTGACACTATCGAGTTCAGAGAATGCACATCACTGACATTATCAAGTTCAGAGAATACACAGCAATCACACTATCGAGTTCAGGGAATGCACTGCACTGACACTGTCTAGTTCAGAGAATGCACAGCACTGACACTGTCTAGTTCAGAGAATGCACAGCACTGACACTATTGAGTTCAGAGAAAGCACAGCGCTGACACTATAGTGTTCAGAGAACGCACAGCACTGACACTGTCGAGGTCAGAGAATGCACAGTGCTGACACTATCGAGTTCAGAGAAAGCACAACGCTCACACTGTCTAGTTCAGAGAATGCACAGCACTGACACTATAGAGATCAGAGAATGCACAGCACTGACACTATCGAGTTCAGAGAATGCACAACGCTCACACTGTCTAGTTCAGAGAATGCACAGCACTGACACTGTCGAATTCAGAGAATGCACAATGCTGTCAGTATTAAGTTCAGAGAATGCACAGCACTGACACTGTCTGGTTCAGAGAATACACAGCGCTGACAGTATTGAGTTCAGAGAATGCACAGCACTGTAAGGGCGTGACCTGTGGCTCTGTGCTTAGCCTGGGTGCTAGTGCGAGGTTAGGCCTTGTTGCCTGTTCTGGTCTCCAGCCAGCCTGGTAACACTAGACACCTGTGAGTGGTTCGACCCACTCGCCCTTACGGTTCTGACACTGGACTTAGGTGCGAGAGCAATAATGCAGAGAAAACTCAGGTAGACCCGGTTGAATAGTGCGAAATGGAAAATCTTTATTGCATATTATTCAAGATTACGAGATACATGTCATAAGCACAGATTAATGACAGTACAATCTTACACACAGTTATGTAACTAATTTTAGGGAAACGAGGAGCGCATGACACATCGTAAAAGGGGGCACACATTACAATTATCCTTAAAACTTAAACCCTCCCCTATCAATACCTGTCCTAAACTAGATTTGTAGGATCGAGACTCATGCTCACCACTCGTGATAACTCGGAGAATTCCGAAACTCTGCTCGGATGTTTTTACCGCAGCACCTGACTATCCACGTGTTGGTCAGGCGTCTCTGTACCCCACTTGTTCACTCGTTTCTGCTCCGGCTAGTAGGCTGGACCGTCTGCTGTCATGAAGATCTGTGTTGTCCTCGGAGTTCCGATACTACTCAAAGAAGAGTCTTCCTGTGCCCTCACACCGGTTCGATAAAACTCGAAGAATGGTCTTCCTGGGCAAGGAAAGTGTTTATTCGACCTACAGGCGCGGTCGGGGCTTACTGACCGTGGCGATACGTATTGTCGTCTTCTTCTCTTCTCATCTCATCTCATCTCATCTCATCTCATCTCGGGGCTTCGGTTTCAACACCGTTTACCGACTTCTCGGGATGGTGTGCCCATTTCAAGGCCTCACAGCCCAGTTCTACACAGATCTTCGCGGCAAGCCACGAGGTTGATCCTAGCGGATCAGAGTCCAGAGCCGTCAGGCAAGAGAATAAAAGTTCAACAGTCTTCCAGCGAGTCAAAACAGCAAGAGCAGCAAGAGGCAGGTGGCAAGAGACAAGAGACAAGAGCAACAAGAGCAACAAGAGAAACAAGAGACAGATGGACGGTTGTACCTTACAGTTATAGTGCTGTAATTCCTCTTTTCCCGCCCAATCTTAATGTCTATCTTTTGTCAGGTTTTGGCGCTCAAACTTCTTGTATAGGGTGATCTCCGTTTTTAATGGGTTTCGGTGATACTTGTAACTGTCTGAGTACCCGTTAATACTTCTCCCATTGTGGAACCGGCCAGTAGTCTCCCTGGAGGGGTTTTGGGGCTTCCAAATGCTTTCTGTAACTACCCGCAAACGGCTCTCTCATCGTAGAGTCGTGGGGATTTTGCATATTAATGTCTTTGGATGGGTTCTTGATCGCTCGGTACAATAGCCCTTATTCGCACCTGGGAGACCGATTCCAGTATTTATGTATAAAATGCAAACCCATCATGTCTTGTCAATTATCTCAAATGTGCTGAGTCCTGTACGATCTTGCACAAATGTTTATTGGAACGCCATCTTGTCTGCCCATTGAAAGTCTAGAACGTTCTGCCACGAGGCGTGGCGGGCATTTTACAGGCTGTTTGTGTCCGCTTTGAAAACCTGACAGCATTCTGCTGAAATAAAGCAGTTTGTACGAAACTTTATGTCTCCTTCTTATTTTATAAAATCGCGATAATTTTGCGAATTCTACAGCACTGACACTGTCTAGTTCAGAGAATGCATAGCGCTGACCCTGTCTAGTTCAGAGAATGCACAGCACTGACACTCTCGAGTTCAGAGAATGCACAGCACTGACACTATCGAGTTCAGACAATGCACAGCACTGACACTATCGAGTTCAGAGAATGCACATCGCTGACACTATCGAGTTCAGTGAATGCACAGCGCTGACACTATCGAGTTCAGAGAATGCACAGCACTGACACTAAGAAGTTCAGAGAATGCAGAGCGCTGGCACTATAGAGTTCAGAGAACGCACAGCACTGACACTGTTGCGGTCAGAGAATGCACAGTGCTGACACTGTCTTGTTCAGAGAATGCACAGCACTGACACAATAGAGTTCAGGCAATGCACAGCACTGACACAATCGAATTCAAAGAATGCACAGCACTGACACTATTGAGTTCAGAGATTGCACAGCACTGACACTATCGAGTTCAGAGAATGCACAGCACTGTCACTGTTGAGTTCAGAGAATGCACATCGCTGACACTATTGTGTTCAGAGAATGCACAGCACTGACACGATTGAGTTCAGAGAATGCACAGCACTGACACTACCGAGTTCAGAGAATGCACAGCACTGACGCTATTGAGTTCAGACAATGCACGCCACTGACACTGTCGATTTCAGAGAATGCACAGCGCTGACACTATCAAGTTCAGAGAATGCACAGCACTGACACTGTCTAGTTCAGAGAATGCACAGCGCTGACCCTGTCTAGTTCAGAGAATGCACAGCACTGACACTCTCGAGTTTGTAAGGGGTCACGTGCGGCTCTGTGCTTAGCCTAGGTGCTAGTGCGGGGTTAGGCCTTGTTGCCTGTTCTGGTCTCCAGCCAGCCTGATAACACTAGACACCTGTGAGTGGTTCGACCCACTCGCCCTTACGGTTCTGACACTGGACTTAGGTGCGAGAGCAATAATGCAGAGAAAGATTCAGGTAGACCCGGTTGAATAGTGCGAAATGGAAAATCTTTATTGCATATTATTCAAGATTACGAGATGCACGTCATAAACACAGATTAATGACAGTACAATCTCACACACAGTTATGAAACTAATTTTAGGGAAACGAGGAGCGCATGACACATCGTAAAAGGGGACACACATTATACTTATCCTTAAAACTTAAACCCTCCCCTATCAATACCTGTCCTAATCTAGATTTGTAGGATCGAGACTCATGCTCACCACTCGTGTTAACTCGGAGAATTCCGAAACTCTGCTCGGATGTTTTGACCGCAGCACCTGACTATCCACGTGTTGGTCAGGCGTCTCTGTACCCCACTTGTTTACTCGTTTCTGCTCCGGCTAGCAGGCTGGACCGTCTGCTGTCAGGAAGATCTGTGTTGTCCTCGGAGTTCCGATACTACTCAAAGAAGAGTCTTCCTGTGCCCTCACACCGGTTCGATAAAACTCGAAGAAGGGTCTTCCTAGTCAAGGAAGTGTTTATTCGACTTACAGGCGCGGTCGGGGCTTACTGACCGTGGCGATGCGTATTGTCGTCTTCTTCTCTTCTCATCTTATCTCATCTCATCTCATCTCCTCTCGGGCCTTCGGTTCCAACACCGTTTACCGACTTCTCGGGATGGTGTGCCCGTTTCAAGGCCTCACAGCCCAGTTCTCCACAGATCTTCGCGGCAAGCCACGAGGTTGATCCTAGCGGATCAGAATCCAGAGCCGTCAGGCAAGAGAATAAAAGTTCAGCAGTCTTCCAGCGAGTCAAAGCAGCAAGAGCAGCAAGAAGAAGAAGAGGCAGCGATGGACGGTTGTACCTCACAGTTATAGTGCTGTAAATCCTCTTTTCCCGCCCAATCTTAATGTCTATCTTTTGTCAGGGTTTTGGCGCTCAAACTTCTTGTATAGGGTGATCTCCGTCTTTAATGGGTTGCGGTGATACTTGTAACTGCCTGAGTACCCGTTAATATTTCTCCCATTGTGGAACTGGCTAGTAGTCTCCCTGGAGGGGTTTTGGGGCTTCCAAATGCTTGCAGTAAGTAGCCGCAAATGGCTCTCTCATCGTAGAGTCGTGGGGATTTTGCATATTAATGTCTTTGGATGGGTTCTTGATTGCTCGGTACAATAGCCCTTATTCGCACCTGAGAGACCGATTCCAGTATTTATGTATAAAATGCAAACCCATCATGTCTTGTCAATTATCTCAAATGTGCTGAGTCCTGTACGATCTTGCACAAATGTTTATTGGAATGCCATCTTGTCTGTCCATTGAAAGTCTAGAACTTTCTGCCACGAGGCGTGGCGGCCATTTTACAGGCTGTTTGTGTCCGTTTTGAAACCTGACAGTATTCTGCTGAAATAAAGCTGTTTATACGAAACTTTATGTCTCCTTCTTATTTTTATAAAATCGCGGTAATTTTGCGAATTCTACAGTCCCTCCTGTTGATGCGAATAACTCCGCTTATCGTATCAAAAACATTGTGGTGAGCAATATTATCTCGATTCTCCATATCCAAAAATTCCCATAACTTAAAACTATCTAGGGTCTCCACGTCGTCCTTATTTCCCAGGAAAACTACATTCTTATAACACCGTAGGCAGCATTTGCCTTTAACTTACACCGCGTGTATTTCCTTCCAGGTGTAACCAGGCCGATGCCTCTCGCACCACCTGCATATGCATATTTTTTATTCAAGGAAAAAAAGAAAAACAACAACAACCAAACAATCATATTCAACAACACCAAATCAAAATAATCAAAACCAACTCTTATGTATGTAGAGTTCCAAACTTAATTACAGTTTCTGAGAAAAATCACGATCGATTACAACAATTCCGAGGCGCACGTGGAAAACTGGAGTGAAGCCATTTTGTCTGTTTACGCGGTGCTTTCATCGTGCACGCGCACGTAACGTTCTCGCCACTCTCCCGTGTTTTCGTTCTTGGTGAGGCGTTTGCCTCTCTTACAGTGTACGACTAATAAGTATATCACAATAAACACTTGGCATACAACTAAAATGTGGGAGGCTATTCTAATCCAGGAAGGCACTTCAATGTTGGTGAACAGATCCCACCACGGTGGAATTACTATGTCCAGATTTTCTGTCCCTATCTCGACAGTCTTTTGTTCTAGTGTGTAAAAATGTTTTTGCGATACCGCGACGGCTTTCAAAAGCTTGGTGAGGTGTTCAGGGAGAGGGGGAATGAGGTATCCGAAATGCGCGACGAATCGCTGCAGGTCGGTGAAATTCTCTTTTACTGTAAGATGAACCGTGGATGGTTCAGGGATCGGGACAATTCGCTGTTGTGCTACTTGAACTTCCGCCCTGGGTTTAAAACAGAAATTGCTGTCACTCACCGGACACCGGCTACGGTTTCCATGTTGGTAGTGTTGCGCTGCAGTGGTAACACAATATGTTCCACCCCCGATGTATGCTACCTGTGGAGGCACATGATCTTGTGCCATTGCCTCCATGGTGTAATTCATGGGCTTGGCGCCAGCCGTTCTGAACCCGCACTGTGGTGTTAAAAAGGCATTCAAGTGCTGGGGACACAGTATTATGTGTGCTCCCCGGCCACGACAACCAGAGAGATCTGTACCTGTCATCGTTTGCTCCCAGCGGATGACGTAAGGTGGAACCGCTGCATAGCGAATGTGGGTTCCCCCCTGAATGACACCAATGTTCTCTACCCGATACACCGGGGCGGGCTTTGCTGTGTCGCCCAAAACCGGCATACGTAATACTATACCCATGATGGTATGGTTTGATCGTCCGCAGTCCACGGGGACTGGGTATGCTTCTGAAGCTAGTCTGAGCTGGCACGGGCTTAAAGCGTTCTGAAAAGGGTGGAGCGACTGCAGGTGTTTGTTACTTATCCAGGACGGGAACAAACCTTGTTTTAAATCCTCCAAATTACTGCGGCCCTCGCCCAGTAACCACGCCCCGTAAAGCACGCACACCTCGTTCTGCGCAGCCTGATCGGACGCATTCCGATCTTCCCTGATCAGGGCATTTACCGTCCGCGCGTGTTTCTCTAGTTCAGCTATTATTTCTTTTAAATGGAGAGTCATGGCCTGGTCCTCGTGTAACCCAGACCCAACCACCTTATTTTCATCTGTGAGAATGCTTTTTAATTGTGTTTTTAAACCATTAATCTGGGTCTGCAGCTCCACGCTGTCTAGAGCGTTGACCACAGATGTACCTGTATTGAAAGCAGTGAACATGTCGTTCACAACACCCCTTCTTTGCCTCCCCACCTGACCCAAAACTTCATGTGGTGCGGTGTACAAACTTGTTTTATCAATTTCCGCGAAATCGAACTCATAAAATTGCCTAAACATCTTGGTCAACAGGACCTGATATAACTGTTCCGTCTTTTTGGGGCACCACTCTGGTAACCGCACCTCGGTGAGATTTAAAATCACCGAGGCCACCGCGTAATGTACCCCCTGAAATAGTATCTGGTCTGTGGGGACCAGTACCAAACCATTCCCGGGTCCCTTACTGGTTTTAGGGCACCCTTCTTCCTTAGCTAGAACTACCGGAATCGTGGGCGGGGCTTTGCGTGGGCGCGTAATGAGTTCGGTGGCATTTACCGGGATCGGAGAGTATGGAGCTCCGCACCCCCTGGTGCTCGCATCCCACCTCATCCCTTGTCCGTTATCCTGCCATTGATTGATGAAAAATATGGAGATGCCTTTGGGACAAACGTGCTTTGACCCCCACATACATACATAAATTCCCTCATCCGGTTCCCACCATTTGTCCCAACAGACTCTCACTTGTCCGTTTGTCCCCGTAATTGTCCGATGAGTATTATTACCCAGTCGCTCCCACTCGACCGAAGAGTTCCTCATGTTTTTGCTCAGCTTTCGCAGCCACCACCATCGGCTCACTGGGACATTCCCATTACAAATCAAACAAATCCGTTTGCCGACGGTGACGCTGACTCTGGGTGCGATGATCCTTACTTTGGGGCACATTAAAGAAGTCTCTTTGTAGGCAAAACCCGATGTACTGGAATACTCAGTTGAATTCGTTCCCAGCCATCCTGGCCACCTTCCCTTGTGGAAATAGGTGGTGGTCTCCTCAGCCTCTTGCCTTCCGGTCCCATCCACCACGATGGGGGCCGTGTCCCCGGAGCATCCAAACACCACGACATCCTTGGTGCGGCCTCGATAGGCCAGTCCACATCCGATTGCCGCGAGCACTACTAGAATCCGTTCCATCCTTCCTTGGTTCCTGTGATCAGATAGAATGAGGTAGCCAGCCTCCCAAGAGTCTCTGGCTTTTGTGAAGGGTGAGCGGGTCCCCTGACCTCGCCTCACGTAAGAAGACATGTGCGCTGGATAGACTTTAACTATTCCTATCTCTAAAACTCCCATCATTTTACCATTTTCTGTTAACAAAATTAAACTACCAACTTAACCTGATTTAAAACTATAAACTCAAACTTATAAACTCATCCTAAACATATCACTTATCTTAATAACTGTACAGTGCCGCCCGTTCCCAGGGCGGCCTACTCAAATTCTGCGGTTGCTGCCGCAGGCTTCTCCCAACGGTGGGAGGGCATTGACCCCTCCCTTTGATCTGCCGCAGCCTGTCGCTGCTGCGCTGGGACTGGGATCTCCCTGAGCTGCCTTGACCTTGAACTTACGCCTGGGGACATACGGGGGACTTACCCATATCCTTCTGGGCTGGGGTTTCCGACTTGACCTACGGGGAACTACCGGGGGCAGGAACTCCAGGACTGACGGACCGGGTTTCGAGACTTCCAGCGTGGCGACCCGTGGTCCCACCACAGTCGCTGGCTCCGCCTCCCCTGACTCCGCCTCCCTGAACTCGGGATCTGCAGCTTGTGGCACCGCCCTACTTGGCCCAGTAGGCGGCCCTTCACTCGCAGTCCCTACCTCCCTCGAGGGCAAGACGTTCAAGGCGGGCGGCTCGGGCTCTGAGGCTTCCATCGCCACGCCCTGTGGTCCCACCACAGCGGCTGGCTCCGCCTCCTCTAGCTCCGCCCCCCTGCGTTCGGGACCTGCAGCTTCGGCCTCCACCCTGTGTGGATCTCTATCTGCAGCCCCTGTCTCCCCTATACCTGAATCGGGGGCGACCCTTTCGTCCTCCGATTCCAACTCCTCTTCGCTTGTGTCACTATCTTCGTTGAGCTCCTCGAGCTCTTCCTCATCTGACTCCCAACCCAAATAAAGGATCCTACATTTTTCTAGGACGTCCTCTCCCCTGATGCAAGCTGCTTTGCCTGCCTGTGTGCCCTGTGGCCCTACCCGGGGCTGCGAGTCCCCACTTGCAGGTTTGGCCCCTGTGGTTGGCCCTTGTGCACCTGGCTTATTCAGTTTGCACTGATTAAAATCCTCATTCTCCCTGCTTCTGGCTACCCTGTAGGCTGCTTTTATCTCTCGAAGCTGCCCTTCTAGCCCATCTATTTTCCCCATTAAGCGGGCGTTCTCCTCCCGCAAGGCCTGCTCTTTCAACCTGGCCTCCTTACAGGAGACCCCCTCCTGTGCGTGTCTTTTAAAAGGACACAGGTAGGCAGGCTGCACCGGTTCCAGTCAGAAGTCCGGGTTGCCTGGGGCTGTTGCTACCTTTCCATGCGAAATCATAAGAGACCGCATGGCTCCCAACATTGATTCGATCGCATCGGGATGGATGGGCACACCAGCTCCCCTATCAGAGACGGGCGCCTGGGCTTGGGCTGCGGGAGCTTTTTCCCTGGAATCCTTCCAGGGATTCCTGCAGGTTTTACGCCAGTGACCTGTCTTTCCGCACCTGTAACAAGCACCACTGGCCTGTGGGGCGCGGTTACCCTCCTGATGCCACTCCTTTTGAGCCGGGGCTGCGGGCCGTGCCTCATGCACCTTTCCCTTAAGGGGACGTGCTCCCGTACTCCTGGTATTACGGTACCCTACCGTGAGTCGATTTAGGACCGACTCCTCTGTTGTGGCGGGGTTAGTGGGATCAAACCATGCTTTGGCCTGCTCCCTGACAGCTGGCAAACTGTTGGCTACCACACACCTGAGCCAATGAGTTAAACCGGCACCGTCTAGGCGGTGACGCGCTGGTGCGCCTGGGCAGCTACGCTGGTATACTGGCCACAGCCTGTCGGCGAAAACCTTCGGGGGTTCTCCCTCCATCTGCACTGTTTGTCCCAATCTAACGAACGGACCTTCATCGTCCGCTCCCAACACTTCCAGGATCTCATCCCTCAATTCCCCATAGGTATTATTTCCCCTCTTGCTCTCGTCTGAGTGACACTGAAGGATCGAGCTGTCTAATGAGAACAACAGCATTTTTGCTTTTTCCCCATCGTCGCAGCCGTTAATGGCTGCGGTTTGCTCTACCTCCCTGAAATGTATGGAAGGGTCGTCTGACTCGGACAGCTTCTGTACGTGACTGATCATAACCCTCAGCTGGTGTGAGCTGTGAGGCAACACAAGCTGGTTGAGGAGATCCCCCTCTTCCCCACCTGCTCCGTTCGGGCCCCTCTTGATACCCGTGACCGGACACAACGGTCCCGGCTTCACTTCTACCACAGGGGGCTCTTCCTCTACTTCTACCACTTCCTTCCTCACCCAGGTTGCCGAATAGCTGGGTGGCGCGGAGGGCACAGTGGCAAATACCTCCTCTGCTTCGTTCGGTGGGGATTTCTGAAAATCCCCACCCACCAGCGGTTGGTGTGCTGACGGGCTGATAAGGCACACCATGCCGTGCGCTTTATTCAGGGCCTTTTTAAGGTTCTCTATCTCTCTTTGGCAGACCCTGTGATCGGCCCCCTGATGTTTATCCTCGAGGGCCATCTTATATGCCGCCCTAACCCCCATTAAGCTCTCTTCCCGGGCTTTTATTTGGGCAGCTAGGCGGACACATCGTTCCTTTATTCTGCCCTCATTTAACTTTGCCTCAGTGACCTGGCACTCGAGGTAATCTATTTTCGCCTCATGGTGGTTGGCGACTAATTGGCGTTCTTGATGCAACGCATTTAAAGACGCGATGAGCTGCTGCCCCCCCGCGACCTTCTCGTCCATTTCCACCTCTAAACCCTTGATCTGCGCTGCCTGCGCTAAGCTGACCTGGTCCGAAAGCTGGACTTGTCTTTTATAGCACATCAGCCAGATCGCTTTCTCTACTGTTCTTTTATGTTCCTTGCTACCTGTCCACCTCACGGCTGCCTCTAGTGGACGCTTATCCACCAGCAGGTCACTTATCCATTTCTTAGTCAAATTCACTTTTCCAAACACATAATCTGCTATTCTCTCTTCCATAACATTTCGCCCATTCATACCAGGGTCTAACACATTATTTTCTCACTGCCAGTGTCCCTTCGTGGTCGCCATTATCTGTAAGGGGTGATGTGCGGCTCTGTGCATAGCCTGGGTGCTAGTGCGGGGTTAGGCCTTGTTGCCTGTTCTGGTCTCCAGCCAGCCTGATAACACTAGACACCTGTGAATGGTTCGACCCACTCGCCCTTACGGTTCTGACACTGGAGGCGTGGCGGCCATTTTACAGGCTGTTTGTGTCCGTTTTGAAACCTGACAGCATTCTGCTGAAATAAAGCTGTTTGTACGAAACTTTATGGGGTAAAAATTCAGTTGGTTGCGCCTCCCGTTAGCGCCTTAAGAGGGCGCTAATGGGGCGCAAAGCCGCTAACGCCCGGGCGCAGCGATGTTTGCGCCGCTCGAGAACTTAACTTGAGATTGTGCGGCAGCACTAAAACTTACCGCTGCGACCACCTGCGCGCGCAGATTATGACGTCATTCCATGGTGCAACGCCCTTGTGGCGCCCCGGAGTGGAAATTGAGTGGCGCCCCCTGCCTTACCGCCTGGCGCATCCAACGACCAGAAGACTTGAACACTATCAATCGCTGTGGGGCTGGGGGGGGCGCTATTTAAAGGGGGCCTCTTCCTGTCTTTTAATGTTGGTGGCATTTTTGAACTACGCATTCTGAGAGAGAGAGGGAGAGACTTCTGGAGAGATTCAACGTTGTGTGAAGGAGTTTTGGGTACTGAGCAGCACTTTGCAGGTTCATTTTGATTTGCCATTCCTTGTATCGATTTAGCAGAGACTGTGGGAGCTGCACTCTGAGCTCTTTGCCTGGTACTCTCCATTGTTCTTTCCAGCACATTTCATGTGCAAGTCTCTCCAGGCCGAGATTCAAGGCTGCAATGAACAGGATGTGGATGGAAAGCAAGATTAACCATCCCCTTTAAGAACTGGCCCGTGCCATTGTGTGTGTGTTCCATTGCTGACTGACATTACATGAGCTTCGCCAGCGCTCTGAGTTAGCGCCTCACTCCTCGGCCTTTGCGCCTTAAGACAGGTGTGCAGCGCCTGCTTTAGCGCTCCACTCACCTCCCGGGGCGGTAAAAGTGAAGTTTCCAGTCAGTGCCGATAATTAGCGCCAGGCGCTAATATTTGCGTCCAGACGATATTTGCGCCCCAGATGGGGCGTGGCCTAATTGCTACCCCTATGTCTCTTTCTTATTTTATAAAATCGCGATAATTTTGCGAATTCTACAAGTTCAGAGAATGCACAGCACTGACAGTATTGAGTTCAGACAATGCACAGCACTGACACTATCGAGTTCAGAGAATGCACAGCACTGACCCTGTCTAGTTCAGAGAATGCACAGCACTGACACTATCGACTTCAGACAATGCACAGCACTGGCACTATCGAGTTCAGAGAATGCACATCGCTGACACTATCGAGTTCCGGGAATGCACAGCGCTGACACAATCGATTTCAGAGAATGCACAGCACTGACACTTTTGAGTTCAGAGAATGCACAGCACTGACACAATCGAGTTCAGAGAATGCACAGCGCTGACACAATCGAGTTCAGAGAATGCACAGCGCTGACACAATCGAGTTCAGAGAATGCACAGCACTGACACTATCGAGTTCAGAGAATGCACAGCACTGACCCTGTCTAGTTCAGAGAATGCACAGCGCTGACACAATCGATTTCAGAGAATGCACAGCACTGACACTTTTGAGTTCAGAGAATGCACAGCACTGACACAATCGAGTTCAGAGAATGCACAGCACTGACACAATCGAGTTCAGAGAATGCACAGCGCTGACACAATCGAGTTCAGAGAATGCACAGCACTGACACTATCGAGTTCAGAGAATGCACAGCGCTGACACTATCGAGTTCAGGGAATGCCCAGCGCTGACACTATCGAGTTCGGATAATGTACACCACTGACACTGTTGAGTTCAGAGAACGCACAGCGCTGACAATATTGAGTTCAGAGAATGAACAGCAATCACACTATCGAGTTCCGAGAATGCACAGCACTGACACTATCGAGTTCAGAGAATACACAGCAAAGACACTATCTCATTCAGAGAATGCGCAGCCCTGACACTATTGATTTCAGAGAATACACAGCAGTGACATTATCGATTACAGAGAATGCACAGCACTGACACTGTCGAGTTCAGAGAATGCACAGCGCTGACAATATCGAGCTCATAGAATGCACAGCGCTGACACAATCGAGTTCAGAGAATGCACAGCGCTGACAATATCGAGCTCATAGAATGCACAGCGCTGACACAATCGAGTTCAGAGAATGCACAGCACTGACACTATCGAGTTCATAGAATGCACAGCGCTGACACAATCGAGTTCGAAGAATGCACTGCGCTGACACTATCGAGTTCAGAGAATGCTCAGCGCTGACATTATTGAGTTCACAGAAGGCACAGCACTGACACTATTGAGTTCAGACAATGCACAGCGCTGACACGATCGAGTTCAGAGAATGCACAGCGCTGACACAATCGAGTTCGAAGAATGCACTGCGCTGACACTATCGAGTTCAGAGAATGCTCAGCGCTGACATTATTGAGTTCACAGAAGGCACAGCACTGACACTATTGAGTTCAGACAATGCACAGCGCTGACACGATCGAGTTCAGAGAATGCACAGCACTGACACTATCGAGTTCAGAGAATGCACACCACTGACAGTGTTGGGTTCAGAGAAAGCACAGCACTGACACTGTGGAGTTCAGAGAATGCACAGCGATGACACTATCGGGTTCAGAGAATGCACAAGGCTGACACTATCGAGTTCAGTGAATGCACAGTGTAAGGTTTCGGACATGTCTCTCAGAGACGGTGCTGGTGCGAGGTTAGGCCTTTGTTGCCTAATACTATCGCTTGCTCTGGTCTCTGGCCAGCCCTTTTGCAATAAGCACCCACTCGCCCTTACGGTTCTAACACTGGACTTAGGTGCAGGGAGCAGTAATGCAGAGAAAACTCAAATAGACCCGGTTGAATGGTACGAAATGGAAATCTTTATTGCATAGCATCCAAAATCATGAAGTACATGTCATAGGCGCAAATTAACGAGAGTACAAGTGTACATACATTCCTAAAGCTTGGTCTATGGAAATGAAGAACTTACAGCACATCGTAAAAAGGGGAACACATTATACCTTAACCTTATTAAAAACCACCCTCCCTTAACAATACCTACACTACGTCTAGATTTGTAGGATCGGGAAACATGCTCACCACTCGTGTTACTTCGGAGAATTTTAAAGTGAGGCACTCGGCTCGTTTCGCTGCAGCGCCTGACTGTCATGTGTTTGGAAGGGTCTCTGTACCCCACTTGTTTATTTTCGCTGCTGCGACAAGCAGGCCAGGCTCCCTGTTGTCATGAAGAACTCGCCAGAACTCGGACACAGTTCAAAGAAGAGTCTTCCTGTGCTCGACACCGGTTGTCGGTAGACTTCAATGAAAAGTTCTTTATTATATTTTCGGGCGCGGTCGGGGTTTACTGACCGTGGCGGCACGTGGATTCTTCTCCTTTTCTTCTTGTCTCGTCTCGTCTCTTCGGGCCTCCGGGTCCAGACACCGTTTACCGACACTCGGGATGGTGCACCCTGTTACTTGCTCTTGTCGGGGCGGCTCGTTCCGATTGAGCTCCACCCAACATTCGAATAACCGACCAGTACGGCTAAAAGTCAAGAGTCAACAAAGTCCAGCCCTAAAGAAGAGCTTCAGCCAGCGATCGAGCGAGTCAAGGGAATAAGAGACCGATGGACATTTGTTCACTATAGTTATAGTGCTGTGTTTCCTTATCTCCCGCTCAAATCTTAATGTTTGTCCTTTGTGTAATATTGGCGCTCAAAACTCCCAGCATGGGGCGATTCTTCTCTTTCACGGGTTTCGGTAGCACCTGAAACTGGCCAACTATCCGTTAATGTTTTCCCCATTGTTGACCCAGCCAGGATGTGTACGAATCGTCTCCCTGACTGGTTTTGGGGCCCCCCGAATACTTGCTTAATCACCCGTCAATGTCTCTCTCTCATTGTAGAGCTGGGGGGGTATTTGTGTATTGATGTGTCTGGATGGGCCTTCGATTGCCCAGTACAATGGTCCTTACTTGTGCATGGAAAATGATTCCAGCACTTATATCTTTGCTATTGTTCCAAATGCAAACGGGTTGCATCCTGTCTTTATCAATGTTTACCGAGTATGATCCAATCTTATATTGAATGTTTATTCGACGCCATCTTGTCTGCCCACTGTATTTCTGGAAGCTTCTGCCACGATGCTCGGCGGCCATTTTACAGGCTTCTGTGTCCTTTATTATCAGGACAGCATTTCGTTTAATAAAACTGATCAAACGAATCTGCTTCTCTTGTTATTTCGAATCGCGATAATTTCGAAACTTTACAGTCCCTCCTGTTGATGCGAATAACTCCGCTTCTGGTATCAATTAAAAATGTTGGTGACCAAAATTATCCCGATTCTCCACATCCAAACACTCCCGTTAATTAAACTATCTAGGGCCTCCATGCAGTCCTCATTTCCCAGAGAAATTACATTGTCTAACTTGGATAAACAGCATTGCCTTTAATCTTACACTGCGTATACGCCCTCCAGGTGCAAAAGGCCGATGCCTCTCGCACCACCTCCATATGCATGTTTTATTATAAAAGGAAAAAAAATAATCAAAACAACTATTTCTAAAAATACAAAAGTTCCAAACTTAGTTACACATACTCATAACTAACAACAACTACAAAAAAAAACACACATGGTAAAATGGAGCGGCGTCATCTTGGCCGTTTACGCGGTACTTTCCTCGTTCACGCGCACGTAACGTTCTCTCCACTCCCCTGTGTTCTCCTGCTTTGTGAGGCGTTTGCCTCTCTTGCAGTGTACGACCAATAGGTACACTACAATTATAACTTGGTAAACAACCAAAATGTGGGAGGCTATCCTGAT
Source organism: Squalus acanthias (assembly GCA_030390025.1). NCBI lineage: Eukaryota > Metazoa > Chordata > Chondrichthyes > Squaliformes > Squalidae > Squalus > Squalus acanthias. The sequence continues at coordinate 85,311,498 of CM059428.1, read as the reverse complement.
CCATGACGGAACTTCAATATTAGTGAACAGATCCCACCACGGTGGGGTTACTATGTCCAAAATTTCTGTCCCTATCTCTACAGTTTTTTGTTCCAGGGTGTAAAAATGTTTCTGTGATACCATGACGGCTTTTAAAATCTTGGTGAGGTGTTCAGGGAGAGGGGGAATGATGTATCCGAAATGCGCGACGAATCGCTGCAAGTCTGTGAAATTCTCTTTTACTGCGAGCTGAACAGTGGATGGTTCAGGGATCGGGACAATTCGCTGTTCTGCCACTTGAACTTCAGCCCTGGGTTTAAAACAGAAACTTCTGTCACTCACGGTACACTGGCTGTGCTGTCCATGCTGGTAGTGTTGCGCTGCAGTGGTAACGCAATACGTTCCACCCGCTATGTATGCCACCTGTGGGAGCACATGGTCTTGTGTCATTGCTTCCATGGTGCAATTCATGGGCTTTGCGCCAGCCGTTCTGAACCCGCATTGTGGTGTTAAAAAGGCATTCAAGTGCTGGGGACACAGTATGATGTGTGCTCCCCGGCCACGACAACTTGAGAGGTCGGTACCTGTCATCGTTTGTTCCCAGCGGATGACGTAAGGTGGGACCGCTGCGTAGCGAATGTGGGCTCCCCACTGAATGACACCAATGTTCTCCACCCGATACACCGGGGCGGGCTTTGCCGTGTCGCCCATCACCGGCATCCGTAGTACTATACCCCTGATAGTATGGTTTGACCGTCCGCAGTCCACTGGGACTGGGTATGCCTCTGAGGCTAGCCTGAGCTGGCACGGGCTTAACGCGTTCTGAAAAGGGTGGAGCACCTGCAGGTGTTTGTTACTTATCCAGGACGGGACCAAACCTTGTTTTAAATCCTCCAAATTACTGCGGCCCTCGCCCAGTAACCACGCCCCGTATAGTACGCACACCTCGTTCTGCGCAGCTTGATCAGATGCATTCCGATCTTCCCTGATCAGGGCATTTACCATTCTCGCATGCTTCTCCAGCTCTGCTATAATCTCTTTTAAGTGTAGTGTCATGGCCTGGTCCTCGTGTAACTCAGACCCTACTACCTTGTTTTCGCTTGTGAGGATGCCTTTTAACTGTGTTTTTAAACCGTTGATCTGGGTCTGCAGCTCCACATTGTCTAGAGTGTTGACCACAGACGTTCCCGTATTAAAAGCAGTTAACACATCGTTCACAACACCCCTTCTTTGACTCCCCACCTGACCCAAAACTTCGTGTGGTGTGGTGTATAAGCTTGTTTTGTCAACCTCCGCAAAATCAAACTCATAAAATTGCCTGAACATGTTTGTTAACAGGACCTGGTACAATTGTTTCATTTCTTTGGGACACCACTCTGGTAAATGCACCTCGGTGAGATTTAGAATCACCGAAGCCACCGCGTAATGTACCCCATGATATAGTATCTGATCTGTTGGCACCAGTACCAGACCATTCCCGGGCCCCTTAGTGGTTTTAGGGTACCCTTCCTCCTGAGCCAAAGCCACCGGAATCGTGGGCGGAGACTTGCGTGGGCGCGTGATGAGTTCAGTGGCGTTTACCGGGATCGGGGAGAATGGAGCTCCGCACCCCTTTGTGCTGACATCCCACCTCATCCCTTTCCCGTTATCCTGCCACTGGTGTACGAAAAATATGGATATACCCTTGGGGCAAACGTGCTTCGATCCCCACATACAAACATATATTCCCTCATCTGGTTCCCACCATTTGTCCCAACAGACTTTCAATTGTCCGTTAGTCCCCGTAATTGTCCGATGGGTGTTGTTACCCAATCGCCCCCACTCGACCGAGGAATTTCTCATAGTCTTGCTTAACTTCCGTAACCACCACCATCGGCTCAATGGGACCTTCCCATTGCATGTCAAACAAATCCTTTTGCCGACAGTGACGCTGATTCTGGGTGCAATGATCCTCACTCTGGGGCACAGCAAAGAAGTCTCTTTGTTGGCAAATCCGGATGCGCTGGAGTATTCCGTCGAATTCGTTCCCAGCCATCCCGGCCACCTTCCCTTGTGGAAATAAGTGGCGGTTTCCTCAGCCTCTCGCTCCCCAGTCCCATCCATCACGATGGGGGCCGTGTCCCCGGAGCAACCGAACACAACGACATCCTTGGTGAGGCCCCGATAGGCCAATCCATATCTGATCGTTGCGAGCACTATCAGAATCCTTTCCATCTTTCCTGGTTCCTGTGATCAGATAAAATGATGTAGCCAGCCTCCCCAGAGTCTCTGGCTTTTGTGAAGGGTGAGCGGGTCCCTTGACCTCGTCTCACGTAAAAAGACATGCAAGCTGGATAGACTTTAACTATTCCTATCACTAACTCCCATCATTTTACCATTTACTTATAAAATTAAACTACAAACTTACCAAACTTAAAAAAACTATAAACTTAAACTTATCCTAAACTTAACTGTACAGCGCCGCCCGTTCCCAGGGCGGCCTACCTAAATTCTGCGAAGGCTGCCACGAGCTTTTCCCAGAGGCGGGGGGGCACTGACCCCTTCCTTTGATCTGCCGCAGCCTGTCGCTGCTGCGCTGGGGCTGGGATCTCCCTGGGCTGCCTTGAACTTACGCCTGGGGGTGTACGGGGTATTTGACCACGACTTCCTGGGCTGAGGTGTCCGACTTGACCTACGGAGGGCTACCTTGGGCAAGATCTCAAGGGCCGACGGACCGGGAACCGAGACTTCCACCGTCACGGCCTGTGGTGCCACCACAGCCGCCGGCTCCATCTCCCCTGGCTCCGCCCCCCTGGGCTCGGGATTTGCAGTTTCTGACTCCACCCTACTTGTATGTGGACCTCCACTCGCAATCCCTATCTCCCCTATGGGCAAGATTTCCAGGGCCGACGGACTGGGAACCGAGACTTCCACCGTCACGGCCTGTGGTCCCACCACAGCCGCCGGCTCTGTCTCCCCTGGCTCCGCCCCCCTGGGCTCGGGATCTGCAGTTTCCGATTCCACCCAGTGTGGAACTCCACTCGCAATCCCTATCTCCCCTATGCTTGGGTCGAGGGCGAAACCTTCGTACTCCGACCCCAGCACCTCTCCGACCGGGTCACTACCTTCATCGAGCTCCCCGAGCTCTTCCTCATCTGAATCCCAACACCAAGAAAAGATCCTACACTTTTCCAGAATGTCCTCTCCCCTCACGCAGGCTGCCTTACCGGTCTGTGTGCCCTGCGGTTCTACCTGGTGCTGAGAGTCCCCACTCACAGGTTTGGACCCTGTGATTGGCCCCTGTACACCCGGTTTATCCAGCTTGCACTGGTTAATGTGGAACCATTTCGTGCACCGAGGTACCTTTACGGCGTACACCATGGGACTCACCTTATCTACGATACTGTAGGGTCCCATATACAGTGGTTCCAAACTCCCTACTCTGGCATAGTTCCTAACCATGACCTGATCTCCGACTTCCCACTCCTGCTTCTTACAGGGTTCCAGCAACAGGCGATTGCCCTGTTGCTGTCTTCCAATGTTCCCAGCCGCCTGCTCGTAAACCTGCTTCAGGCGCTCCAAGAGGCTCTGGACAAACTTGTCCCTTTTCACCTCTTGGAGCTGACCTCAGTGAGCACCGGGGCTAGTACATGGGTGGGGGTTCGCATGATCCTCCCAGTCATCACCTCGTACGGGGAATACCCTGTACTCTTCGACTGGCTGGCCCGGATTCCCATGAGGACTAGAGGCAGAACCTCCGCCCATTTTTGGGGCGAGTTCATAGTCTCTTTCCTCAGCTTCTCCTTGAGGGTCCGGTTCATGCGTTCAACAATCCCTGATGACTGGGGATTGTGCGCTACGTGCCACTTCCCTTCGATGCCCAAAAGCATGAGGGTGTTCTGCATCACCTGGCCGGTGAAATGACTCCCTTGGTCTGACTCCACGAAACGGGGGAGTCCCCACCGCGAGAACACTTCCCAGACCAAGATCTTGGCAGTACCCAGCGCCGTAGCTGTTCTGCAGGGGAAGGCTTCTACCCATTTGGAAAACACATCCACCAAGACGAGGCAGTATTTGTAGCCTCCCTGGGTGGTGGGCAGGGGCCCTATGTAATCGATCTGTATTGACTGCCATGGTCCCTCCACCCTCCTGATGTGCCCCATGTGCACTTTCCTTTTCTGGGGTCTGGGTTGTTTGCAGCGCACACAAGACAGTTTGCACAGAACTCGCGGACCTGTTCCCTGAGTCCCGGCCACCATCCCGCCTGCTCTACCCATTGCCAGGTAACCTCGGGCCCGGGGTGCCCTGCCCCCGGCCCCCGGCCCCCGGCCCCTCATGAGCCAACTGGAGGAATTTCCTCCTGTGCTGCTGCGGCACAACCCACTGTTCTTCGCGGAACAGCATGCCCTCTCTAACGGAAAGGGTTGCCGTACTGTACGGGCCCTCTACCTGCTTGCCCTCAGTAATCGTTCTGAGAACTGCTTTTACGGCGGAATCCTGGTCCTGGACGGTCTTAAGGTCTAGGGGCAGTGCTACCCTGGTGTTCCCGGGATTCCCTTCCCTGCCTTGGATCGTTGCCACGGGTCCGGGTCCATAGGGGTCCCAGAAAATGCCGTTACGGGCACCCTCCCTGGCTAGCGCATCCGCCTGCTGGTTGCCCTACCCGCGGGGTTCTGTGGAGGAGTGAGCCTTCACCTTATGGATGAAAATCTCCCCTTCCTCCCCCACTGCTGCTAGGATCTTTTCCAGCAAGGGCTTCACCGTTAAAGGTCGCCCGTCCGCGGAGGTGTAGCCACGGTGGGACCAAATGGCCAGGTATTCCGTACACGAATTGCACGTAAACATACTGTCCGAACAAATCGTGTATGGGGTTGGGAAGATTTCTGGGTGGGTAACGACGTATGCCACCGCAGACAGCTCAGCCTGCTGCGCGCTCATCGTGCTGGGGAGTTTAATTGCCAGGGCAAGGTTTGCCGCAGGGTCATAAACTCCACACCCTGTCAGTCGTTCTCCAGCGGACACTGTGCTGGAACCATCAACATAAATCTCGCGACCTGTGGGATGTATCCCGGCCCGCAAACCTATGTTGACCTCCCACACCCCTTCCACCGAACACTGGTGGGCTGTTCCTTGTTGTACCAAGTTGGCCGCGAGCTTGGGCAAGCAAAGACCTTTAACCCTAAGATCCATCTGGGAAAGGAGAAGGGTCCAGCGCGCCATACGAGTGCTGCTTACGGTCCCATCCTTAATCCTCCCATACAGAAGCATCTTGGTTGGCGTGTGATGGGTGAGGAGAGTGATGGGAGAGAGCCCTGTGAAGATCACTGATCTTTTCACAGCCCAATGCGTGGCTAAAAGATGCCTTTCGCAGTTGGAAAAACTCCTCTCCACATCCGTTAACACCCTGGACGAATCGACAACCGGCCTCAGCTTGCCGTGACGCTCTTGGAGCAGCACAGCGCTCAAGCTGTCTCCGCTGGCAGCTACCTCCAGGAAAAACTCCTCCCCCCCATCTATGGCCCCTAAAGCTGGCGCGGTCTGCAGACCCCTTTTTAACTTCTCGAATGCTGCCTGGCAACCCTCGTCCCAAGACCACTCCACTCCCTTATGGAGGAGTCGGAGCAGCGGAGCTGCTGTGGCCGCATAGTCCTCGATGAAGTCTCTACAGTAACCGGTCAGTCCCAGAAAGGACCTCACACCCATTATGGTGTTGGGAATCGGTAACTCCTGCACCGACTCCCTCCTAGCCTTATCTATGGCTCTTTCCCCAGCGCGAATGGTCAGACCCAGGAATTTTACTTCCTGCTGACCGATACGTGCTTTCTTAGGGTTAACTTTAAAACCCTTTCTCGCTAGCAGCTCCAATAACTCGGCTAGCAGTGGTCCATGCTCCTCCCTTGAGTCCGTGAACAGGAGCAAATCATCCACGTACTGCACTATCTGATTGGGCTGACTAAACTCCTTTAAACTTCCTGCCATACACTGATGGAAAATACTGGGGCTGTTGTGGAAACGCTGTGGCAAACAGTTCCATGTGTACTGTTGTCCTTTAAAAGTAAAGGCAAACTTGTACTGGTCCTCTCGCCGCAGCGGGATGGACCAAAAACCGTTCGAGATATCCAGCACCGTGAACGTGGTCGCGGACGCTGGGATACTCCCTATTAGGTCAGCAACTGCTGCTACTGTGGGCGCGCAGGCGGGGATGTTACTGTTAAGGACTCTGTACTCCACCGTGGCTCTCCATGAATTATCCGGCTTCCTTACCGGCCATAATGGGGAGTTCACGTGTGTGGCTATCGGCCTCAACACGCCCTGCTGCACCAAGGAGGACATTGCTGTCTCCATATCGGGTTTTGCTTCTTTGGGGAAGTTATACTGCTTTTGGGGCCGGGTCATGGGGTCCCCGTCTATGCTGACCTCAAACCCGGTAACCCTCCCACAATCGTGCTTGTGGGTTGCAAACGCGTGCATATTGTCTGACACGTACGTTTGCATGTCTGTTGGGACATCCGCGACCATAAGCCCGAGGTCGTAACCTCCGGATGGCTTCATGGTACACAGGGCCCCTTTACCTTCCTTCCCCGGGATTACAACTACCTTGCCTTTCCCACCCTTGGCTCCCCAGAGACAGTGATTCCTAAGGTCCACGAGGATCCCGTGTTCCGCTAGGAGATCCGATCCGAGGATACCTCTGCCACTCCCCTCTTGCCATTTCATCAGTATGCACTTCCATGTGGTGTGGAGTGCTCCTAAATGAATGGAGAGCAGAATGGAGAACGCGCCAGCCTGCTCTTTTCCCGTGAACCCCGCTAATGTGAATGGGACCTTGGTAGACAGTGGTGAGTCAAAGGGGCTATCCGTATGAATCACGGTGCATGAAGCTCCCGTGTCCAACAAATAACTACCCTTCTGCTTCTCTACCTCCATCTCCACCAGGGGTCTTTTCCACGCATCATAGCTGAGCGGACACAGATAAATGGGCTGCGCGGGCTCTAGTCATTGGGTACCGGTGGACGGGGTTGTGGCATCTGTGGGGCCGGTAGCGACTGCCACTCTCCCTTGCGAAATCATAAGGGACCGCATGGCTCCCAACATTGATTCTATCGCATCGGGATGGATAGGCACACCGGCTCCTTTCTCAGAGACAGGCGCTTGGGTTCGGACTGCGGGAGCTTTGTCCCTGGGGTCCTTCCAGGGATTCCTGCAGTTTTTACGCCAGTGACCTGTGTTCCCGCACCCGTAACAAACACCACTGGTTTGTGGGGCGCGATTTCCCTCCTGATGCCACTCTTTCTGAGCTGGGGCTGCGGGCCTTGCCTCATGCACCTTTCCCTTAAGGGGACGCGCTCCCGTGCTCCTAGTGTTCCGATACCCTATGGTGAGTCGATTTAGGACAGACTCCTCTGTTGTGGCGGGGTTAGTGGGATCAAACCACACTCTGGCCTGCTCCCTGACGGCTGGCAAGCTGTTGGCTACTAGACACCCGAGCCAATGAGCTTTCCCGGCGCCGTTCAGATAGGTGCGCGCTGGCGCACCTGGGCAGTTACGCTGGTATACTGTCCACAGTCTGTCGGCGAAAACCTTCGGGGGTTCTCCCTCCATCTGTATGGTTTGACTCAATCTGACAAACGGACCTTCGTCATCCGCCCCTAACACTTCTAGGACCTCGTCCCGTAACTCCTCATAGGTTTTATTTCCCTTCTTGCTCTCGTCGGAGAGACACTGAAGGATCGAGCTTTCTAAAGAGAACAGCAACATTTTGGTCTTTTCCTCATCGTCGCAGCCATTAATTGCTGCGGTCTGTTCTACTTCCCTAAAATGTACGGAAGTGTTGTCTGACTCGGACAGCTTCCATACATGGCTAATCATTGCTCTCAGCTGGTGTGAGCTGTGGGGCAATACAAGTTGGTTCAGGACATCCCCGTCTTCCCCATTGGCTGCATTCGGGCCTCTCTTGTGACCTCGGAGCGGACACATCGGTCCCGGTCTCGACTCTACCTCCAGGGATTGTCCTACCTCGGGAACCTCCTTCTCTATTTCCACCACTTCCTCCCTTACCCAGGTTGCCGAATAGCTGGGTGGCGCGGAGGGCACAGTGGCAAATACCTCCTCTGCTTTGTCTGGTAGGGATTTTGGGAATTCTCTACCCACCTGTGGCTGGTTTGCTGACGGGCTGATGAGGCACGCCAAGCCGTTTGCCTTATTCAGGGCCTCTCTTAGGTTCCCTATCTCCTTCTGGCAAACACTGTGGTCGGCTCCCTCATGCCTATCCTCGAGGGCCATCTTATATGCCACCCTAACTCCCTTCAAGCTTCCTTCCAGGGCTTTTATCTGGTTAGCTAGGCGGGCACACCGTTCTCTAATCCTACCCTCGTTTAATTTCGCTTCCGTGACCTGACATTCTAGGTAATCAATTTTAGCCTCATGGTGGTTGGCTACTATTTGGCGTACCTGATGTAACGCATTCAATGATGCAATGAGTTTCTGTCCTCTCGTGATCTTTTCCTCCATCTCAACTTCCAGTTCCCTGATCTGAGCTGCCTGTGCTACAATGACCTGGTCCGAAAGTTGGACTTGCTTCTTGTAGCACATCAGCCAGACCGCTTTCTCCACCGACTTCTTATGCTCTTTACTGCCTGTCCATTTGATGGCAGCGTCTAGCGGACGCTTATCCATCAGTAGGTCGCTTATCCACTTTTTGGTTAAGTTAACCTTCCCAAACACATAGTCGGCTACCCGCTCATCCATCACATTTCGCCTATTCAAACCAGGGTCTAAAACATTACTCTCCTGCTGCCAATGTCCTGCCGTGGTCGGCATTTTCTGTAAGGGTTCGGACGTGTCTCTCAGAGACAGTGCTAGTGCGAGGTTAGGCCTTCGTTGCCTAATACTATCGCTTGCTCTGGTCTCCGGCCAGCCCTTTTGCAATAAGCACCTCTGAGTGGTTCGACCCACTCGCCCTTACGGTTCTAACACTGGACTTAGGTGCAGGGAGCAGTAATGCAGAGAAAACTCAAATAGACCCGGTTGAATAGTATGAAATGGAAATCTTTATTGCATCGCGTCCAAAATCATGAAGTACATGTCATAGGCGCAAATTATCGAGAGTACAAGTATACATACATTCATAAAGCTTGGTCTATGGAAATGAAGAACGCACGGCACATCGTAAAAAGGGGAACACATTATACCTTAACCTTATTAAAAACCACCCTCCCTTAACAATACCTACACTACGTCTAGATTTGTAGGATCGGGAAACATGCTCACCACTCGTGTCACTTCGGAGAATTTTAAAGTGAGGCACTCGGCTCGTTTCGCTACAGCACCTGACTGTCACATGTTTGGAAGGGTCTCTGTACCCCACTTGTTTATTTTCGCTGCTGCGACAAGCAGGCCAGGCTCCCTGTTGTCATGAAGAACTCGACAGAACTCGGACACAGTTCAAAGAAGAGTCTTCCTGTGCTCGACACCGGTTGTCGGTAGACTTCAATGAAAAGTTCTTTATTATATTTTCGGGCGCGGTCGGGGTTTACTGACCGTGGCGGCACGTGGATTCTTCTCCTTTTCTTCTTATCTCGTCTCATCTCTTCGGGCCTCCAGGTCCAGACACCGTTTACCGACACTCGGGATGGTGCACCCTGTTACTTGCCCTTGTCGGGGCGGCTCGTTCCGATTGAGCTCCACCCAACATTCGAATAACCGACCAGTACGGCTAAAAGTCAAGAGTCAACAAAGTCCAGCCCTAAAGAAGAGCTTCAGCCAGCGATCGAGCGAGTCAAGGGAATAAGAGACCGATGGACATTTGTTCACTATAGTTATAGTGCTGTGTTCCCTTATCTCCCGCTCAAATCTTAATGTTTGTCCTTTGTGTAATATTGGCGCTCAAAACTCCCAGCATGGGGCGATTCTTCTCTTTAACGGGTTTCGGTAGCACCTGAAACTGGCCAACTATCCGTTAATGTTTTCCCCATTGTTGACCCAGCCAGGATGTGTACGAATCGTCTCCCTGACTGGTTTTGGGGCCCCCCGAATACTTGCTTAATCACCCGTCAATTGTAGAGCTGGGGGGGTATTTGTGTATTGATGTGTCTGGATGGGCCTTCGATTGCCCAGTACAATGGTCCTTACTTGTGCATGGAAAATGATTCCAGCACTTATATCTTTGCTATTGTTCCAAATGCAAACGGGTTGCATCCTGTCTTTATCAATGTTTACCGAGTATGATCCAATCTTATATTGAATGTTTATTCGACGCCATCTTGTCTGCCCACTGTATTTCTGGAAGCTTCTGCCACGATGCTCGGCGGCCATTTTACAGGCTTCTGTGTCCTTTATTATCAGGACAGCATTTCGTTTAATAAAACTGATCAAACAAATCTGCTTCTCTCTTGTTATTTCGAATCGCGATAATTTCGAAACTTTACAACAGCACAAACACTGCTGAGCTGAGAGAACGCACAGCGCTGATACTATCGAGGTCAGAGAAAGTACAGCGCAGACACTAATGAGTTTAGTGAAGGCACAGCACTGACACTGTCAAGTTCAGAGAATACGCAGCCCTGACACCATAGAGTTCAGACAATGGACAGCACTGACACTGTCGGGTTCAGAGAACGGACAGCTTTAACACTATCGATTTCAGAGAATGCACAGCACTGCCACTATCGATTTCAGAGAATGCACAGCACTGACACTGTCGAGTTCAGAGATAACACAGCAATGTCACTATCGAGTTCAGAGAATGCACAGCGCTGACACTATAGATTTCAGAGAATGCAGAGCGCTGACACTATTGACTTCAGAGAATGCACAGTGCTGACACTTGTAGGGGGTGGTGGTCTGTGTCAGCTTCACCTCTGACTTCTGAGTGGTTCGAATCGCTCCCACTCCCTTTGTTCTAGATCTTGGACTTATTTGGGGGTTGTGATAAAAGGTGCAGCAGACAACTGAGTTTGATGAAAGAACTTTGAACTTTATTCAAGAAAAGTAAAACACAACACAAACACTCTTAACACTCTAAAAGTGGGGAACTCTTCGGTACAAATGAGGGAAATAACATTCGAACAATACTTCACCCCTCCCAATCCCACTTCACTAGCTAGGTTGGGCTCTGGAGAACCAGGGATAATGCTCACCAAACGAATCCTTGAGAGTTGAGAGTTAGGGTTTAGAGTCTTTTGAGTAAAAAGTTTTGTAAGGCCCTTGTTGCCGCGAGGTGTCCGATGGTCACTGAGGCGGTCGCTCTGGTCTCTTCTTGTGTGTCGGCCTACTTCTGGAGCTGTTGGCCTTCTTTGTTGAACTTCTTTCTTTTGAACTCTGCCTCTGTTTAAACTGTATTCTTCCGAGCTGTGGAACTGCCTTCTTGCAGAACTGTGGAAACTCCTTGCTGCTGTGTAACTATACTGGAGAACTCGAACTTGAACTGTTGTAACTGCTGAACTCCTTAACTTGTTGAACTCCCTTCAACAGCTTCTTGTTGAACTCTGTAACTCCAGCACTGACTTCTGCTGAAAAACAGGCTTTCAACTGATCTCGAAACTGCAGAACTGCCTTCTGTTGAACTTGAACTGTTTTACTGCTGAACTCGAACTTGTAACTGTTGTAACTGCTGAACTGCTTGATGGGCCTTCAATTTTAATAAATTGAAGTGGCCTTATCTACCCGCCAAATCTACTCAGTTCATTGTCTGGTTTTTGCCGGGCTCGTAAATCGGTAACGACTTACTAGCACGTTAATTGGGTTTTTAACAGGCTTCAATCTCACCCATTGAACATGGCCTTATCTACCCGCCAAATCTACTCAGTTCATTATCTGAATTTTGGTGGGCCTGTTACCAGTAACTGCTCTGTAAGTGTCAAATGGGTTTTGGGATGGTTTGCATCCTGTCGATCTCCTTGGCTGATCACTGGTGATTGGTTTCGTGTTTTGGGTTTCTAGGCTGGACTCAGTCTTTTCTATAGCCTGGTCCTGAGTGATTTGTATTATGCATGTTTTCTGATGGGCCCTGTAATTGGTTTGATGGGGCCTGTTATTTTGGGTGGGACTGTCTTCTCCCAGGGTCTATTGTCAAAATGTTAATGCCTGCTGGGCTTGAGTAGGGTCATCCCGGTTCCCCAGACAGTGCGATTAGCTGCAATAACCAAAACTTCTTTTACAGAGGTTGAGCCCAACTTCCTTCACAGCCTTTTCTCCCTTTGCAGGCCCAGACATGTATTTAAAAAGCCAAAACTTGGTCTTTGGTGTAAGGGTTTTTTGGTCTCTCAGCCTGTGAGATTCGTGTGGCTCTGTGCAGCCCGGGTGCTAGTGCGGGTTTAGGCCTTGTTGCCTGTTCTGGTCTCCAGCCAGTCTGGGAGCACTAGACACACCTGTGAGTGGTTCGACCCACTCGCCCTTACGGTTCTAGACACTGGACTTAGATGCCAGAGCAGTAATGGAGATGAAACTCAGGTAGACTCGGTTGAATGGTACGAAATGGAAAATCTTTATTGCATAATATTTAAGATTACGAAATACATGTCATAAGCACAGATTAATGACAGTACAATCTTACACGCAGTTATGTAATTAATTTCAGGGAAACGAGGAACGAACGACACATCGTAAATGGGGGCACACATTACAATTATCCTTAATACTTGAAACCCTCCCCTATCAATATCTGTCCTAAGCTAGATTCGTAGGATTCGAGACTCATGCTCACCACTCGTGATAACTCGGAGAATTTCGAAAACTCTGATCGGATGTTTTTCACCGCAACACCCACGTGTCGATCAGTGGGTCTCCGGCCCCACTTGTTTACTCGTTTCTGCTCCGGCTAGCAGGCTGGAACGTCTGCTGTCATGAAGATCTGTGTTGTCCTCAGAGTTCCGAATCTACTCAAAAAAAGAGTCTTCCTGTGCCCTCGCACGGGTACGATAAAATTCGAAGAATAATCTTCCTGGCAGTTCTGTAAAACTCGAAGAAGTCTTCCTGGCAAGGAAAGTGTTTATTCGACCTACAGGCGCGGTCGGAGCTTACTGACCGTGGCGATAAGTATGGTCTTCTTCTCTTCTCATCTCATCTCATCTCATCTCATCTCATCTCATCTCATCTCATCTCGGGCCTTCGGTTCCAACACCGTTTACCGACTTATCGGGATGGTGCGCCCGCTTCAAGGCTTCAGAGCCCAGTTCTACACAGGTCTTCGCGACACGACACGGGGTAGATCCGAGCGGATCATAAAGTTCAACAGTCTTTTGAAAAGAGACACGAGGCAAGCAGGAACAAAACGGCGAGTCAAGAGCAGCCACGAGGATAAGAGTCAAGAGTCAAGAGCCAAGAATAAGAGAGAGATGGACGGTTTGGAGCTTGTAATTATAGTGCAAAATCTTCCGTTTCCCGCCCAACCTTAATGTCTTTTCTTTTGTTAGGGTTTGGCGCTCAAATGATCTTCGTTTTAATGGGTTTCGGGGCTACTCGTAATTGTCTGAGTACCTGTTAATATTTCTCCCATTGTTTAATCGGTCGGTGTTCTCCCTGGAGGGGTTTTGGGGCTTCCAAGTGTTTTCTGTAACTACCCGCTAACGGCTCTCTCATCGTAGAGTCGTTGGGATTTTACATATTAATGTCTTTGGATGGGTTCTTGATTACTTGGTACAATAGCTCTTATTCGCACCTGGGAGACCGATTTCAGTATTTATGTGTAGACTGTAAACCAATGATGCCTCGTGTATTATCTTAGATGTGCTGAGTCTTAATCGATCTTGCACAAATGTTTATTGGAACGCCATCTTGTCTGCCTGTCGAAAAGTCTAGAATGTTCTGTCACGAGGTGCGGTGGCCATTTTACAGGCTGCTCGTGTCCACTTTGAAAACCTGACAGTATTCTGCTGAAATAAAAGCTGTTTGAACGAAACTCTGTGTTTTTCTCCTTATTAATAAAATTTGCGATATATTGCGAATTCTACAGTCCCTCCTGTTGATGCGAATAACTCCGCTTATCGTATCAAAAAAATTGTGGTGAGCAATATTATCTCGATTTTCTCCGAATCCAGAAAATTTAATCCCATAACTTAAACTATCTAGGGTCTTTGCGTCGTCCTTATTTCCCAAGAAAATTACACTTTATATCACCGTAGGCATCATTTGCCTTTAAACTTACACCACTTGTTTTCCTTCCCGGCGTAACCAGGCCGATGCCTCTCGTATCACCTGTATATTCATCCTTTTATTTAGGGAAAGGAAAAAACAAAACCAAAACCAAACAATCATTTTTAACTACAACACCATCACCAAAATAATCAACACCAACTCTTAACACATGTCGAGTTCCAAACGTATTTACAGTCTTTGAAAATCATGATCGAGTACAAACTTCCGCGGCGCACGTAGCGAGCGGGAGTGACGCCATTTTCCGATTACACGGTGCTTTCGTCGTGCACGCGCACGTAACGTTCTCGCCACTCTCCCGTGTTTTCGTGCTTGGTGAGGCGTTTGCCTCTCTTACAATGTACGACCAATAGGTACACTACAATAAAAACTTGGCATACGACTAAAATGTGGGAGGCTATTCTGATCCATGAAGGTACTTCAATATTGGTGAACAGATTCCACCACGGTGGAATTACTATATCCAGAATGTCTGTCCCTATTTCGACAGTTTTCTGTTCGAGTGTGTAAAAATGTTTCTGTGACACCGCGACGGCTTTCAAAAGCTTGGTGAGGTGTTCAGGGTTAATTGCGTCTTTAAACCATTAATCTGGGTCTGCAGCTCCACACTATCTAGAGCGTTGACCACAGATGTACCAGTGTTAAACGCAGTGAACGCGTCGTTCACTACACCCCTTCTTTGAAACTTCATGTGGTGCAGTGTACAAACCTGTTTTATCAATTTCCGCGAAATCGAATTCGTAAAATTGTCTGAACATCTTGGTCAACAGGACCTGATATAACTGTTCCGTCTTTTTGGGGCACCACTCTGGTAACCGCACCTCGGTGAGATTTAAAATCACCGAGGCCACCGCGTAATGTACCCCTTGAAATAGTATCTGGTCTGTGGGGACCAGTACCAAACCATTCCCGGGTCCCTTACTGGTTTTAGGGCACCCTTCCTCTTTAGCTAGAACCACCGGAATCGTGGGCGGGGCTTTGCGTGGGCGCGTAATGAGTTCAGTGGCATTTACCGGGATCGAAGAGTATGGGGCTCCGCACCCACTGGTGCTCGCATCCCACCTCATCCCCTGTCCGTTATCCTGCCATTGATTAATGAAAAATATGGAGATGCCTTTGGGGCAAGCGTACTTTGACCCCCACATGCATACATAAATTCCCTCATCCGGTTCCCACCATTTGTCCCAACAGACTCTCACTTGTCCGTTTGTCCCCGTAATTGTCCGATGGGTATTATTACCCAGTCATTCCCACTCGACCGAAGAGTTCCTCATGTTTTTGCTCAGCTTTCGCAGCCACCACCATCGGCTCAATGGGACATTCCCATTACAAGTCAAACAAATCCGTTTGCCGACGGTGACGCTGATCCTGGGTGCGATGATCCTTACTTTGGGGCACATTAAAGAAGTCTCTTGGTAGGCAAACCCCGATGTGCTGGAATACTCAGTTGAGTTCGTTCCCAGCCATCCTGGCCACCTTCCCTTGTGGAAATAGGTGGTGGTCTCCTCAGCCTCCCGTCTTCCGGTCCCATCCACCGTGATGGGGGCCGTGTCCCCGGAGCATCCAAACACCACGACATCCTTGGTGCGGCCTCGATAGGCCAATCCACATCCGATTGCCGCGAGCAATACTAGAATTCGTTCCATCCTTCCTTGGTTCCTGTGATCAGATAGAATGAGGTAGCCAGCCTCGCAAGAGTCTCTGGCTTTTGTGAAGGGTGAGCGGGTCCCCTGACCTCACCTCACGTAAACTTCAATGTTTACTAAATAAACTTTAACTAAACCTATCTCTAAAGCTCCCATCATTTTGCCATTTTCTGTTAAGATTAAACTACAAACTTAACCTGATTTAAAACTATAACCTTATTTAAAACTATAAACTTATAACCTTAAACTATAAACCTAGAAACTTATTCTTAACCTTAAACTTATAAACTGTACAGCGCCGCCCGTTCCCAGGGCGGCCCCTTTAAATTCTGAGAAGGCTGCTGCGAGCTCTTCCCGACGGTGGGAGGGCACTGACCCCTCCCTTTGATCTGCCGCAGCCTGTTGCTGCTGCGATGGGACTGGGCCCTTCCTGGGCTGCCCTAACCTTGAGCCTACGCCTTGGGGCAGTCTGGGGACATGACCACATTTTCCTGGGCTGGGGTGCTCGACTTGACGTCCGAGGAGTTGTCGGGGGCAGGAAGCCCAGGACCGACGGACCAGGTTCCGAGACTTCCACCGGGACGGCCTGTGGTCACACCACAGTCGCTGGCTCCGCCTCCCCTGACTCCGCCTCCCTGACCTCGGGACTTGCAGCTTGTGGCACCGCCCTGCTCGGCCCAGCAGGCGGCCCTTCACTCGCAATCCCTACCTCCCTCGAGGGCAGGACGTTCAAGGCGGGCGGCTCGGGCTCTGAGGTTTCCGCCGTCTCGCCCTGTGGTCTCACAGCGGCTGGCTCCGCCTCCCCTAGCTCCTCCCTCCTGTGTTCGGGACCTGCAGCCTCGGTGTCCACCCTGTGTGGATCTCTATCTGCAGCCCCTGTCCTCCCTATACCTGAATCGGGGGCGACCCTTGCGTCCTCCGATACCCACTCTCCACTACCTTCACTGTCCTCATCTGACTTGAGTTCCCGGAACTCTCCCTCATCTGACTCCCAACCCCACAAAAATGTTTCACAATTTTCCAGGATGCCTCCTTCCCTGATGCAAGCTGCTCTGCCTGCCTGTGTGCCCTGTGGTCCTACCTGGGGCTGGGAGTCCCCACTCGCAGGCTTTTTCCCTGTGGTTGGCCCTTGTGCACCTGGCTTGTACAGTTTGCACTGGTTTAAATCCCTGCTTCTGGCTCCCTTGTAGGCTGCTTTTATCTCTCTAAGCTGCCCTTCTAGCCTGAGCACGTCTAACTTTCCCATTAAGCGGGCGTTCTCCTCCCGCAGGGCCTGCTCTCTAAGCTGCCCTTCCAGCCCATCTATTTTCCCTATTAAGCAGGCGTTCTCCTCCCGCAAGGCCTGCTCTTTTAACCTGGCCTCCTCACCGGAGACTCCCTCCTGTGCATGTCTTTTAAAAGGACACAGGTAGGCAGGCTGCGTGGGCTCTAGTCATTGGGTACTATTGGACGGGCCTGTGGCACCTGCGGGGCCGGTAGCAACCGCCACCCTTCCATGCGCACTCATGAGGTTGCGCATGGCTCCCAACACTGATTCGATCGCGTCGGGATGGATGGGTGCACTAGCTCCCCTATCAGAGACAGGCGCCTGGGCTCGGACCGCGGGATTTCTATCCCTGGAATCCTTCCAAGGGTTCCTGCAGTTCTTGCGCCAGTGCCCTGTCTTCCCACACCCGTAACAAGCATTGCTGGCCTGCGGGGCGCGGTTACCCTCCTGATGCCACTCCTTTTGAGCCGGGGCTGCGGGTCGTACCTCATGCACCTTTCCCTTAAGGGGACGTGCTCCCATACTCCTGGTATTACGGTACCCTACCGTGAGTCGATTTAGGACCGACTCCTCTGTAGTGGCGGGGTTAGTGGGATCAAACCATGCTTTTGCCTGCTCCCTGACGGCTGGCAAACTGTTGGTCACTATACACCTGAGCCAATAAGTTAAACCGACACCGTCTAGGCGGTGACGCGCTGGTGCGCCTGGGCAGCTACGTTGATATACTGGCCACAGCCTGTCGGCGAAAACCTTCGGGGGTTCTCCCTCCATCTGCACTGT
Organism: Squalus acanthias; assembly: GCA_030390025.1. Classification (NCBI taxonomy): domain Eukaryota; kingdom Metazoa; phylum Chordata; class Chondrichthyes; order Squaliformes; family Squalidae; genus Squalus; species Squalus acanthias. The sequence continues at coordinate 85,293,696 of CM059428.1, read as the reverse complement.
TTGTCCCAGTCTAATGAACGGAACTTCATCGTCCATTCCCAACACTTCTAGGACCTCATCTCTTAGCTCCCCATAGGTATTAATTCCCCTCTTGCTCTCGTCTGAGAGACACTGAAGGATCGAGCTGTCTAATGAGAATAACAGCATTTTTGCTTTTTCCCCATCATCGCAGCCGTTAATGGCTGCGGTTTGCTCTACTTCCCTGAAATGTACGGAAGGGTCGTCTGACTCGGCCAGCTTCCGTACGTGACTGATCATAACTCTCAGCTGGTGTGAGCTGTGAGGCAACACAAGCTGGTTGAGGAGATCCCCTGGTTCCCCACCGTTTCTGCTTGGGCCCCTTTTTATACCCGTAACTGGACACAACGGTCCCTTTTCCACTTCTCCCTTTGTGGGCTCTTTCGTTTCTTCTACTACGTCCTCCCTTACCCAGGTTTCCGAATAGCTGGGTGGCGCGGAGGGCGTAGTGGCTAATACTTCCTTTGCTTTACTGGGTGGGAATTTCTGAAACTCCTCATCTACTAGTGGCTGGTGTGCTGACGGACTGATAAGGCACACCATGCCGTGCGCTTTGTTCATGGCATTTTTAAGGTTCCCTATCTCTCTTTGGCAGACGCTGTGATCGGCCCCCTGAAATTTATCCTTGAGGGCCATCTTATATGCCGCCCTAACCCCCGTTAAGCTCTCTTCCTGGGCTTTTATTTGGGCAGCTAGGCGGGCACATCGTTCCTTTAATCTACCCTCACTTAACTTTGCCTCGGTGACCTGGCACTCGAGGTAATCTATTTTTGCTTCATGGTGGTTGGCGACTAACTGGCGTTCTTGATGTAACGCATTTAAAGTCGTGATGAGCTGCTGCCCCCCTGCGACCTTCTCGTCCATTTCCACCTCTAAACTCTTGATCTGAGCTGCCTGCGCTGTAATGACCTGGTTTGAAATCTGGACCTGCCTTTTATAACACATTAACCAGACTGCTTTCTCGACTGTCTTTTTATGTTCCTTACTATCTGTCCACCTCTCGGCTGCCTCTAGTGGACACTTATCCACTAGCAGGTCACTTATCCATTTCTTAGTCAAATTTACTTTTCCGAACACATAATCTGCTATTCTCTCTTCCATGACATTTCGCCCATTCATACCAGGGTCTAACACATTATTCTCTCGCTGCCAGTGTCCTGCCGCGGTCGCCATTTTCTGTAAGGGTTTTTTGGTCTCTCAGCCTGTGAGATTCGTGTGGCTCTGTGCAGCCCGGGTGCTAGTGCGGGTTTAGGCCTTGTTGCCTGTTCTGGTCTTCAGCCAGTCTGGGAGCACTAGACACACCTGTGAGTGGTTCGACCCACTCGCCCTTACGGTTCTAGACACTGGACTTAGATGCGAGAGCAGTAATGGAGATGAAACTCAGGTAGACTCGGTTGAATGGTACGAAATGGAAAATCTTTATTGCATAATATTTAAGATTACGAAATACATGTCATAAGCACAGATTAATGACAGTACAATCTTACACGCAGTTATGTAATTAATTTCAGGGAAACGAGGAACGAACGACACATCGTAAATGGGGGCACACATTACAATTATCCTTAATACTTAAAACCCTCCCCTATCAATATCTGTCCTAAGCTAGATTCGTAGGATTCGAGACTCATGCTCACCACTCGTGATAACTCGGAGAATTCCGAAAACTCTGATCGGATGTTTTTCACCGCAGCACCCACGTGTCGATCAGGGGGTCTCCAGCCCCACTTGTTTACTCGTTTCTGCTCCGGCTAGCAGGCTGGAACGTCTGCTGTCATGAAGATCTGTGTTGTCCTCAGAGTTCCGACTCTACTCAAATAAAGAGTCTTCCTGTGCCCTCGCACGGGTACGATAACATTCGAAGAATAATCTTCCTGGCAGTTCTGTAAAACTCGAAGAAGTCTTCCTGGCAAGGAAAGTGTTTATTCGACCTACAGGCGCGGTCGGAGCTTACTGACCGTGGCGATAAGTATGGTCTTCTTCTCTTCTCATCTCATCTCATCTCATCTCATCTCATCTCATCTCATCTCATCTCGGGCCTTCGGTTCCAACACCGTTTACCGACTTATCGGGATGGTGCACCCGCTTCAAGGCTTCAGAGCCCAGTTCTACACAGGTCTTCGCGACACGACACGGGGTAGATCCGAGCGGATCATAAAGTTCAACAGTCTTTTGAAAAGAGACACGAGGCAAGCAGGAACAAAACGGCGAGTCAAGGGCAGCCACGAGGATAAGAGTCAAGAGTCAAGAGCCAAGAATAAGAGAGAGATGGACGGTTTGGAGCTTGTAATTATAGTGCAATATCTTCCGTTTCCCGCCCAACCTTAATGTCTTTTCTTTTGTTAGGGTTTGGCGCTCAAATGTCTTGTATAGGGTGATCTTCATTTTAATGGGTTTCGGGGCTACTCGTAATTGTCTGAGTACCTGTTAATATTTCTCCCATTGTTTAATCGGTCGGTGTTCTCCCTGGAGGGGTTTTGGGGCTTCCAAGTGTTTTCTGTAACTACTCGCTAACGGCTCTCTCATCGTAGAGTCGTTGGGATTTTACATATTAATGTCTTTGGATGGGTTCTTGATTACTTGGTACAATAGCTCTTATTCGCACCTGCGAGACCGATTTCAGTATTTATGTGTAGACTGTAAACCCATGATGTCTCGTGTATTATCTTAGATGTGCTGAGTCTTAATCGATCTTGCACAAATGTTTATTGGAACGCCATCTTGTCTGCCTGTCGAAAAGTCTAGAATGTTCTGTCACGAGGTGCGGCGGCCATTTTACAGGCTGCTCGTGTCCACTTTGAAAACCTGACAGCATTCTGCTGAAATAAAAGCTGTTTGAACGAAACTCTGTGTTTTTCTCCTTATTAATAAAATCGCGATATATTGCGAATTCTACATTGGTCTTAAATTCCTTGGCCCAGAAATTGATCTCGCTCTGTTCCCGCGGGGGTAAGCCTTCCCCGCGATGTCTCACCTCGCTTATGCTTTTTCTGATCCAGCTCGCACGAACTTGATGTTCCAGACATCAGCTGTGCTGGGCTTGCGTATCCCAGCGGCGCAGTTAATTCGTGCGAGCTGTGGGATCACGTGACTCAGTTAGAGCCAATGGCAGCACACCATCTTCCATTCATAAGTCTCACAGCATGGCTGTGAGACTTATGAATCTTACACCCCCCCAAAATAACAGCTAAAGCTCAATTAAATTTTAAAAAAAAACCATCACATTAATAAAATAAGTATAGTTAATTAAATTAACCATTTTAAATAAAAAATTAAATTATTGAAAAAATTTAAAATCTTTTAAAAAGTTATAAAAATAAACTTACCTGTCTTTAAAGTCTATAAAAAAGATATACCTGTAAAAAAAATTCACTACTTACCTTCTTAAAAGCGGGTCTTACTCCTCCTTTTTACATTTCCAAAATCTTCCCTACTTACCTGCGCGTCCAAAGCATGAAGTGCACAGCGTGCGCGCAGCCTGTAGCGCGCACGCGATGCACTCAGGCCCCGCCCCTTTTCGGAAGAGCAATTGCCGGTTTTCAGCGCATGCGCAGGGCATGCAGAAAACCGGCAATTGGAGTGGGAATACGCGAGAGTACGCAGTGCGTACTCTCGCGTCCCGGGATCAATTTTCGGCCCAATATGTTAGGCCCAAATGCATTTTTATCACTCTGAGGTAGTTCCAAAGTCCATTTTCCTTAGGTTTTTGGGGATCTGCAAATTTTGGAAACCTTACACACTATTGACCTCAGAGAATGCACAGTGCTGACACAATTGAGTTCAGAGAATGCACAGCACTGAGACTATCGAGTTCAGGGAACACACAGCGCTGCCACTATCGTGATCCGCGAATGCGTAGCTTTGACACTATCGAGTTCAGAAAATGCACAGTGCTGACACTATCGAGTTCAGAAAATGCACAGCGCTGACACTATTGAGTTCAGTGAACGCACAGCATTGACACTATCGAGATCCGAGAATGCATAGCTTTCACACTATAGAGTTCAGAGAGTGCACAGCGCTCACACTGTCGAGTTCAGAGAATGCACATCGCTGACACTATCGAGTTCAGAGAATACACAGCAATGACACTATCGAGTTCAGAGAATACACAGCACTGACACCATCGAGTTCAATGAATGCACAGCACAAACACTGCTGAGTTCAGAGAACGCACAGCGCTGACACTATGGAGTTCAGAGAACTCACAGCGCTGACATAGAAACATAGAAGATAGGAGCAGGAGTAGGCCATTTGGCCCCTCAAGCCTGCTCCGCCATTTAATGAGATCACGGCTGATCATCCAAATTCAGTACCCTGTCCCTGCTTTCTCCCCATATCCCTTGATCCCTTTAGCCTTAAGAAATATATCTAACTCCTTCTTGAATATATTTAAGGAATTGGCCTCAACTGCCTTCTGTGGTAGAGAATTCCACAGGTTCACCACTCTCTGGGTGAAGAAATTCCTTCTCATCTCAGTCCTAAATGGCTTACCCCATATCCTTCGACTGTGACCCCTGGTTCTGGACTCCCCCGCCATCGGGAACATCCTTCCTGCATCTAGTCTGTCTAGTCCTGTTAGAATTTTATAAGTTTCAATGAGATCCCCTCTCATTCTTCTAAACTCTAGCAAATACATGCCCAATCGACCCAATCTCTCTTCATACATCATTCCTGCCATCCCAGGTATCAGTCTGGTGAATCTTCGCTGCACTCCCTCCATGGCAAGAACATCCTTCCTCAGATAAGGCGACCAAAACTGCACACAGTACTCAAGGTGTGGTCTCACCAAGGCCCTGTACAACTGAAGCAAGACATCCTTGCTCCTGTATTCGAATCCTCTTGCTATGAAGGCCAACATACCATTTGCCTTCTTAACTGCCTGCTGCACCTGCATGCTTACCTTCAGCGACTGGTGCACAAGGACACCCAGGTCTCGTTGCACTTCCCCTTTTCCCATTCTATTGCCGTTCAGATAATAATCTGCCTTCCTGTTTTTGCCACCAAAGTGGATAACCTCGCATTTATCCACATTATACTGCACCTGCCATGCATCTGCCCAATCACCCAACCTGTCCAAATCATACTGGAGTTTCTCTGCATCCTCCTCACAACACACACGCCCACCCAGCTTTGTGTCGTCTGCAAACTTGGAGATATTAAATATAGTTCCCTCGTCTAGATCATTAATATATATTGTGAATAACTGGGGTCCTAGCACCTATCCCTGTGGTGCCCCACTAGTCACTGCCTGCCACTCGGAAAAAGACCCGTTTATTCCAACTCTTTGCTTCCTGTCTGCCAACCAGTTCTCTATCCAAGTCAGTATCTTACCCCCAATCCCATGTGCTTTAACTTTGCACGCTAATCTCTTATGCGGGACCTTATCGAAAGCCTTCTGAAAGTCCAAATACACCACATCCACTGGTTCACCCTTATCTATTCTACAAGTTACATCCTCAAAAAATTCCAGTAGATTAGTCAAGCATGACTTACCTTTTGTAAATCCATGTTGACTTTGTCCGATCCTGTCACTGTTTTGCAAGTGCTCTGCTATTACATCTTTTATAATGGACTCTAGCATTTTCCCCACTACCGATGTCAGACTTACCGGTCTATAATTCCCCGTTTTCTCTCTCCCACCCTTTTTAAATAGTGGGGTTACATTCGCTACCCTCCAATCCATGGGAACTGTTCCAGATTCTATAGAATTTTGGAAGATGACCAGCAATGCATCTACTATTTCTAGGGCCACTTCCTTAAGTACCCTAGGATGTAGATTATCAGGCCCTGGGGAAGTATCGGCCTTCAATCCCATCAATTTCCCGAACACCATTTCCCTACAAATACAGATTTCATTCAGTTCCTCCCTCTCATTAGACCCTATGTTCCCCGACAAGTCTGGGAGGTTATTTGTGTCCTCCTTTGTGAAGACAGAACCAAAGTATGTATTTAATTCAGAGCTATCGAGTTCTGAGAACGCACATCGCTGACAATATTGAGTTCAGAGAACGCACAGCGCTGACACTATCGAGTTCAGAGAACATACAGCGCTGACACTAATGAGTTCAGAGAAGGCACAGAACTGTCACTATTGAGTTCAGAGAATACACAGCGTTGATACAATCGAGTTCAGAGAACGCACAGTGCTGACACTAACAACTTCTGAGAATGCACAGCACTGACACTACTGAGTTCAGAGAAAACACAACACTGACACTTGTAAGGTTTCCAAAATTTACAGATCCCCAAAACCTAAGGAAAAAGGACTTTGGAACTACCACAGAGTGATAAAAATGCAATTGGGCCTAACATAAGGAATTTAAGACCAAAAACCAAGTTTTGGCATTTTAAAAACATGTCTGGGCCTGTAAAGGGACAAGGAGGTGGGTTCGACCTGTGTAAAAGCAGTATGGCTATTGCAGTTAATTACACTGTCTGGGGAACCGTGATGACCCCACTCAAGCCCCAGCAGACATTAATGTTTTGACAATAGACGCTGGGAGAAGGCAGTCCCACCCAAAATACAGGCCCCATCAAAACCGATTACAGGGCCCATCAGAAACATGCATAATAAAACCCACTCGGACCCATTCTGTAGAAAGACCAAGTCCAGCCTAGAAAACCAAACACAAAATCAATCACCAGTGATCAACCAAGGAGATCGACAGGATGCCAGCCATCCCAAAAGCCATTTGACACTTACAGAACAGTTACTGGTAACAGGCCTGCCAAAATCAGAAAATGAACTGAGCAGATTTGGCGGGTAGATAAGGCCATGTTCAATGGGTGAGATTGAAGGCCTGTTAAAAAACCAGTTAACACGTTAGTAAGTCGTTACCGATTAACGAGCCCGCCAAAACCAGACAATGAACTGAGCAGATTTGGCGGGTAGATAAGGCCACTTCAACTCAGTATAATTGAAGGCCCGTTAAGCAGTTCAGTGTGGTCATCAGAAGAAGAAGAAACAAGGAAGAAGACAAGCCGAGCTGGAAGTGAGTCGGCATCGCTCACCACTCAGACACACCTGAGTCCAGCTCGTGAAGATACCACGTCGGCGGACCTCCAACAACGGTCCCAACACAGTCACTCGGAGCAACAAGCAGCAACAAGTCACCGACGGCTCCACGAGGTCGACCGACACACTAATCAAGGCCTAAAACAATCGCAGAAACCAAAGGCCTCAAGAAACCAACAACCGCACATTACCCCCAACTGACCGGGTAATAGCAGGCCACCGCGACCAACAAAGACCAACTCAAGGGAAGAAAAACCCGAAGAACCACAAAGTTTCCAAAGAAATTGGGTACTCACCAGATAAATCCAAAACAACATCCTACAGAATTAGCGGACTCGCGAAGACTGACCAGAGATGCAGGTGAAGTCCTCTACCGCGTACGGGGTACGGCAGACACTAACCGCCATAAACAGCGAACCCCAAAAACGCGATTTAGCCCAACTGTCAAGGATTGGTGAGCATTATCCCTGGTCCTTCAAAACCTAACTTAGCTAGTAAAGTGGGGTTGGGAGGGGTGAAGTATTGTTCTACTGTCATTTCCCTCGCTTGTACCGAAGTATTCCCCACCTTTAGAGTGTTAAGAGTGTTATTATTATTGGTGTTTTACCTTTTTAATAAAGATTAAAGTTCTTTCATCAAACTCAGTTGTCTGCTGCACCTTTTATCACAACCCCCAAATAAGTCCAAGGTCTAGAACCAAGGGAGTGGGAGCGATTCAAACCGCTCAGAAGTCAGAGGTGAAGCTGACACAAAACACCACCCCCTATGCACTGTCAAGTTCAGCAAATTCACATCACTGACACTATTGAGTTCAGAGCATACACAGCGCTAACACTGTCGTGTTCAGAGAATGCACAGCACTGACAGTGTCGGGTTCAGAGAATTCACAGCAGTGACACTGTCGTGTTCAGAGATGTAGGGGGTAATGTTTTGTGTCAACTTTGCCTCTGACTTCTCAGTGGTTCGAATCGCTTCCACTCCCTTGGTTCTAGACCTTGGACCTATTTGGGGGTTGTGATAAAAAGGTGCAGCAGACAACTGAGTTTGATGAAAGAACTTCGATCTTTATTCAAGAAAGTAAAACACAACACAAACACTCTTAACACTCTAAAAGTGGGGAACACTTCGGTACAAGCGAGGGAAATAACATTAGGAAATACTTCACCCCTCCCAATCCCACTTCACTAGCTAGGTTGGGCTCTGGAGAACCAGGGATAATGCTCACCAAAGGAATCCTTGACAGTTGAGAGTTAGGGTTTAGAGTCTTTTGAGTAAAAAGTTTCGTAAGGCCCTTGTTGCCGCGAGGTGCCCGATGGTCACTGAGGCGGTCGCTCTGGTTTCTTCTTGCGTGTCGGCCTGCTTCTGGAGCTGTTGGCCTTCTTTGTTGAACTTCTTTCTGTTGAACTCTGCCTGTTTAAACTGTCTTCTTCCGAGCTGTGGAACTGCCTTCTTGCAGAACTGTAACTGTTGTGCTGGAGAACTGGAGAACTCCCTTCTTACTAAACTGTCTTCTTTAACTGCTCAACTCGCTTCTCCTGAACTCTGTAACTCCAGCACTGACTTCTGCTGAAAACAGGCTTTCAATTGAACTCGAAACTGCAGAACTGGCTTCTGTTGAACTTGAACTGTTTTACTGGAGAACTGTTGAGAACGGGTTTTTAATTATAAGATTTGAGGCCTCGTTAACAGTAACTGTTTTGTAAATGTGTGAAGTGGTTTCAGGATAGCTCCATCCTGTCAATCTGTTGTTTAATCGAGTTTGAATTGTCCTCATGTTTTGGGTTTCTTGACTGGGCCTTGGACTTCTATAGAATGTTTGCTTTATGTATGTATCCTGATGGGCGCTGTAATCGGTTTGATGGGACCTGTTGTTTTGGGTGGGACTGTCTTCTCCTCGGGTCTATTGTCAAAATGTTAATGCATGCTGGGGCTTTGAGTGAGGTCATCCCGGTTCCCCAGACAGTGCAATTAACTGCAATACCCAAAACTGCTTTTACAGATGTCGAATCGACCTCTTGTTCCTTTACAGGCCCAGACATAGTTTTAAAATGCCAACACTTGGTTTTTGGTCTTACAATCTCTTAGGTTAGGCCCAAATACAATATTATCACTCTGAGGTAGTTCCAAAGTCCTTTTTCCTTCGGTTTTGGGGATCTGTAAATTTTGGAAACCTTACAGTCCCTCCTGCGATACTTTAATTCACTACAGTATCATTGTGGGTGGACAAAATTCCTGATCTACGAAAACCAACCTTCCCCTGTGTTACCGAGACTAAAACCCAAAAACATACATTCCCCTTTTTGGTGTAGTGTTCCAATGCCGACACAGGTAAGAATTCAGTTACATTCATATCCAAGCACGGAGGGGGTCCAACGCCCTTGCACCACTTGGAAGACACAGTGCATACATAGTAAAAATAATACACAATCACAAACTTTATTAATTTTAATAAAAACAAATTAAGGCTCACCCTAAACCTGGCCATAGGCTTTATTGTAATGCTGGTCCCATGCTTTCTCATGTCGGGATTGGCATGCCGATTTCCTCTCTGTAGGGACGCACAAAACAGATAGCCATGTCCCGAGAAGGTTCTCTGGCTTCTGTAAGGGATTCTGACCCTGCGTGTCTCGCAGCCTGTGAGATTCACGCGGCTCTGTGCAGCCTGTATGTCAGTGCGGGTCTAGGCCTTGTTGCCTGTTCTGGTCTCCAGCCAGTCTGGGAACACTAGACACACCTGTGAGTGGTTCGAATCACTCTCCCTTACGGTTCTAGACACTGGACTTAGATGCGAGAGCAGTAATGGAGATGAAACTCATGTAGACTTGGTTTGAATGGTACGAAATGGAAAATCTTTATTGCATGATACTTAAGATTATGAAATACATGTCATAAGCACAGATTAATGACAGTACAATCTTACAAACAGTTATATAGTCGATCTTAGGGAAACGAGGAACGAACGGCACAAAGTAAATAGGGGCACACATTACAAATATCCTTAATCCTTAAACCCTCCCCTATCAATATCTATCCTAAACTAGATTCGTAGGATCTCGAGACTCATGCTCACCACTCGTGATAACTCGGAGAAATTCCGAATAGCTGATCGGATGTTTTTCACCGCAGCACCCACGTGTCGGTCAGGAGATCTCCTGGTCCCACTTGTTTACTTGCTTCTGCTGCTCCGGCTAGCAGGCTGGAACGTCTGCTGTGATGAAGATCTGTATTGGTTGGTTTAACAGGTACTTTTCGAGCACAGTTGTCGATATCGTCGATACGATATGTTTCCTTGCAAGTTCGAAGAAGTCTTCCTGGCGAGGAAAACTTGGCTAATCGACCTACAGGCGCGGTCGGGATTTACTGACCGTGGCGATGGATATGGTCTTCCTCTCTTCTCATCTCATCTCATCTCATCTCTTCTCGGGCCTTTTGGTTCCGATACCGGTTACCAATATAGGTCTTCGTTACGCGACACGAGGTAGATCCGAACGGATCAGAAAGTTCAACAGTCTTTTCAGAAGAGGCAACAGGCAAGCTGAAGCCCAACTACGAGTACACAGGAGCAGCCACGAGGTTACGAATCGACCGGATAAGAGCACAGGAGCAGCCACGATGATAAGAGCAGCAAGAGAAAGAATGGACGGTTTGGAGCCTGCAATTATAGTGCAAAATCTTCCGTTTCCCGCCCAACTATAATGTCCATTCTTTTGTTTAAGGTCTGGCGCTCAAATGTCTTGTATGGGTGATCTCCGTTCTTAATGGGTTTCGGGGCTACTCGTAAATGTCTGAGTACCTGTTAATATTTCTCCCATTGTTAAATCGGTCGGTAATCTCCCTGGAGGGGTTTGGGGCTTCCAAGTGTCCTGTATAACTACCTGCTAACGGCTCTCTCATCGTAGAGTCGTTGGGATTTTACATATTAATGTCTTTTGGATGGGCCCTTGATTACTCGGTACAATGGCTTTCCTTTGTACCTGGGAGACCGATTTCAGTATCTATGTGTATACTGCAAACCCATAATGTCTCGTGTATTATCTTCACTGTGCTGAATCTTAATCGATCTTGCACAAATGTTTATTGGAACGCCATCTTGTCTGCCTGTTGAAAAGTCTAGAATGTTCTGTCACGAGGTGCGGCGGCCATTTTACAGGCTGCTTGTGTCCACTTTAAACCTGCCAGCATTCTACTGAAATAAAAGCTGTTTGAACGAAACTCTGTGTTTTCTCCTTATTAATAAAATCGCGATATATTGCGAATTCTACACTTGACAGGTGATCGAGTCTCGAAAACTTTAAACTTCCTTAAGTAAAAATCCTCAAAACTAGAATTCTTAAAAATCCTAAAACTACCAAAACTGTAAAACACATCTAAAATACATTAAAACTCTGTACATTCGCCGAACGTCTCCGAACGGCCAGGTCAATCCCTGTATGGCCTCTGCCTTGGGCAGCTTCTGAGCAGCCGGTACGCCTGGGCGTAAGGTGGCTTGTACCACAGGACCCTGAGAGTCCTTCTTAAAACAACTGAGGGTTTCCCTGAATCTCTGACAATCCCGGGAGAGTCCCCTCCTGTGCTGTAGAACACTGCCCCCTTTGGTGTAGCTGCTGAGTCCCTGTCCTGTCCTGTGGGTTCCTCGCAGCCTCAGGCTGCAGGCTGGGGATCCCTAACCTTTAAACGCTCCCTGGCCTTGGGCAATCCTTTTCAGGTTGCAGCCCCTTTTGGGCTGACCCACTGATGTACCAGTGACCACGGCAGTTTCGGCTGTGGTGTGCGAGGAGACCTTCTCAGGACTCTGGCCACTGGGGGTGTGCCTGAGTCCCACATAATCGGTGGAGTGTACCCTCCTGTGATACAAGCCACTGTCCCCACCGCTGCAGCCTGTGAGTCTGCCACAGCTGCTGGCTGGGGATTTCTAACTTTGGGGTGGTCCACCTTTGCTGACTGTTCCCTTTACTTGGGTTTAAACAGCTTGCATTGGTTGATGTGAAACCACTTTGTACGGCGGGGCATCTTTATGGCATAGACCATGGGGCTTGCCTTGTCCACAATGTGGTAGGGCCCCATGTACAGTGGTTCTAATCTCCCCACCCGGGCAAGATTCCTAACCATGACCTGATCCCCTATCTCCTACTCGTGGTGCCTGCGGGGTTGGAGCAGCAATCGGTTACTCCGATGCTGTTTTCCCATGTTGCTCGCAGCCTGCCAGAGGACCTGTTTAAGGTGGTCAAACAGATTCCTGACGAATCTGTTCCGGCTCACCTCTCTGAGCTGCCCTTCCGTGAGCACCGGGGCTATGTAAGGGGTCACGGTACTGGTGCGAGGTGAGGCCTTCGTTGCCTATACTATTGCTTGCTCTGGTCTCCGGCCAGACTTTTGCAATAAGCACCTGTGAGTGGTTCGACCCACTCGCCCTTACGGTTCTGACACCTGGACTTAGATGCAAGGAGCAGTAATGCAGAGAAAAGACTCAAATAGACCCGGTCGAATAGCACGAAATGAATATCTTTATTGCATGGCGTCTAAAATCATGAAATACATGTCATAGGCGCAGATCAAAGAGAGTACAAGTATACACACGTTCATAAAATTTGGTCTATGGAAATGGGGAACACACGACACATTGTAAAAGGGGGAACACATTATACATTAACCTTAGAAAACCACCCTCCCTCAATATACCTAAACTACGTCTGGATTTGTAGGATCGGAAAACATGCTCACCACTCGGCTCACTTCGGAAATTTAAAGTGAGGCACTCAGCTCGTTTTGCTGCAGCGCCTGACTGTCACGTGGTTGTAAGGGTTTCTGCACCCCACTTGTTTACTCTTGCTGCCGCGAAAGGTAAGCCAGATTCCCTGATGTCATGAAGTGGTCGATGGATTCAGACCGGATCGTGGAGTAGTCCGTAGAATTCAAAGAAAACGGTTCATGTAGTAGTCTGTAGAATTCAAAGATGGATTCTGTCGTTATATCTTCGGGCGCGGTCGGGGTTTACTGACCGTGGCGGCACATGGAATTTCTTCTCGTCTTTCTTCTCGTCTTTCTTCTCGTCACTCGGGCCTCGCTCGGGAACACACCGCTGTGTTGCCCTGATGGGTCCGGACACCGTTTACCGACGATCGGAATGGTGTACCCTGCCGCCTGCCGTGTCGAGGTGGCTCGTTCTGAGGTTCCGTTTCTGGCCGACACGGACCACGAACAACAAACTCGAACTTGACCTCCACCCAACACTCGAATAACCGACCAGCACAGCACCGCCGAAGGAACCAGCGCAAGAGCAGAGAGGAGTCCAGGAAGAGTCCAGAGCCAAGAGTCAAGAGAGCGATGGACATTTGTCCTCTATAGTTATAGGGGGAGAAATTCAGTATCGCCCCATTTGGGGCGCAATTATCGGCCGGGCGCAAAGATTAGCGCCTGGCGCTAATTATCGCCACCGACTGCAAACTTGACTTTTATCGCCCCTAGAGGTGATTGGAGCGCTAAATCAGGCGCTGCACACCTGTCTTAAGGCGCAAAGGCCGAGGAGCGAGGCGCTACCTCAGAGCGCTGGCGAAGCTCATGTAATGTCAGTCAGCAGTGGAACACACACACAATGGCACGGGCCAGTTCTTAAAGGGGATGGTTAATCTTGCTTTCCATCCACATCCTGCTCATTGCAGCCTTGAATCTCGGCCTGGAGAGACCTGCACATCAAATCTGCTGGAAAGAACAATGAAGAGTACCAGGCAAAGAGCTCAGAGTGCAGCCCCCACACTCTCTTCTAAATCGATACAAGGAATGGCAAATCAAAATGAACCTGCAAAGTGCTGCTCAGTACCCAAAACTCCTTCACACAACGTTGAATCTCTTCAGAAGTCTCTCTCTCTCTCTCTCTCTCAGAATGCGTAGTTCAAAAATGGCACCAACAATAAAAGGCAGGAAGCGGTCACATTTAAATAGCGCCTCCCCCTTTCCCTTCATGACTGCAGAACGCTCCCCTCAACCTGTCGTTGTTAGCGTCAGGCGGTAAGGCAGGGGGCGTCACTCAATATCCGCTCCGGGGCGATACCGGGTCGTTGCGCACTCGACTGACGTCACGATCTGCCGGCTCAGGAGATCGTGGCGGTAGTGTTTAGTGCCGCCGCAAAATGTCTAGTTAATTTCGCAAGCGGCGCAAACTTCGCCGCGCCTGGGCGCTAGATGCTTTGCGCACCATTAGCGCCCTCTTAAGGCGCTAACGGGAGGCGCAACCAACTGAATTTTTCCCCCATACTGTTTTGTCGGCCTTATCTCCCGCTCAAATCTAAATGTTATCCTTTGTGTGATTTTGGCGCCCAAAACTCCCAGCATGGGGCGATTATCTTCTTAACGGGTTTCGGTAACACCTGAAACTGGCCAACTATCCGTTAATACCTTCTCCGTTGTTGAGCCAGCCAGGATGTGTATGAATCGTCTCCTCGACTGGTTTTGGGGCCCCCCGAATACTGGCTTAATCACCCGCCAATGTCTCTCTCATTGTTGAGCCGGGGGGGTATTTGTGTATTGATGTGTCTGGATGGGTTCTCGATGGCCCAGTTCAATGATCCTTACTGTGCGTAGGAAACGATTCCAGCACTTATATCATTGCTATTGTTCAGGATGCAAACGGGTTGCATCCTGCCTTTTCAATGTGTACCGAGTATGATCCGATCTCATACTGAATGTATATTCGACGCCATCTTGTCTGCCCACTGTGTCTCTGGAAGCTTCTGCCACGATGCGCGGCGGCCATTTTACAGGCTTCTGTGTCCTTTATTATCAGGACAGCATTTCGTTTAATAAAAATGATCAATTGAATCTGCTTCTCTCATGTTATTTTGAATCGCGATAATTGCGAAACTCTACAGCTAGCACATGGGTGGAGGTCCGCATAACCCTGCCAGTCATGAGCTCGTGTGGGGAATACCCTGTGCTTTTTGACTGGCTGGCTCGGATCCCCATTAGGACCAATGGTAAGAGTTCTACCCACTTATTGGGTGAGTCTCCCATTTCCTTCCTTAGCCTTTCCTTAATGGTACGGTTTAAACGCTCCACAGGACCCGATGACTGCGGGTTGTGGGCGACGTGCCATTTCCCTTCCATGCCGAGCACCCTGAGGGTCTCTTGCATAACCTGCCCAGTAAAATGACTCCCCTGGTCGGACTCCACATACTGTGGTAGTCCCCACCGTGAGAACACTTCCCTGACTAGGATCCTACCCGTACCCAATGCGGTTACCGTACGGCATGGGAATGCTTCTATCCGCTTAGAGAACACATTCACCAGGACTAGGCAGTACTTAAAGCCTCCCTGGGCAGTGGGTAGGGGCCCGATGTAGTCTACCTGGAACGACTGCCATGGTCACTCTACCCTCCTGATGTGTCCCATGGACACCTTCCTTTTCTGGGGGTCTGGGTTGTTAGCAGCACACACTAGGCAGCCTGCACAGAACTCGCGGACATCTTCCCCGAGTCCTGGCCACCATCCTGTCTGTTCCACCTCTTGCCAGGTGGTCTCAGGTCCGGGATGCCCCGCTCCTGGACCCTCATGGGCCAGTTGGAGGAATTCCCTTCGGTGCTGCTGCGGCACTACCCATTGCTCCCCCCTGAACAGCATGCCTTCCTTTACAGTGATGGCTGCTGTGCCGTACGGGCCCTCTACTTTCTCCCCTTTTTCAAGCCTGTTCAGGACAGTCTTGAGGACTGTGTCCTGGGCTTGGGCCTGTTTGAATTCTGGGGCCAAAGCTACACCCTGTGTGCTTCCCCTGGCCCGGACTGCTGCGACTGGACCCGCTTGGTACGGGTCCCAGAATACCCCTTCTCTGGTGCCCTGTTTGGCCAGCTCGTCTGCCTTGTGGTTGTTTTCCCACTTGGGCTCTTTCTTAGAGTGGGCCTTTATCTTATGGATAAAGAGCTTCCCTTCCTCCCCCACTGCTGCCATGATTCTCTCCAACAGGGGCTTTATGATGAGGGGTCTCCCATCAGCGGAGGTGTATCCGCGACGGGACCAGATGGCCAGGTACTCCGTACATGAATTGCATGTGAACATGCTGTCCGAGCAAATCGTGTATGGGGTAGGGAAATTCTCGGGGTGTGTAACCACGTACACTACCGCAGACAGTTCAGCCTGCTGGGCGCTCATGGTGCTGGGGAGTTTAATGGCCAGGGCAATGCCTACCTCCTGGGTCATAAACTCCACACCCTGTGAGTCGTTCTCCAGCAGATACTGTGCTCGAACCATCCACGTAGATTTCGCGGCCTGTGGGGTGTATCCCGGTGTAAAGTTTCGCAATTATCGCGATTCAAAATAACAAGATAGAAGCAGATTCGTTTGATCAGTTTTATCAAACGAAATGCTGTCATGATATAAAGGACACAGAAGCCTGTAAAATGGCCGCCGCGCATCGTGGCAGAAGCTTCCAGAAATACAGTGGGCAGACAAGATGGTGTCGAATAAACATTCGATATAAAATTGGATCATACTCGATAAACACTGATAAAGACAGGATGCAACCTGTTTGCATTTGTGACAATAGCAAAGATATAAGTGCTGGAATCATTTTCCATGCACAAGTAAGGACCATTGTACTGGGCAATCGAAGGCCCATCCAGACACATCAATACACAAATACCCCCCCGGCTCTACAATGAGAGAGACATTGACGGGTGATTAAGTCAGTATTCGGGGGCCCCCAAAACCAGTCAGGGAGACGATTCATACGATCCTGGCTGGGTCAACAATGGGGAAAACATTAACGGGTAGTTGGCCAGTTTCAGGTGCTACCGAAACCCGTGAAAGAGAAGAATCGCCCCATGCTGGGAGTTTTGAGCGCCAATATTACACAAAGGACAAACATTAAGATTTGAGCGGGAGATAAGGGTACACAGCACTATAACTATAGTGAACAAATGTCCATCGGTCTCTTGACTCGGGCTGAGCTCTGATGCGCTGGATTCGGTCTCTTATCTGGCTGCTGACTGCTGAACTCTTATTCTCTTGAATAACAACAGAAAACGCTGGAAAAACTCAGCAGGCCAGGCAGCATCCGTGGAGAGAGAAAGAGAGTTGACGTTTCAGGTCGATGACCTTTCATCAGAACTGGGAAGAGCCGGAAATCAAATAGATTTAAGGCCAGGGTAAAGCTGGGAAAAGGGGGAGGGGATAAAGGAACAAAGGAGGAGATGAAGAGACATTAAGAGACTCCTTTGTTCCTTTATCCCCTCCCCCTTTTCCCAGCTTTACCCTGGCCTTAAATCTATTTGATTTCCGGCTCTTCCCAGTTCTGATGAAAGGTCATCGACCTGAAACGTCAACTCTCTTTCTCTCTCCACGGATGCTGCCTGGCCTGCTGAGTTTTTCCAGCGTTTTCTGTTGTTATTTCGGATTTCCAGCATCCGCAGTATTTTGCTATCTTATTCTCTTGACTCGCTCGACTGCTGGCTGAAGCTCTTCTTTAGGGCTGGACTCTGTTGACTCTTGACTTTTAGCCGCACTGGTCGAATGTTGGGTGGAGCTCAATCGGGACGAGCCGCCCCGACAAGGGCAAGTAGCAGGGTGCACCATCCCGAGAGTCGGTAAACGGTGTCTGGATCCGAAGGCCCGAAGAGACAAGACGAAACGACAAGAAAAGAAGAAGAATCCACGTGCCGCCACGGTCAGTGAACCCCGACCGCGCCCGAAAATATAAATACAGAACTCATTCTTTTGAATTCTACGGGTAACTGCACGATCCGGTTTGGGTCCATCGACTACTTCATGACAACAGGGAGTCTGGCCTGCTTGTCGCAGCAGCAAAGATAAACAAGTGGGGTACAGAGACCCTTCCAAACATGTGACAGTCAGGCGCTGCAGCGAAACGAGCCGAGTGCCTCACTTTAAAATTCTCCGAAGTAACACGAGTGGTGAGCATGTTTCCCGATCCTACAAATCTAGACGTAGTGTAGGTATGGATAAGGGAGGGTGGTCTTATTAAGGATAAAGTATAATGTGCTCTCCTTTTTACGATGTGCTGTGCGTTCTTCATTACCATAGACCAAGCTTTATGAATGTATGTATACTTGTACTCTCGTTAATTTGCACCTATGACATGTACTTCATGATTTTGGACGCTATGCAATAAAGATTTTCATTTCGTACTATTCAACCGAGTCTATTTGAGTTTTTCTCTGCATTACTGCTCCTGCACCTAAGTCCAGTGTTAGAACCGTAAGGGCGAGTGGGTCGAACCACTCACAGGTGCTTATTGCAAAAAGGCTGGCCGGAGACCAGAGCAAGCGATAGTATTAGGCAACGAAGGACTAACCTCACACCAGCACCGTCTGAGACACGAAACCCTTACACTGGCCCGAAAACCTATGTTAACTTCCCATACCCCTTCAATAGAACACTGGTGGGCGTTCCCTGGGTAAATTAGGTTGGCTGCGAACCTCGGCTCGCAGAGCCCTTTTACCTTCGGTCCATCTGGGAGAGAAGCAGGGTCCAGTGAGCAATACGGGCACTGCTCACTGTCCCATCTTTGGTTCTCCCATCTGGGAGCCTCTGGGTTGGGCGTATGATGGGTGAGCAGGGTGATGGGAGATGTGCCTGTGAAGATCAATGATCTTTTCACAGCCCAGTGAGTGGTGAGGAGGTGCTTCTCACAGTTGGAGTAGCCCTTCTCCACATCAGTGAGTATCCTGGAGGAGTAGACTACTGTTCTCAGCCTGTCGTGCCTCTCTTGGAGCAGCACAGCACTCAGACTGTCCCCACTGGCTGCCACCTCCAGGAAAAAATCTCTCTCCCCATCAATAGCCCATCGAGCTGGTGCGGTCTGCAGATCCTTTTTGAGCCTTACAAATGCTGCCTCGCAACCCTCGTCCCAAGCCCACTCTACACCCTTGTGTAGGAGTCGGAGCAGAGGGGCTGCTGTGGCTGCATAATCCTCAATAAAATCTCTGCAGTACCCAGTCAGTCCTAGAAAAGACCTTACCCCTGTGACTGTTGGGGGCTGGTAACTCCTGCACTGCTTCCCTTCTGGCTCTGTCAATGGCCCTTTCCCCTGCGCACACAGTTATCCCTAGAAATTTTATTTCCTGTTGGCCGATCTGTATCTTCTTAGGGTTTACCTTGAAGCCTTCTTGCCGGAGCAGCTCCAGCAGTTCAGCCAGTAGTGGACCGTGTTCCTCTCCTTCATCAGTGAACAGGAGTAGGTCACCCACATACTGTCCCAACTGCCGGGGCCAGCTGAAGCCCTTCAAACAATTAGCCATGCATTGGTGAAAAATGCTGGGGCTATTGTGGAAACCCTGGGGTCGGCAGTTCCAGGTGTACTGTTGGCCTTTAAACGTGAAGGCGAACTTATACTGGTCCTCCCTTCTTAAAGGGATGGACCAAAACCCGTTGGAAATGTCCAGCACTGTGAAGGTGGTTGCAGATGCTGGGATACTTCCAATGAGGTCGGCAACGGCTGCGACCGTGGGTGCACAGGCGGGGATTTTACAGTTGAGTACCCGATAGACCCTGTGGCCCTCCAGGAGTTGTCCGGTTTTCTAACTGGCCACATTGGGGAGTTTACATGGGTAGCTATCGGTCTCAGCACTCCCTGCTTTACTAAGGAAGCCATGGCTGCTTCCATGTCTGCTTCCGCCTCCCTGGGGAAATTATACTGCTTCTGTGGTCGGGTCATGGGGTCTCCACTGACACTAAACTCGACCCCGTTGACCCTCCCGCAGTCATGCTTGTGAGTGGCAAATGCTGCGAGGTGTGCTCGCACAAATGCCTGGTATTCCACCGGAGTGTTACTGACCATTTGCTCGAGGTCGTAACCTTCCTTTGGTTTTAGGGTGCACAACGTCCCCTTGCCCTGTTTCCCTGGGATGACGCCACTTCACTCTCTCTCTACCCACACATGCTCCCCACAGACAGTGGTTCCTTAGATCCACTAAAATCCTGTGGCTTGTGATAAAGTCGTCCCCCAGGATCCCCGTCCGCTCTTTCTCCCATTTCATCAGGACACAGGTCCACTTAGTGTGGCGTGTTCCTAAATGAATGGACAGCGGGATGGAGAATGAGCCAGCCTGCTCGTCACCTGTGAATCCCACTAAACTGTACGGGACCCCGTTAGACAGAGGTGAGGCTGTGGGATTCTCTGAATAGACTATGGTGCTGGAAGCTCCAGTATCTAGCAGATGAATCCCTTTCACCTTTTCCACCTCCATCCTAACAAGTGGCCTCTTCCAAGCGTCGTACTCCAGGGAACACAGGTAGACAGGCTGCGCTGGCTCTAGTCATAAGTCAGTGTTTGGTGGGGCAGATGGGGTTACTGTCCCAGTGGCTGTGGCTACCTTTCCTGGGCCAGTTAACAAGGCTCGAATCGCTTCTACGACTGAGTCTAACATGTGGGGAGAGGTTGGGGTTTCTACTTTTGGGGTAGGGGCTGGGGAATTATTTCCTAGGTTATCCTTCCATGGATTCCTACAGTCCTTCCTCCAATGCCCACTCTTCCCGCACCCGAAACAGTTATGCTTCGTGTCGGAAGGGTTACCCCGCTCCTGGTGCCACTGTTTCTTACTCTGGCTGGGCTTTATCTCATGCACCTTCCCCTTGGGAGGATGCTCTTCTGCCCCCCTACCATTTCGGTAAGCTAGGG
This sequence comes from Squalus acanthias, assembly GCA_030390025.1. Lineage (NCBI taxonomy): Eukaryota > Metazoa > Chordata > Chondrichthyes > Squaliformes > Squalidae > Squalus > Squalus acanthias. The sequence goes on along the minus strand of CM059428.1, from coordinate 85,273,036 downwards.
TCAGTTGTCTGACCACTGTCTCTTCGGTACCCCGGAGGTCCCTTGGGTCAAACCACAGCTCGGCCTTGGCTCTGATCCATGGCAAGCTGTTTGCCACCAGACTTCAGAGCCAGTGGGCCAGCTCATCCTGATTCAGGTGAGCCCTGTCGAGAATCCCATTACAAGCACTCCTGTACACAGGCCACTGTTGGTCTGCGAAAGCCTGTGGGGTCTCCCCTACTTGCTGTGTTGTCTTCTCCACCCTGCGTCTATTGGACGTTCAGCAACATAGCAGACTGAGTACCCACTTCTTAGTTATGTTCACCTTTTCGAACACATAAGAGGAAATCCTCTCTTCCATCTTAGTTTCTTCCTCAAAAACAGTGTCCACTGCATCACATCCCTTTTGCCAAGCTCCTGCCACGGTCGCCATTATGTAGGGGGTGGTGTTTTGTGTCAGCTTTGCCTCTGACTTCTGAGCAGTTCGAATCGCTCCCACACCCTTGGTTCTAGAACCTGGACTTATTTGGGCGTTGTGATGAAAAGGTGCAGCGTTTGATGAAAGAACTTCGATCTTTATTCAAGAAAGTAAAACACAACACAAACACTCTTAACAATCTAGAAGTGGGGAACACTTCGGTACAAGCGAGGGAAATAAGATTAGGAGAATACTTCACCTCTCCCAATCCCACTTCACGAGCTAGGTTGGACTCTGCAGAACCAGGGATAATGCTCACCAAACGAATCCTTGAGAGTCGAGAGTTAGGGCTTAGAGTCTTTTGAGTAAAAAGTTTCGTAAGGCCCTTGTAGCCACGAGGTGTCCGATGGTCACTGAGGCGGTCGCTCTGGTTTCTTCTTGCGTGTCGGCCTGCTTCTGGAGCTGTTGGCCTTCTTTGTTGAACTTCTTTCTGTTGAACTCTGCCTCTGTTTAAACTGTCTTCTGTGGAACTGCCTTCTTGCAGAACTGTAACTGTTGTGCTGGAGAACTGAAGAACTCCCTTCTCACTGAACTGTCTTTTTTAACTGCCCAACTCGCTTCTCCTGAACTCTGTAACTCCAGCACTGACTACTGCTGAAAACAGGCTTTCAATTGAACTCGAAACTGCAGAACTGCCTTCTGTTGAACTTGAACTGTTTTACTGGAGAACTGTTGAGAACGGGCCTTTAATTATAAGATTTGAGGCCTCGTTGACAGTAACTGGTTTGTAAATGTGTGAAGTGGTTTCAGGATAGCTCCATCCTGTCGATCTGTTGTTTAATCGGAGTTTGAATTGTCCTCATGTTTTGGGTTTCTTGACTGGGTCTTGGACTTCTATAGAATATTTGCTATTATGCATGTTTCCTGATGGGCCCTGTAATCGGTTTGATGGGACCTGTTGTTTTGGGTGGGACTGTCTTCTCCTAGGGTCTATTGTCAAAATGTTAATGCTTGCTGGGGCTTTGAGTGAGGTCATCCCGGCTCCCCAGACATTGCAATTAACTGCAATACCCAAACTGCTTTTACAGAGGTTGACCCCACCTCTTGTTCCTTCACAGGCCCAGACATAGTTTTAAAATGCCAAAACTTGTTTTTGGTCTTACAGTCTCTTAGGTTAGGCCCAAATACAATTATTATCACTCTGAGGTAGTTCCAAACTCCATTTTTCTTCAGTTTTGGGGATCTGTATATTTTGGAAACCTTACAGAGAATACACAGCACTGACAGTATCGAGTTCAGAGAACATACAGCGCTGACACAAATGAGCTCAGAGAAGGCACAGAACTGTCACTATTAAGTTCAGAGAATACACAGCACTGACACTATCGAGTTCAGAGTAGACACAGCGTTGACACAATCGAGTTCAGAGAAAGCACAGCGCTGACACTATCGAGTTCAGAGAATGCACAGCACTGACACTGTCGAGTTCAGAGAAGGCACAGCACTGACACTATTGAGTTCAGAGCATACACAGAGCTGACACTGTCATGTTCAGAAAATGCATAGCAATGACACTATTGAGCTCAGAGGCCAAACAGCGCTGACACTCTCGAGTTTAGAGAATGCAGAATGCTGACACTATTGTATTCAGAGAATGCACAGCACTGACACTATCGAGTTCAGAGAACAACAGCGCTGACACTATCGAGTTCAGAAAATGCACAGCACTGACTCTATCAAGTTCAGAGAATGCACAGCGCTGACACTATCGAGTTCAGACAATGCACTGCGCTAACACCATCGACTTCAGAGAATGCACAGCGCTGACACTATCGAGTTCAGAGAACAACAGCGCTGTCACTATCGAGTTCAGAGAATGCACAGCACTGTCACTGTCGAGTTCAGAGAACGCACAGCGGTGACACTATCGAGATTCGAAAATGCGTAGCTTTGACACTATTGAGTTAAGAGAATGCACATCGGTGACGCTATCGAGTTCAGAGTATACACATCGCTGACGCTATCGAGTTCAGAGAATACACAGCAATGACACTATCAAGTTCAGAGTATGCACAGCGCTGACACTATCGAGTTCAGAGTATGCACAGCACTGACACTATCGAGTTCAGAGTATGCACAGCACTGACACTATCGAGTTCAGAGTATGCACAGCACTGACACTATCGAGTTCAGAGTATGCACAGCACTGACACTATCGAGTTCAGAGAATACACATCATTTAAACTATCGAGTTCAGAGAAAATACAGTGCTGTCACTGTCGAGTTCAGAGAACGCACAGCACTGACACGATCGAGTTCAGAGAATGCACAGCACTGACACACTCGAGTTCAGAGAATGCACAGCACTGACACTATCGGGTTTAGAGAATGCACAGCACTGACACACTCGAGTTCAGAGAATGCACAGCACTGACACGATCGAGTTCAGAGAATGCACAGCACTGACACGATCGAGTTCAGAGAATACACAGCACTGACACTATCGAGTTCAGAGAATGCACAGCACTGACACTATCGAGTTCAGAGAATGCACAGCACTGACACTATCGAGTTCAGAATATACACAGCACTGACACTATCGTTTTCAGAGAATACACATCGTTGAAACTATCGAGTTCAGAGAAAATACAGCGCTGACACTATTGAGCTCAGAGAATACACAGCACTGACACTATTGAGTTCAGAGAATGCACAGCACTGACACTATCGAGTTCAGAGAATGCACATCGCTGACATTATCGTGTTCAGAGAATGCACAGCGCTGACACTATTGAGTTAAAAGAACGCACAGCACTGACACTATTGAGTTCAGAGAATGCACAGCACTGACACTATCGAGTTCAGAGTATACACTGCGTTGACACTATCGAGTTCAGAGAATGCACAGCACTGACACTAATGAGTTCTGAGAATTCACAGTGCTGACACTATTGAGTTCACCACTCTCTGGGTGAAGAAATTCCTCCTCATTTCTGTCTTAAATGGCTTACCCCTTATCCTTAGACTGTGACCCCTGGTTCTGGACTCCCAGAGCATCGGGAACATCCTTCCTGCATCTAGTCTGTCCAGTCCTGTCAGAATTTTATAAGTTTCAATGAGATCCCCTCTCATTCATCTAAACTCCAGCAAGTATAAGCCCAATCGACCCAATCTCTCCTCATACGTCATTCCTGCCATCCCAGGTATCAGCCTGGTGAATCTTCACTGAACTCCTTCTATGGCAAGAACCTCCTTCCTCAGATAAGGCGACCAAAACTGCACACAATACTGAAGATGTGGTCTCACCAAGGCCCTGTACAACTGCAGCAAGACATCCTTGTTCCTGTACTCAAACCCTCTCGCTATGAAGGCCAACATACCATTTGCCTTCTTAACCACCTGCTGCACCTGCATGCTTACCTTCAGCGACTGGTGCACAAGGGCACGCAGGTGTCGTTGCACTTCCCCTTCTCCCAATCTATTGTCATTCAGATAATAATCTGCCTTCCTGTTTTTGACACCAAAGTGGATAACCTCGCATTTATCCATATTATATTGCATCTGCCATGCTTCTGCCCAATCACCCAACCTGTCCAAATCATCCTGGAGTTTCTCAGCATCCTCCTCACAGCGCACACGCCCACCCAGCTTTGTGTCATCTGCAAACTTAGAGATATTCCATCCAGTTCTGTAAGGGGTGACGTGTGGCTCTGTGCTTAGCCTGGGTGCTAGTGCGGGGTTAGGCCTTGTTGTTTGTTCTGGTCTCCAGCCAGCCTGGTAACACTAGACACCTGTGAGTGGTTCGACCCACTCGCCCTTACGGTTCTGACACTGGACTTAGGTGCGAGAGCAATAATGCAGAGAAAACTCAGGTAGACCCGGTTGAATAGTGCGAAATGGAAAATCTTTATTGCATATTATTCAAGATTACGAGATACATGTCATAAGCACAGATTAATGACAGTACAATCTTACACACAGTTATGAAACTAATTTTAGGGAAACAAGGAACGCACGACACATCGTAAAAGGGGACACACATTATAATTATCCTTAAAACTTAAACCCTCCCCTATCAATACCTGTCCTAATCTAGATTTGTAGGATCGAGACTCATGCTCACCACTCGTGATAACTCGGAGAATTCCGAAACTCTGCTCGGATGTTTTTACCACAGCACCTGACTTTTCACGTGTTGATCAGGGGTCTCTGTACCCCACTTGTTTACTCGTTTCTGCTCCGGCTAGCAGGCTGGACCGTCTGCTGTCATGAAGATCTGTGTTGCCCTCGGAGTTCTGATACTACTCAAAAAAGAGTCTTCCTGTGTCCTACACCAGTTGTCGGTAGAACTCGAAGAATAGTCTTCTCGGGCCAGTTGTGGAGTAGCTGATAGAATTCGAAAATGGTCCTTATACTTTTATGCGTGGTCGGGGCTTACTGACCGCGGCGACACGTGTAGTCTTCTTCTCATCTCATCTCATCTCCTATCGGGCCTTCGGTTCCAACACCGTTTACCGACTCCTCGGGATGGTGCGCCCGCCTCCAGGCCTCACAGCCCAGTTCTCCACAGATCTTCGCGGCAAGCCACGAGGTTGATCCTAGCAGATCAGAGTCCAGAGTCATCAGGCAAGAGAATAAAAGTTCAGCAGCCTTCCAGCGAGTCAAAGCAGCAAGCGAGAGATGGACGGTTGTACTTTACAGTTATAGTGCTGTAATTCCTCTTTTCCCACCCAATCTTAATGTCTATCTTTTGTCAGGTTTTGGCGCTCAAAACTTCTTGTATGGGGTGATCTCAGTCTTTAATGGGTTTTGGTGACACTTGTAACTGTCTGAGTACCCGTTAATATTTCTCCCATTGTGGAACCGGCTAGTAGTCTCCCTGGAAGGGTTTTGGGGCTTCCAAATGCTTGCTGTGAGTATCCGCGAACGGCTCTCTCATCGTAGAGTCGTGGGGATTTTGCATATTAATGTCTTTGGATGGGTCCTTGATCGCTCAGTACAATAGCCCTTGTTTGCACCTGGGAGACCGATTCCAGTATTTATGTTTAAAATGCAAACCCATCATGTCTTGTCAATTATCTCAAATGTGCTGAGTCCTGTCCGATCTTGCTGAAATGTTTATTGAAACGCCATCTTGTCTGCCTACTGAAAGTCCAGAACTTTCTGCCACGAGGCGTGGCGGCCATTTTACAGGCTGTTTGTGTCCGTTTTGAAACCTGACAGCATTCTGCTGAAATAAAGCTGTTTATACGAAACTTTATGTCTCCTTCTTATTTTATAAAATCGCGATAATTTGCGAATTCTACAGTTCCCTTGTCTATATCATTAATATATATTGTGAACAGTTGGGGTCCAAGGACCGATCCCTGCAGTACCCCACTAGTCACTGCCTGCCACTCGGAAAAAGACCCATTTATTCCAACTCTTTGCTTTCTGTCTGCCAACCAGTTCTCTATCCAAGTCAATACCTTGCCCCCAATCCCATGTGCCTTAACTTTACACGCTAATCTCTTATGCGGGACCTTATCGAAAGCCTTTTAAAACTCCAAATACACCACATCCACTGGTTCTCCCAATTACATCCTCAAAGAATTCTAGTAGATTAGTTAAGCACGATTTACCTTTTGTAAATCCATGTTGACTTTGTCCGAATTCTAGTAGATTAGTCAGGCACGATTTACCTTTTGTAAATCCATGTTGACTTTGTCCGATCCTGTCACTGTTTTCCAAGTGCTCTGCTATTACATCTTTTATAATGGACTCTAGCATTTTCCCCACTACCGATGTCAGGCTTACCGGTCTGTAATTCCCCGTTTTCTCTCTACTACCTTTTTTAAATAGTGGGGTAACATTAGCTACCCTCCAATACATGGGTATTGTTCCAGATTCCATCGAATGTTGGAAGATGATCAGCAATGCATCTACTATTTCTAGGGCCACTTCCTGAAGTACCCTAGGATGTAGATTATCAGGCCCTGGGGATTTATCGACCTTCAATCCCGCCAATTTCCCTAACACCATTTCCCTACAAATACTGATTTCTTTCCGTTCCTCCCTTTCATCAGACCCTATGTTCCCCGACATCTCTGGGAGGTTATTTGTGTCCTCCTTTGTGAAGTCAGAACCAAAATATGTATTTAATTGGTCTGACATTTCTTTGTTCCCCCATTATAAGTTCCCCTCATTCTGACTGCAAGGGACCTGCGCTTGACTTCACCAATCTTTTTCTCTTCACATATCTATAAAAGCTTTTACAGTCAGTTTTTATGTTCCCTGCAAGCTTACTCTCATATTCTATTTTCCCCATCTTAATTAATCCCTTTGTCCTCCTTTGTTGAATCCTAAACTGCTCCCAATCCTCAGGTTTACTGCTTTTTCTGGCCAATCTATATGACCTCTCCTTGGATCTTATGCTATCCCTAATTTCCCTTGTAAGCCACGGTTGAGTCACCTTTTTTGTTTTATTCTTATGCCAAACAGGGATGAACAAATTCTGTAGTTCATCCATGCGGTCTTTGAATGTTTGCCATTGCCTATCCACCATCAACCCTTTGAGTGACATTCCTCAATCAATCCTACCCAACTCGCGCCTCATACCATCGTAGTTTCCTTTATTTAAATTCAGGACCCTAGTCTCTGAGTCAACTACTTCACTCTCCATCTTAATGAAGAATTCTATCATATTATGATCGCTCTGACCCAAGGGGCCTCGTACAACAAGATTGCTAATTAATCCTTTCTCATTACATAATACCCAGTCTAAGATGGCCTGATCTCTGGTTGGTTCCTCGACATATTGGTCCAGGAAACCATCCCATAAACACTCCAGCAATTTCTCCTCCACAGTATTGTTACTAATTTGGTTAGCCCAATCTATACGTAGATTAAAGTCAACTATGATGACTGCTGTGCCCTAATTGCACGCTTCTCTAATTTCCCTTTTAATGCCATCCCCAACCTCCGCATTACTGTTTGGAGGTCTATATACCACTCCCACTAACATTTCCTGCCCCTTGGTATTTCTCAGTTCTACCCATACAGATTCCACATCATCAGAGCTAATATCCTTCCTTACAATTGTGTTAATCCCCTCTTTAACCAGCAATGCTACGCCACCTCCCTTTCCTTTTTGCCTATCTTTCCTAAATATTGAATATCCCTGGATGTTGATTTCCCAGCCTTGGCCATCCTGGAGCCATGTTTCTGTAATCCCAATCAAATCATATTTGTTTACCTCTATTTGCACAGCTAATTCATCCACCTTATTCCGAATGCTCCTCGCATTAAGACAAAGCCTTCATACTTGTTTTTTTAACGCTCTTAGACCTATTAGAATTATTATTTACTGTGGCCATGTTTGATTTAAACCGTTGTTTTCTCTGACTGCCACTTTTGTTTTTCTCCTTCCTATCTTTTGCTTTTATCCTTGTTTCCCTTTCCTCTGTCTCCCTGCTCAGGTTCTCAACCCTCTGCCATTTTAGTTTAAATCCTCCCCCAGAGCACTAGCAAACACTCCCCCAAGGACATCGGTCCTGGCCCGGCCCAGGTACAAACCTCCCCCAGAACTGGTTCCAATGTCCCAGGAATTTGAATCCCTCCCCCTTGCACCATTCCTCTAGCCACGTATTCATCTGAAATATCCTTCTATTTCTACTCTGACTAGCACGTGGCACTGGTAGCAATCCTGAGATTACTACCTTTGAGGTCCTATTTTTTAATTTACCTCCTAACTCCCTATATTCAGCTTTTAGGACCTCATCCCGTTTTTTTACCTATATTGTTGGTACCTATATGCACCATGACAACTGGCTGTTCACCCTCCCCTTCCAAAATGTTCTGCAGCCGCTCTGAGACATCCTTGACCCTTGCACCAGGGAGTCAACACACCATCCTGGAGTCTCATTTGCGGCCGCAGAAACGCCTATCTATTCCCCTTACAATAGAATCCCCTATCACTATAGCTCTACCCCACATTTTTCTCCCGTCCTGTGCAGCAGAGCCACCCCTGGTGCCAGGAAGTTGGCTGCTGCTGCCTTCCCCTGATAAGCCATCCCCCCAACAGTATTCAAAGTGGTATATATGTTTGAGAGGGGGATGTCCACAGGGGACTCCTGCACTACCTGCCTGCGCCTACTACTTTGTCTGTTGGTCACCCATTCCCTTTCTGCCTGCGCATCCTTTGCCTGCGGTGTGACCAACTGCTCAAACGTGATATCCACGACGTCCTCAGCATCGCGAATGGTCCAGTATATATCCAATCGCAGCTCCAGCGTCGCAATGCGGTCTGCCAGTAGCTGTAGCTGGATACACATCCTGCACACATGGTTGTCAGGGGCACAGGAAGTGTCCCTGAGTTCCCACATAGCGCAGGAGGAGCATACCACGGGACCGAGCTCTCCTGCCATGACTTACCCTTTAATTCATTCAAATTAAATTAAATCAAATCAATCCCACCAATCACACTACAGTTAAATGATATACTTAAGGGCCCTGGTTTACCAACAGTCCCCGCTACACCACAGAGAGCTTAGAAACTATAAACCACAGAGTTTAAGTTTAAAAAGAGAGAAATACTCACCAACCAATCACTTACCTGCTTTCTGGTGACGTCACACTTCGATTACTTTTTGCTTCTCTCCCTCCCTCTGAGTTCGGAGATTGGTAAGCCTACATAGTCTCTGCCGCCTCTTTTAAATCTCGCCATCACCGCCTCGTTTCCTGCAGGTCCACCACCGCTCTGAGGTAGTTCCAAAGTCCTTTTTCCTTAGGTTTTGGGGGTCGGCAAATTTTGAAAGCCTTACAACTAACGAGTTCAGAGAATACACAGCAATGACACTATCGAGTACAGAGAATGTACAGCACTGCCTTTATCGAGTTCAGAGAAAGCACAGCACTGACACTTTCGAGTTCAGAGAATGCACAGCACTGACACTTTCGAGTTTAGAGAATGCACAGCACTGACACTATTGAGTTCAAAGAATGCACAGCACTGACACTGTCGAGTTCAGCGAATGCACAGCGCTGACACTTTCGAGTTCAGAGAATGCACAGCGCTGACTCTATCGACTTCAGAGAATGCACAGCGCTGACAGTATCGAGTTCAGAGAATGCACAGCACTGACACTGTCGAGTTCAGAGAACTTACAGCGCTGACACTATCGAGTTCAGAGAATGCACAGCACTGACACTATCAAGTTCAGAGAATCCACAGTGCTGACACCATCGAGTTCAGAGAATGCACCGAACTGACACTATCGAGTTCAGAGAATGCACTGAACTGACACAATCGAGTTCAGAGAATGCACCGAAGTGACACTATCGAGTTCAGAGAATACACAGCGCTGACACTATTGATTTTAGAGAATGCACAGTACTGACACTATTGAGTTCAGAGAATGCACAGCACTGACACTATTGAGTTCAGAGAATGCACAGCACTGACACTATCGAGTTTAGAAAATGCACAGCGCTGACACTATCGAGTTCAGAGAATCCACAGTGCTGCCACCATCGAGTTCAGAGAATGCACAGCGCTGACACTATCGAGTTCAGAGAATCCACAGCACTGACACTATCGAGTTCTGAGAATGCACAGCACTGACACTGTCGAGTTCAGAGAATGCACAGCACTGACACTATCTGTTCAAAGAATGTACAGCGCTGACACTATCGAGTTACGAGAATGCACAGCACTGACACTATCGAGTTCCGAGAATGCACAGCACTGACACTATCGAGTTCCGAGAATGCACAGCACTGACACAATCTGTTCAGAGAATGTACAGCGCTGACACTATCGAGTTCAGAGAATCCACAGCACTGACACTATCGAGTTCAGAAATTGCACAGCGCTGACACGATCGACTTCAGAGAATGCACAGCACTCACACTATCGTGTTCAGAGAATGCACAGCACTCACACTATCGTGTTCAGAGAATGCACAGCACTGAGACTATCGAGTTCAGAGAATGCACAGCGCTGACACTATCGAGTTCCGAGAATTCACAGCGCTGACACGATTTAATTCAGAGAATGCACAGCACTGACACTATTGAGTTCAGATAATGCACAGCACTGACACTAGCAAGTTCAGAGAATGCACAGCGCTGACACTATCTGTTCAGAGAATGCACAGTGTTGACACTATCGAGTTCAGAAAATGCACAGCACTGACACTGTCGAGTTCAGAGAATGCACAGCACTGACACTATCGAGTTCAGAGAATGCACAGCGCTGACACTATCTGTTCAGAGAATGTACAGCACTGATAGTATCGAGTTCAGAGAATGCACAGCGCTGACACTATCGAGTTCAGAAAATGCACAGCACTGACACTTTCGAGTTCAGAGCTTACCCAGCGCTGACACTATCGAGTTCAGAGAACGCACGACGCTGACACTATTGAGTTCAGAGAATACACAGCACTGACACTATCGATTTCAGAGAATGCACAGTGCTGACACTATCGAGTTCAGAAAATCCACAGTGCTGACACCATCGAGTTCAGAGAATGCACAGCGCTGACACTATCGAGTTCAGAGAATGCACAGCGCTGACACTATCGAGTTTAGAGAATGCACAGCACTGCCACTATCGAGTTCAGAGAATGCACAGCACTGACACTATCGAGTTCTGAGAATGCACAGCACTGACACTGTCGAGTTCAGAGAATGCACAGCAATGACACTATCTGTTCAAAGAATGTAAAGCGCTGACACTATCGAGTTACGAGAATGCACAGCACTGACACTATCGAGTTCCGAGAATGCACAGCACTGACACTATCGAGTTCCGAGAATGCACAGCACTGACACTATCTGTTCAGAGAATGTACAGCGCTGACACTATCGAGTTCAGAGAATCCACAGCACTGACACTATCGAGGTCAGAAATTGCACAGCGCTGACACGATCGACTTCAGAGAATGCACAGCACTCACACTATCGTGTTCAGAGAATGCACAGCACTCACACTATCATGTTCAGAGAATGCACAGCACTGAGACTATCGAGTTCAGAGAATGCACAGCGCTGACACTATCGAGTTCCGAGAATTCACAGCGCTGACACGATCGAATTCAGAGAATGCACAGCACTGACACTATTGAGTTCAGATAATGCACAGCACTGACACTAGCAAGTTCAGAGAATGCACAGCGCTGACACTATCTGTTCAGAGAATGCACAGTGTTGACACTATCGAGTTCAGAAAATGCACAGCACTGACACTGTCGAGTTCAGAGAATGCACAGCACTGACACTATCGAGTTCAGAGAATGCACAGCGCTGACACTATCTGTTCAGAGAATGTACAGCACTGATAGTATCGAGTTCAGAGAATGCACAGCGCTGACACTATCGAGTTCAGAAAATGCACAGCACTGACACTGTCGAGTTCAGAGAATGCACAGCGTTGACACTATCTGTTCAGAGAATGTACAGCACTGACAGTATCGAGTTCAGAGACTGCACAGCGCTGACACTATCGAGTTCAGAGAATGCACAGCACTGACACTATCGAGTTCAGAGAATGTACAGCACTGACACTATCGAGTTCAGGGAATGCACAGAGCTGACACTATTGAGTTCAGACAATGCACAGCGCTGACGCAATCGAGTTAAGAGAATGCACAGCGCTGACACTATCAAGTTTATAAAACATTATGCGCTGAGACTAATCAGTTCAGGGAATGCACAGCACTGACACTATTGAGTTCAGAGAGTGCACAGCACTGACACTATCGAGTTCAGAGAATGCACATAACTGACACTATCATGTTCAGAGAACACACAGCACTGACACTATCGAGTTCAGAGAATGCACAGCACTGAGACTATCGAGTTCAGAGAAGGCACAGCGCTCACAAGGTCGAGTTCAGAGAATGCACATCGCTGACACTATCGAGCTCAGAGAATACACAGCACTGACACTATCGAGTTCAGAGAGTGCACAGCGCTGACACTTTCGAGTTCAGAGCTTACCCAGCGCTGACACTATCGAGTTCAGAGAACGCACGACGCTGACACTATCGAGTTCAGAGAACAGCAGCGCTGACACTATCGAGTTCAGAGAAAGCACAGCGCTGACACTATCGAGTTCAGAGAATGCACAGCACTGACACTGTCGAGTTCAGAGAATGCACAACGCTGACACTATCGAGTTCAGAGAATGCACAGCACTGACACTGTCGAGTTCAGAGAATGCACAACGCTGACACTATCAAATTCATACAATGCACAACACTGACACTATTGAGATGAGAGAATAGACAGTACTGCGCTGTCGAGTTCATGGAATGCAGAGCATTGAAACTATCGACTTCAGAGAACCCTCACCACTGTCACTGTTGAGTTCAGAGAACGCGTAGCTTTGACACTATAGAGTTCAGAGAATGCACAGCGCTGACACTATTGAGTTCAGGAAACGCACAGCGCTGACACTATCGAGATTTGAAAATGCGTAGCTTTAACACTATTGAGTTAAGAGAATGCACAGCATTCTCCAGGAATTGACCTCTATATTTTCGAAAATATCCCACCAGGGTGGAACTATGATATCCAAAATCTCGGCCCCTATCTCGACTGTCTTTTGTTCTAGAGTATAGAAATGTTTTTGAGATACTTCTACGGCTTTGAGTAGCCTGGTAAGATGTTCGGTTAGAGGGGGAATGTCATAGCCAAAGTATGTAACATAGTCTTGCAGGTTGGTTATGTTTTCCCTTACAGTGAGGTGAACAGTGGAGGGTTCAGGAATGGTGACAATCCATTCCTGGGCCACTTGAACTTCTGCCTCGGGTTTAAAGCAGAAACTGCTGTCACTTACCGGACACCAGATGTGCTGTCCATGCTGGTAGTGGGGCGCACTTGTGGTGACACAATATGCCCCACCCCCTATGTATGCTACCTGTGGGGGAACATGGCCTTGTGCCATTCCCTCCATGGCACAGTTGATAGGTCGTGTGCCAGCAGCTTTAAACCTGCACTGTGGTCTAGAATAGGCGTTCATGTGCTGGGGACACAGTATTATGTGTGAACCCCGGCTCCGGCACCCGGAGAGGTCAGTACCTGTCATAGCGTGCTCCCACTTTATGACATTAGGTGGGACCGCTGCGAAACGGATGTGTGCACCCCCTTGAATGATCCTAATGTTCTCCACCCTGTATACCGGTGCAGGTCAGGCTGTCCCACCCATGACCGTCATCCTCACTACTAGCCCCATGATAGTGTGATTGGAACGCCCGCAATCTACTGGGACAGGGTAGGCTTCAGAGGCTCGGCGGAGCTGACACGGGCTCAGCGAATTTCTCAATGGGTGGAGGGTTGCGAGGTGCTGGTTGCTGATCCAGGAGGGGCCTAAACCTTGTTTTAAATCCTCCAGGTTGCTACGGCCCTCTCCCAGCAACCATGCCCCGTATAGCACACACAACTCATTCTGTGCAGCCTGATCCAAAACATTCCTATCCTCCCGTATGAGTGCATTTACTGTTTTTGCGTGTCTTTCTAGCTCAGCGATAATTTCCTTTAAATGGACCGTCATAGCTTGGTCCTCGTGTAGCTCTGAGCCTACCACTTTGTTTTCTTCTGTTCGGATCTTTCGTAGTTGGGTTTTTAGACCATTTATTTGTGTTTGCAGTTCTATATCATCCAGGCTATTTATTACCGAGGATCCTGTATTGTTGGTAGTGAAAATATCGTTCCAGGTTCCCCTTCTTTGTCTCCCTGTGCCCATGGTGTACTCAACGTGTAGTGTGTACAGCTCTGCTTTGACTATGTTGGCAAAGTCAAATTCGTAGAATTTCCTGAACATTTCTTTTAGTAGGGCCTGGTATAGCTGTTCTGTCTCCTTAGGACACCACTCAGGTAAGTGTACCTCGGTAAGGTTTAGGATAACTGAAGCTACTGCATAGTGTACCCCCTGGTAGAGTATCGGTTGGCACTAGCACCCCCTGCTTTACTAAGGAAGCCATGGCTGCTTCCATGTCTGCTTCCGCCTCCCTGGGGAAGTTATACTGCTTCTGTGGTCAGGTCATGGGGTCTCCACTGACACTAACCTCGACCCCGTTGACCCTCCCACAGTCATGCTTGTGAGTGGCAAATGCTGCGAGGTGTGCTCGCACAAATGCCTGGTACTCCACCGGAATGTTACTGACCATTTGTTCGAGGGTGTAACCCTCCTTTGGTTTCAGGGTGCACAAGGTCACGTTGCCCTGTTTCTCTGGGATGACTGCCACTTCACTTTCTTTGCCGGAACATGCTCCCCACAGACAGTGGTACCTAAGATCCACTAGAATCCTGTGGCCAATGATAAAATCGGCCCCCAGGATCCCCTTCCCTTCCTGCTCCCATTTCATTAAGATACAGGTCCACTTGGTGTGGAGTGCTCCGAAACGAATGGACAGCGGGATGGAGAACGAGCCAGCCTGCTCGTTACCTGTAAACCCCATTAAGCTGTACGGGACCCCGTTAGACAGAGGTGAGGCGGCGGGGTTAGCTGAAAAGACGATGGTGCTCAACGCTCCTGTGTCTAACAGATAAGTCCCTTTCACCTTCTCCACATCCATCTGAACATACGGTCTCTTCCATGCATCGTATTCAAGGGGCCACAGGGAGACAGGCTGCGCTGGTTCTCGTCATGGGTCTGTGTTGTATGGGGCAGATGGGGTTAAAGCACCAGTGGTGGTGGCTACCTTCCCTGGGCCATTTAATAAAGTTCGGAGTGCAGCTACGAATGAGTCAAACGTGGGGGGAGAGGTCGGTGTCTCGATCTTTTGGGCAGGAGCTGGGGAATTCTTTCCTGTGTTATCCTTCCATGGATTCCTACAGTCCCTTCTCCAATGCCCATTCTTCCCGCACCCGAAGCAGTTACGCTTCGTATCAGAAGGGTTACCTCCTTCCTGGTGCCACTCTTTTTTATTCTGACTAGGCTTTACTTCATGTACTTTTCCTTTAGGTGGCTGCTCTTCTGTCCCTCTACCGTTCCGGTAAGCCAGGGTCAGTTGTCTGACCACTGTCTCCTCGGTGATCCGGGGGTCCGTCGGGTCAAATCAAAGCCCTGCCTTGGCTCTGATTTGTGGCAAGCTGTTTGCCACCAGGCTTCAGAGCCAGTGGGCCAGCATGTCCTGGCTCAGGTGAGCCCAGTCGAGAACCCCACTACAAGCACTCTTGTACACAGGCCACAGCCTGTCTGCGAAAGCCTGTGGGGTCTCCCCTGCTAGCTGTGTTGTCCTCTCCACCCGGGAGAAGGGACTTCCATCATTCATGCCCATGGCCTCCAGAACTTCCTCGCGGATAACAGCGTATCTGCCCTGCCCCTTTCTCCGCAGAGAGGGACTGGTAGAGTTTGCTATCCAGGGAGAAAAGTAGCATCTTTGCCATTTCGGAGTCATCGCACCCGTTAATGCCCGCTGCCTGTTCCACTTCCATGAAGTGGACCGAGGGGTCCCCTTTTTGAGTGAGCTTACTCAGGTGGCTTACCATAGCCCTAAGCTGTTGGGCACCGTGGGGAGCCACGAATTGGCTTTCAAGGGGTCCTTGACCCCCACCACCGCCGGGCGAGCCAAACCTTTGCTGCCGGATCGGGCACATCGGCCCCGGCTCCGACCCTTCTTGCATTGGCTCGCCCACCTCTCCCTGCTGCCAAACCGAGTGAAAACCTTTCGCCACAGGTGGTGGTGGTGTGCTCTCCCTGTTGGCCTCACAAATCGTCCGTCCCTCCTGCTGCCCAACCGGGTCATTCCCCGGCGCCACAGGTGGTGTCTGAACAGTTTCCCCTTGCTCTCCCAGGTCCAACCGGGCCACACCCGGGCTTATTAGGCATACCATGCCTTTGTCCCTGGACAGAGCAAGGTTCAAACTGTCGATTTGTTTCTTACAGGGGCCGTGATCTCCCGCCTCAAACCCCCTAGTGCTTGCTATTTTGTAAGCTGCCTGGACGTCTCTCAACCTCTCCTCCTGCTCTCTTACTTGCCTGGCGAGGCGGCCGTTCTCTTCCCGTAACACCAGTTCATTATTTTTGGCTTCGGTGACCTGACACTGAAAGTATTCCTGTCTGTTTCTGTGTGTTTCCACTAGCTGCATTTTCCCCTAGTTTTGTGCATTTAGTTCTGCCAATAACCTTTCCCCTGCTAGAGCCCTTGCGTGAGACTGTTGAACTGATTCCCGTAGCTCTGCTGCCAGTGCCTCAATGCGTTTATCCAAAAGCTGGATCTGTCGCTGGAAGCATACCAACCAGATTGCTTTCTCCACAGATTTCTTATGGTCCTTGCTCTCAGTCCATTTAGCTGCAGCATCTATCGGACGCTCAGCGCGCAACAGACTGAGTACCCATTTCTTAGTGATATTTACTCTCTTGAACACGTAAGAGGAAATCCTCTCTTCCATCTTTGTTTTTTCCTCAAAAACAGTGTCCACTGCATCACATCCCTTTTGCCAAGGTCCTGCCGTGGTCACCATTATGTAGAGGGTGGTGTGTGGGTCTGCCTCACCACTGACTTATGAGCAGTTCGAATCGCTCCCACATCCCTTGATTCTAGACCTTGGGCTTATTTGGGGGTTGTGCCAAAAGTGCAGCAGACAACTGGTTTTCGTGCAAGAAACTTTGATCTTTATTCAAGAAAGAAAATACAACACAACAATCTTATAGTCTAATAAAAATGGGGAACATTTTAATACATGCGAGGGAAATACAGTAGAAAATACCTCGCCCCTCCCGATCCCACTTCCGAGCTAAGTTGAACTCTAGAGGACCAGGGATAATGCTCACCAAACAAATCCTTGACAGTTGAGCTGGTTCGTGGTTTCAGGGTTCGCTGGATGTGTTGGTCGGTCTCTGCCGTACCCCGGACACGGTAGAGGACTTTGACTGCTGGTCAGTCTTCGCGAATCCGCTGATGTGGTAGGGTGCGTTTTGGATTTATGGGGTGAGTATCCACTTTCCTTCTGTAGAGATAGGGTTTAGAGTTCCTTTTAAGTAAAAATCTTACCCGGGGGTAAGTCAGGAATAGATTGTAGAGTGGAAAACTTTTGAATCTTCAGTTTTCTCCTGAGTTGTTTTTCTTTGGTCGTGGTGGCTCGATATTACCAGGTTGGTTGGTGGTAATATTTTGTTCGTAGTTTCGTAAGGCTCTTGTTGCTGCGATGTGTCCGATGATGTCCTGGGTGACTGAAGCTGTTGAACTTGGGTGTACGGTAGAATGCTGCCCCGTCTCGATGCTCCGGTTTCTTCTTGTGTGTTGCTTCTAGAGAGAACTGTCTTCTTGAGAAAACAGGCCTTCAATTATACTTTGAGGGGTCTTCTAATCTGCGCGCCAAATCAGTCCCGGTTTATTGTTTGATTTGGGCGGGCTCGTTAATGGTAACTTGATTAGAAATGTGTAAAATGGTTTCGGGATGCTGTACTGATTATTCAATGAGCTGTTGAGCTCCTAGTTAATTGTCATAGCTATACTCAGGTTTCGAGTCTCCTGTCTGAGCCCGAGATTTCTATGTAGGTTGGAGAGGTGATTTGCATTATGCATGTTTTGGATGGGTCCTGGGTTTTGGGTGGGGACTGCTCCTCCGTGGGTCGATTGTTAGGATATTAATGTCTGATAGGAGCTGAGTGAGGTCACACAGTTCCCAGAAAATTTGATTTACTCCAATACCCAAACTGTCTTTACAGAGGTTGAGCCCATTCCCTGTTGCAGCCTTTTCTCCCTTTACAGGCCCAACATGCCTTTTAAAAATGCCAAATCTTGGTTTTCGACCTTGAATCTCCCTCTGTTAGGCCCAATGCGTGTTTTATCATCCTGAAGCTTGTTAGAAAGAGTCCAAAGTAATTTTCCTTCGGGTTTTCTTCTAGCTTTGGGGGATCTGTGAATTTTGAGAATCTTACAAGAGAATGCACAGTGCTTACACTATTGACTTCAGAGAATGCACTGCGCTGACACTATTGTCTTCAGAGAATGCACTGTGCTGACACTATTGAGTTCAGAGAATGCACAGTGCTGTTAATACTGAGTTCAGAGAATGCACAGCATTGACACTATCAAGTTCAGGGAAAGCACAGCGCTGACCCTATCAAAATCAGAGAATGCGTTGCTTTGATACTATAGAGTTCAGAGAATGCACAGCGCTGACACTATCGAGTTCAGTGAAAGCACAGTGCTCACACTGTCGAGATCAGAGAATACACAGCACTGACACTGTCGAGATCAAAGAATGCACAGCGCTGATACTATCGAGTTCAGAGAATGGAGAAAGCTGACACTATCGAGTTCACAAAATACACATCGCTGACACTATCGAGTTCAGAGAATACACTGCAATGACGCTATGGAGTTTAGAGAATGCACAGCACTGCCTTTATCGAGTTCAGAGAATGCACAGCACTGACACTATTAAGTTCAACGAATGCTCAGCACTGACACCATCGAGTTCAGAGAAATGCACAGGACTGACACTGTCGAGTTCAAGAATGCACAGCGCTGACACTATTGAGTTCAGAAAATGCACAGCATTGACACTATTGACTTCAGAGAATGCACAGCGCTGACACTATTGACTTCAGAGAATGCACAGTGCTGACACTATTGAGTTCAGAGAACGCACAGCATTGACACTATCGAGTTCAGAGAATGCACAGTGCACATACTGTCGAGTTCAGCGAATGCACAGCACTGACACTATCGAGTTCAGAGAATACACAGCAATGACAGTATCGAGTTCAGAGAATGCACAGCGCTGACACTATTGAGTTTAGAGAATGCACAGCACTGACATTATCGAGTTCAGAGAACGCACAGCACTGACACTGTTGAGTTGAGAGAATGCACAGCGCTGACACTATCGAGTTCAGAGAATACACAGCGTTGACACTATCGAGTTCAGATAAAGCACAGCGCTGACACTATTGAGTTCAGAGAATACTCAGCACTGACACTATTGACTTCAGAGAATGCACAGCACTGACACTATTGAGCTCAGAGAATGCACAGCGCTAATACTATTGAGTTCAGAGAACGCATAGTGCTGTTACTAATGAGTTCAGAAAATCCACAGCATTGACACTATCGAGTTCAGAGAATGCACAGTGCACATACTGTCGAGTTCAAAGAATGCACAGCAATGACAGTATCGAGTTCAGAGAATGCACATCGCTGATACTATCGAGTTCAGAGAATGCAGAAAGCTGACACTATCGAGTTCAGAGAACGCACAGCGCTGATTCTATCGAGTTCAGAGAATACAGAATGCTGACACAATCGAGCCAAATTAAAAAGCAGAACCTCGAGGGTAATAATCTCTGGATTACTACCTGAGCCACGAGCAAATTTGGCTAGGGTAAATAAAATCAGGGTGTTGAATGCGTGGCTCAAAGACTGGTGTGGAAAAAATGGGTTTTGCTTCTTGGGACACTGGCACCAGTACTGGGGCAGGAGAGAGCTGTTCCGTTGGGACGGACTTCACTTGGTCAGTGCTGGGACTAGTGTCCTGGCGAATCGAATAACTAGGGCTGTGGAGAAGGCTTTAAACTAATTAGTGGGGGGGAGGTTTCAAGAGAGCAAAAAATAAAAATGACAACAGAGAGGGTCATAGACATAGGTAGCAGTCGGGGAATCACAAATCAGAGCGTGGCAGGAAGGGACAGAGTGTGTGGAGTAAAAGGTAAAGTGGTAAAAAGTGAAAAAGCAGGAACTAAGTGCCACAAAGCATATTTGAAAGTTCTCTATCTGAATGCACGTAGCATTCGTAACAAAATAGACGAGTTAATGGCACAAATAACTACATATGGTTATGATATTGTGGCCATTACAGAAACATGGCTGCAGGGTGACAATGCCTGGGAATTAAACATACCAGGTTATTTAACGATCAGGAAGGACAGGCAGGAAGGAAGGGGAGGTGGGGTGGCTATGTTAATAAAGGAAGGAATCACTGTAATACAGATTAATGATATTGGGTCAAAAAATCATGATAATGAAACAGTTTGGGTGGAGATAAGGAATAATAAGGGGAAAAAAACACTAGTGGGCGTAGTCTATAGGCCTCCGAACAGTTGCAACTCTGTTGGACGGAGTATCAATCAGGAAATAGTTGAGGCATGTAATAAGGGAACATCTATAATTATGGGGGATTTTAACTATCATATTAATTGGACAAATCAAATGGGGCAGGGCAGCCTTGAGGATGAGTTCATTGAGTGTATTAGGGATGGGTTTCTTGAGCAGTATGTAACTGAACCGACCAGGGGGCAAGCAACCTTAGATCTGGTCCTGTGTAACGAGACAGGATTAATTAAAAATGTCCTAGTAAAGGATCCCCTTGGAATGAGTGACCATAACATGGTTGAATTCCATATTCAATTAGAGGGTGAGAAGGTTGGATCTCAAACAAGCGTGCTAAGCTTGAATAAAGGAGACTATGAAGGTATGCGAGCGGAATTGAGTAGAGTGGATTGGGAAAATAGATTAAAGGGTAAGACGACACATGATCAGTGGTGTACATTCAAGGAGTTATTTTACAACTTCCAAAAAAAATATATTCCACTGAAAAGAAAAGGGTGTAAAAGAAAGGACAGTCATCCGTGGCTAAGTAAAGAAATTAAGGATAGTATTCGACTAAAAACAAGGGCATATAAGGTAGCGAAATCTAGTGGGAGGACAGAGGATTGGGAAAACTTTAAAAGGCAGCAAAAAATAACAAAAAGATTGATTAAGAAAGGGAAGATAGATTATGAAAGTAAATTAGCAAAAAATATAAAAACAGATAGTAAGAGTTTTAATAGTTATATAAAAAGAAAAAGGGTGGCTAAAGTAAATGTTGGTCCCTTAGAGGATGAGACCGGGAAATTAATGGTGGGAAATATGGAGATGGCAAAAACACTGAATGAATATTTTGTATCAGTCTTTACAGTAGAGGACACTAAGAATATCCCAACACTGGACAAACAGGGGGCTATAGGGGGAGAGGAGCTAAACACGATCAAAATCACTAAGGAAGTGGTACTCGGTAAAATAATGGGACTCAAGGCGGATAAATTACCTGGACCTGATGGCTTACATCCTAGAGTCTTGAAGGAAGTGGCGGTAGGGATTGTAGATGCATTGGTAATAATTTTTCAAAACTCCCTGGATTCCGCTAAGGTCCCGGCAGACTGGAAAACTGCTAATGTAACACCCTTATTTAAAAAGGGCAGTAGACAGAAGGCTGGTAACTATAGACCGGTTAGCCTAACATCTGTGGTAGGTAAAATTTTGGAGTCCATTATTAAGGAAACAGTAACAGGACATTTGGATAATCATAATTTAATAGGACAAAGTCAGCATGGTTTTACGAAGGGGAAGTCATGTTTGACAAATTTGCTGGAGTTCTTTGAGGAAGTAACATATAGAGTGGATAAAGGGGAACCAGTGGACGTAGTGTATTTAGACTTCCAAAAGGCATTTGACAAGGTGCCACACAAAAGATTATTGCTTAAGGTAAAAAATCACGGGATTGGGGGTAATATTCTGGCATGGATAGAGGATTAGCTATCTAACAGAAAGCAAAGAGTTGGGATAAATGGTTCATTCTCAGACTGGCAATCAGTAACTAGTGGTGTTCCACAGGGGTCAGTGCTGGGTCCCCAACTCTTTATAATCTATATTAACGATTTGGAGGAAGGGACCAAGTGTAACATATCAAAATTTGCAGATGATACAAAGATGGGAGGGAAAGTAGTGAGTGAGGAGGACATAAAAAACCTGCAAGGGGACATAGACAGGCTAAGTAAGTGGGCAGAGATTTGGCAGATGGAATACAACACTGGAAAGTGTGAGGTGATGCACTTTGGCAGGAAAAATCCTAGAGCAATTTATTATCTTAATGGCAAGAAACTGGAGAGTACTGAAGTGCAAAGGGATCTGGGGGTCCTGGTGCACGAAACTCAAAAGGTTAGTATGTAGGTGCAGCAAGTGATTAAGAAGGCAAATGGAATGTTGGCTTTCATTGCTAGGGGGATAGAATATAAAAATAGGGAGGTATTGCTTCAGTTGTACAAGGTATTGGTGAGACCGCACCTGGAATACTGCATACAGTTTTGGTGTCCTTACTTAAGGAAAGACATCCTTGCTCTCGAGGCAGTGCAAAAAAGGTTCACTCGGTTAATCCCGGGGATGAGGGGGTGGTCATATGAGGAGAGGTTGGGTAGATTGGGACTCTACTCATTGGAGTTCAGAAGAATGAGAGGCGATCTTATTGAAACATATAAGATTGTGAAGGGGTTGGATCGGGTGGATGCGGGGAGGATGTTCCCGATGACGGGTGAGACTAGAACTAGGGGACATAGTCTTAGAATAAGGGGCTGCACTTTCAAAACTGAGATGAGGAGGAACTACTTCACTCAGAGGGTGGTAGGTCCATGGAATATGCTGCCACAAAAAGCTGTAGAAGCTACATCATTAAATAAATTTAAAACAGAAATAGACAGTTTCCTAGAAGTAAAAGGCATTAAGGGTTACGGGGAGCGGGCAGGAATTTGGACATGAGTCTAGGTTCGGATCGGTCATGGCCCTGTGGGTAGTGGAGCGGGCCCAGGGACCGTGTAGCCTGATTCTGCTCCTATTTTGTGTGTGCAATTCTGTTAGATGCAGGAGATGGTTCTGTGATAGATAATAGATTGGCGGTTAGGATCAGATCAGCCATGATCTTATTGAATGGCGGAGCAGGCTCGAGGGGCCGATTGGCCTACTCCTGCTCCTATTTCTTATGTTCTTATGTTCTTATGTACAGCGCTGACACTAATGAGTTCAGAGAATGCACAGCACTGACACTAACGAGTTCAGAGAATACACAGCACTGACACTATCGAGTTCAGAGAATACACAGCATTGACACTATCGAGTTCAGATAAAGCACACCGCTGACACTATCGAGTTCAGAGAATACTCAGCACTGACACTATCGACTTCAGAGAATGCACAGCACAGACTCTGTCGAGTTCAGAGAATACACAGCACTGACAGTATCGAGCTCAGAGAATACACAGCGCTGACACTATCAAGCTCAGACAATTCACAGCGCTGACACTATCGAGGTCAGAGAATGCACAGCGCTGACACTATCGAATTCTGAGAATGCACAGCAATGACACTATCGATTTCAAAGGAATGCACATCGTTGAGACGATCGAGTTCAGAGAATGCAGATCGCTGACACTATCGAGTTCAGAGAATGCACAGCACTGACACTATCGAGCTCAGAGAATACACAGCACTGACACTATCGAGCTCAGAGAATGCAGAGCGCTGACACGATCGAGTTCATAGAAGGCACAGCGCTCACACGGTCGAGTTCAGAGAATGCACAGCAATGACACTATCGAGTTAGGAGAATGCACATCACTGACACTATCGAGCTCAGAGAATACACAGCACTGACACTATCAAGTTCAGAGAATGCACAGCACTGACTCAGTTGAGTTCAGAGAATGCACAGCACTGACACTATCGAGCTCAGAGAATACACATTACTGACACTATCAAGTTCAGAGAGTCCACAGCGCTCACACTATCGAGTTCAGAGAATGCATGAAGGGATAATTACTAGTCCTAGCCGCTTTTGGGCTACCCCAGATCAGGGGTATTCCCCAGACGATCACCTTCAACTGAAGCTAGAGGTAGGCGAATCCTAAAGGCGCTTAATTGGGTCTAAAGGTCCAGACTATGTCTCCCTGAAGGAAAGGAACAACCTGAAGATATTACCGTCCTCCAGAAAGCACTTTTAATAAGTTTAGCTAGACTGTAACATTTTGGATATTATGAGGGTCCGGAAAACTCCCCCAGAATTCTGCAACTCCTCACCAAAGAGTGTACAGAGATTGAGTTCGCGAGTTTGATACAGAAGTACTATGTGAGACTTTTTGAACAATATATAGATTTATTAAAGAACCGACATGTAATTTACAGTCGGTGTTTCAATCGCAACGTTAACAGTTCCAAATACAAAATACTTACAATTCTATTGTCAGAGATCCTTATTCTCAAATCTTAACTTCGTCACATTTTTACATTTCTTAGTCTATTCCAGGATATCCACCAAAATCAAATACAAGTACCTTGATCCCCAATATACAAAGAGTTGAAGACTTACAGAGCTTGCCTCTGAAGCCGAGAATCGCTTTGCCCCTTTACAGCGAATCTATCTTCCCATTTGAAAGTCCAATTTTTATACCCTTTCTCAGTGGTATTTCCTTTGAAGTTTTCTGCTGATGTAAGCTAATTATCTCTAGTCATTTTTCTGCTGACCCCTTCTAGTCCTACAGTCAGTTCAGCTGGTAGCAAGCAGACTCGTGTCTCTCCTTTAGGTGTTTCAAGTTCAACACAAAAACAATGTGATGGGTGGCGCCTCCTCCATTTGATGCCATTCTTACCAAGGTCCTCTGTTTGTATCTTTTGCATTTAGAACACCTCAACTGGTTGCACCATTGTCTTCTTAGTTACCTCAACTGGTTGTATTACAGACTCGTGTCTCCATGTTTCATTTGATGTTATTTTTACGAAGGCATATGTTTCTTTAATTTTCTGTGATTCTTTCGAAGTGTTGGTTTAAGACTCTTAAACTGGGTACACCATTGTGTTCTTTCCAAGGCTTCAGACTTCCAGGAACCTCTAACCTTTTGTTTCATTAAGGCTATTGATTAGTGTCAGCAACTTATCTTATCACAAAAGCCTGTATGCTGTTTACAGCTTCTCCATTGTTGAGACTTCCAGATTATCAAGCCCAGTTTGTCATATTTTAAGAAAGTCAGAATTATTTTATAGAACGGTGTATTTTTCTGAATAGGTATACTGCTTATTCCTTCACGCACACCTCTTGACCAAAAAATGAACTCAAAACATTAGGGCAGAGTTTGGTCAATGGTACTAATAAGGTTACAATAGCACATTAATTTCACAAGATTCAAAATCATGTGCTACACGAAAATTCCTTTTAAGACATCCTAGGACTATGTTTTGCCTTATTTTAAATTGAACACAATTTAAAAGGATGATAGGTATATTGTCATGCAAGTAGCAAAACAACATGTGCTTAGAATGTCCAATTGGCAGATGTACGTTCCATAGAGGTGAGTTATTCATATGAGTTAAGGAGATGTCATTTGGAACTAGCTAAAGTTTGACACGCTGTTCCTTCGATCCGGCGTGTGGACAGATTCTTGTTTTCATAAAGGCCTTGCCAGGCACTCAGTTGATTCCTTCTTCATCCGCGGTGTCTTCCTCCTTCATTGAAGTAACTCGTTGATCTTTCCTTGTTTCAGTTGTGGCTTTTCGCGAATCCAATTCCTGAGGCTTTGCCAAGCATTGTGTGGAGGAGTTGGCGACACCGTCTGACTGACCATCGTCAGTAATTCGATCGCATCCATTTCCTGTGTTGTGCTCCAAGCTGGGTCTTGAAAGACAGTGTACGACTGCATCTTGTATTATTCCTCCATTTCGGTATCTCGCAG
The DNA here is from genome assembly GCA_030390025.1 of Squalus acanthias. NCBI lineage: Eukaryota > Metazoa > Chordata > Chondrichthyes > Squaliformes > Squalidae > Squalus > Squalus acanthias. The sequence continues at coordinate 85,247,174 of CM059428.1, read as the reverse complement.
GACATCTTTTGAGATTGTCTATGGAGACAGTTTTAAGAATATGCTTGCCATTCGGCTGATTAATATATATTTTAACTGTTCTTTCGTTAATAACAGAATGTATTGAACAGGTTTTTTCCACTTCGGCCTTAAACCAGGTTTTTGCTCGAACTTCTTTTCCTGTACCCATTCTCCTGCTAGGGGTTGCCATGCTTTGTTTGTCAATTTTTTCTGCCTATTTGCCTCCCTTATCCTCTGATCAATTTGATGAATCTCCTCTGTTACTTCTTTTTTAAAATCTAGCTGTCGCTGTTGGGTCAAGGACTCAGAGAGTGTAGAGGCAATAAAAGAACTAAGGGTAAGCGGTGTATGCATCTCAACCCCATACATCAGATAATATGGAGTTTTAGGGGATTCTGTCCATGATGTAGATGCGGGCAAATTATTAAGTGATAGCTGCACCTCTGGAATGATGGTGGTCCACTTATTTCCCCTGATTCTCAACAGTTTGACCAATAGCTTTTTTACTTCCTGGTTTTTACGTTGCACCAGCCCCGCTGATTGCGGATGACGTGGCGTGCTGTGCTCTAATCCCCCTTTGTTCGCAGTCGTCTTTGAAGACCTTGGAGACAAAGGCTCCACCTTGATCGGAGTGTAAGATTTTGGGTGAACCAGCTACAGTAATTATGTCAGTAATAGCATTGGCGAGTGCGTTTTCCGAAACAGTTTCTGTGGGGACCAGCCAGCAGAAGGAAGTGCATCCATCTACACAAACGAGAACATGTCTGTATCCCAAAGACGGGGGAAGTGGTCCAATAAAGTCAATAAAGATATTTTCCCATTGGCTCATCAGCTTTCACAAGAGCCAATGGTGGTGGCTTAATTAGTGATGACTTATTGGTTAAATAGCATGGCTCACAATTTGCCATGTATATTTTACAGGCCTTAAGCATGCCTGGCCACCAATATAAGGGAGTCAATTTGCAGAATGTTGTTCTGGCACCACAATGTGCTTGACCTATGCCCTCATGAGCTTCTTTACAAGCTGTTCTCGTTTGTGTCTTGGGGGTATTCTCGGTTTCCCTTGGGCAACTTAACTAGCACAATACCCGTAGGGGTTTCCGAGTAAAAGTACTTTGGTGGATATCCTGGTGGATTCTCTTTTGTTGGGTCTAATAGCTGAATCAGTTCCTCATCCTGATTAGCTGCCCATTCTGCCCTAGTGATTACACTGATATTGGCAGGCCCCTCTCGAGGGGATGTCATGCAGACCGAACATTTTGCTTGTTCGTCTGCAAGACTGTTTCCTTTTGAGTGTACTGTCCCAGTGGTATGCCCGTTTACATGAATCACCTGACAATTCTGTTTCTCCATTCTCAAACGGAGAATGTCTTCCCACAATGACTTATGTTTTATGGGTTTACCCTTTTGATTGGTCAAATTTGTTTGTTCCCAGAAAACTAGATCTTGGTTATATCCTCTTTTACAGTAGTCACTATCCGTACAGATTAGTGTGGGTTTAATAGGGTCTGCCTTTTCTAAAGCATACCGTAATGCTGCGGCTTCAGCATATTGCGCTGTCTTATGGCCAAGGGGTATGGACAGTAATTCTTCGGATAAAAAGAATAGGAATCTCGAAAAGTCCCTACTACTATCCCCATTCCAGCTGAGCATTGTTGGGATGTCCCTTTTTTAATCGTCATTGAAGATCCATCACAGTAAATGACTTGATGGTACTCTATAAGCGGTCTCATATGTATTTGTCTGATTCCCTCCTCCGTATCATCATCCTCCATGATGGGGAGATGCTCTAAGTCCATTTCCGGGGAAAGGAATTAAAAAATGAGTGTAGGATCATTCAAGAATGATGCCCATTTATCATATCAGATCTGGGTGGCTCTTTTTTCATCAGAGGCCATCCTCAATACTGATCTTAAATCGGGAATCTCAGTATAGATGGTAATGGGGTATTTCCCTTGAAGGGTTCGTGCCTTGATGAGGCATTGGACTACCATAGTCATGACCCTTTCTTTTTTAATGTATCTCCTTTTGACATTGGAAAAGTTATAAGAATGGAACTGAATGGGCACTATGCTCTTTTCATTATAGAAAACTGCAACTGCAACTGTCACTTTAGGTGATGACCTGAGATGAATATTGAGGGGAACTTATAAGTCCCTCTGTTCCAGGTCTATGGCTTTTTGTACCTCTCGGCATAATTGTTGCAGTTTTGAGTAATCGTCTGGTGAAAATATGAATGGTCCTTTTGCTGCTTCGCCCACTCTAGCATACAGGGGTGCTGAGAGCTCGGCAAAGGTTGGTGTAAAGGATCGAGCAAAATTCAGGGGTCCTAAACTTGCTTGCATATTTTTCAGAGTTTTAGGATATTGAATGGTGGCTAATTTTTCTTTATAGGATTGAGTTAATCCTCTACCGTTTCCAGTTATTCGCAGGCCCAGAAGATCTACCTCTTCCCTAACTAGTTGACTCTTTTTTATGTTGCTTAAGTACCCAGCAATTATAAGTCTGGATAAAACACTATCAATGGCTTTCAAGTGCTCTTGGAGATTGTCATGTGACAGATACATATCGTCCACATAAGAATTGACGTTAGGTAGGTCTTTTAAAAGGTCAATGATATGGGCTAAAAGAAAACGGGACTGTTTTGAAATCCCTGGGGCAATCTGGTCCAGTAATACTGATGACCATCGGGTCCAGTCAACGCTGTTTTTGGCCGATCAGCTTTTTCAATTGGATGTGACCAGAAGCTGTTTGCTAGATCAATACAAGATTTATGTTTTTCCCTCGTGATTCCAGAGAGAAGGGCTGTGGAATTTTGCTGTTGTGCAGTATTGTAGAGTTTCGCAATTATCGCGATTCAAAATAATATGAGAGAAGCAGATTCAATTGATCATTTTTTATTAAACGAAATGCTGACCTGATAATAAAGGACACAGAAGCCTGTAAAATGGCCGCCGCGCATCATGGCAGAAGCTTCCAGAGACTCAGTGGGCAGACAAGATGGCGTCGAATATACATTCAGTATGAGATTGGATCATACTCGGTACACATTGATAAAGACAGGATGCAACCCGTTTGCATTTTGAACAATAGCAATGATATAAGTGCTGGAATCGTTTCCTACGCACAGTAAGGATAATTGAACTGGGCCATCGAGAACCCATCCAGACACATCAATACACAAATACCCCCCCGGCTCAACAATGAGAGAGACATTGGCGGGTGATTAAGCCAGTATTCAGGGGGCCCCAAAACCAGTCGAGGAGACGATTCATACACATCCTGGCTGGCTCAACAATGGGGAAGGCATTCTCGGACAGTTGGCCAGTTTCAGGTGCTACCGAAACCCGTTAAGAAGATAATCGCCCCATGCTGGGAGTTTTGAGCGCCAATATCACACAAAGGATAAACATTTAGATTTGAGCGGGAGATAAGGCGGACAAAACAGTATGGGGTAAAAATTCAGTTGGTTGCTCCTCCCGTTAGCGCCTTAAGAGGGCGCTAATGGGGCGCAAAGCCGCTAACGCCCGGGCGCAGCGATGTTTGCGCCGCTCGGGAACTTAACTAGAGATTGTGCGGCGGTGCTAAAACTTACCGCTGCGACCACCTGCGGGCGCAGATTGTGACGTCATTCCATGGTGCAACGCCCTTGTGGCGCCCCGGAGCGGAAATTAAGTGGCGCCCCCTGCCTTACCGCCTGGCGCATCCAACGACCGGAAGACTGGAATGCTATCAATCGCTGTGGGGCTGGGGGGGCGCTATTTAAAGGGGGCCTCTTCCTGTCTTTTTCTGTGGTCGACATTTTTGCACCACTCGTTCTGAGAGAGAGAGAGAGATTCGGAGAGAGAGAAAGAGAGACTTTTGCATTGACTCAACGCTTTGTGAGGTAGTTTTGCCTATTGATCCTAACTTCGCTAGTAATTCAGTTGCTGTCCTTCATTACTTTGCTTGCAAAGAGACTATGGGGGCTGCACTGATTGGGGGCGTCGTCCTGCTCCAGCTGAATCGGAGGATACAGAGACGCAGAGAGAGAGTGGCAATGGTGGCCAGACGGAGGAGGGCCAACAGGCGCATGTACAGGAGAGCTTACCCTCCCAGGGTATATCGTGAACAGCTCTCCTACATTCATATGTCTGAGGAGCTGTGTTTGCGAAGGCTGCGATTCAGCAAGGAGGTGGTCACTGAGCTCTGCCACCTGCTGCAGCCAGATCTGCAGCCTCAACTGAGGTCCAGGACGTCTCTGTCGGTGGCAGTGAAGGTCACAGTGGCTCTCAACTTTTACGCTACTGGCTCATTTCAAGCTGCTGCTGGGGACCTCGCCAATATCTCCCAGTTCGCGGTGCATTGCTGCATCCGGCAGGTCACAAATGCCCTCTTTAAAAGGAGACGAGAGTTCATCTCTTTCCCCATGACCCCAGACAAGCAGCGTGACCGTGCTCTGGGCTTTGCGAGGGTAGCGGGCTTCCCCATGGTGCAGAGCGCCATTGACTGCACGCATGTGGCTTTGCGTGCTCCGCATGAGAGTGCCGAGGAATTCCGGAACAGAAAGGGGTTCCATTCCTTGAATGTTCAGTTGGTCTGTGACCACAGACAGCTGATACTCGCTGTCAATGCCCACTATCCTGGCAGCTGCCACGATGCTTTTATCCTGCGCCAGACTACTGTGGCAGAACTTTTCGAGGCACCGCATCAGCCAGTTGGTTGGCTTCTCGGGGACAAGGGGTATGCATTGAGCACCTGGCTGATGACACCGCTCCGTACGCCCAACACCCCTGCTGAGCTGCGGTACAATGAGAGCCATCAAGCTACCAGGAACATAATTGAGCGCACAATCGGCGTGCTGAAGCAACGGTTCCGCTGTCTCGACCATTCTGGAGGAGCCCTGCAGTACTCGCCTGAGCGAGTATCCAACTTCGTAGTCGTGTGCTGCATGTTGCATAACATGGCAATCCTCAGGACCCAGCCAATGCCACCAGGTCTTGGAGCACCACCAGAGGAGGAGGAGGAAGAGGAGGAAGAGGACAAGGAGGATGATCATCAGCAGCACCAAGGCGGGAGGGTGGCCCACAATGGTGAAACTGCAAGGGCCGTCCGTCAACGGCTAATAGCAAGCCGCTTCTAGGGCCCCTGCTGTGGAAATGGCTTCTGCCATTGCTAACAACATTAATGAACCCAGCACGCAACCCCTAAGCCGGCCAAGGCACCAATAATTCCAACCACCAACCATGTATATTTTAAATACAGAAACTTATTTATTTTACAAACTCTGTGTGTGTCAATTCCTCATGACAAACTCATAGAAATAAACACAAAAAACCATTCAATAATATAACTGGTTCTCACAACCTGGAGATAATGTCCAAAACACTAAACAAAAGTTGGACCATGAACCTCGACCTTTAATAAAAAAATGACCAGCATTTTGTCACACCTCCTACTTTTTGCCCTTCGAGGGTGATCTCCTTCCCTTGCGCACTTCCCCCCTTCTAACCCTACTGCTCCTCCGTAATGGGACCTCAGTGGCTGCAGCAAGGCTGGTGGAAGGCTGCTGCTCGTCAGACCCTGACACTGCAGATGCCCCTGAAGGACGGCCTCGACCAGTTCTGGGCCTGGAGGGCCCGGCTGCAGACTGCACCAACTCTGCATGGGCGGCAGCAGTCTGTCCTACAGGCGGTGGCAAGTGCAGTGGAGAAGTGACAGTGTTGGCAGCAGGAATGCTGTCATCGTGAGAGAGGACAGCAACTCCCTGCTCGCCCGACACACTGGCACTCCCACGGGGCAGCACTTCAGCATCCGGAGCAATCTGCTGGAGAACAGATTGCTGGCCTGCTGCGGCGCGGTGACAGCCCCAGGGACATGTGAATGAACCATCGAGGTTGGCAGCAGACTGTGCTCGCGTGGCCTCAATCTGAGTCTGCATGAGAGCAGTCAGAGATGGGATCACGGCAGCCAGTGACTGAATTGCAGCACTAAGCGTTAGTGTGGCATCCGCCTGTGCTACAGCGAAGTGCTCCACACGCCTTGCCAGTGACTCAATGCATTCGGGCACCCTTCCCAATGCACCCATGAGCTCAGTGTGCATGCCCACCGCCTGGGTGTTCATTTCTGTGATCAGCCGCTCCTCCTCTGCGTCCATTGCAGTAGGAGTGTCTGGCATACTCTCCCTCTGGGGAGAAGGCCCCCGTTCTTCCCTACCCCTATGGCGTTGCTGAAGCCCGCTGGGTCCTGGAGCTTCACCCTCATCAGACCCTTCCCCCCTGCTCCCCTCCAGGGAAGGCGTGTTCCCAGTGTGGGCATGGGCTTCCTCGGGAGAGGGTGGCACTGATGCTCCGGCTTCCTCTTCCTCCTCAGCTGCAGCTTCACTCCCACTGGCAGCTTCAGGGCCCGTCTCCTCAGCTAGTGAATCACCATCTGAAAGCAGGGAGGTACAAGAGTGGCTTTAGCATGAGGACAGGGTGGCAGTAAGGGAGGAATAAGTGCAGCGAGTTAGCAAGTTGGATTGAAAGTGTCAAAGGCTGGTGTTGTGAGGGACAAGTGGAAGGACAGAGGACAAAAAGGTGATGACCTTACCATTGCTGTCCAGAACGGGGTCGGCGTCTCCAGTGGCGACGGGACCGATAACCCGGCTTGCCACAATCCTGTGGACGCGCTCCTCAAGATTGCTGAGGGGTTGCAGCTGAGGCCGCCCTCCACCTGTCCGTTGCTGCTGTCTCCGATTATGTGCCAGCTTGGCCTGTAAGAAAAAGGACAGCATCTGAGTAAATATACAGCCATGGTCTTGCCTGATGTGCCTCCCATAGGTGAATAGCCCTTACTGTATGCAGCCATGGTCTTGCCTGATGTGCCTCCCATAGGTGAATAGCCCTTACTGTATACAAAGTGTGGAATGCGTGTGTGTGTTTCATGAAAGGGCCATAGGTGTTGGATGAGTGTTGTGCATTGGGGTTTTAAGACCCTCTGGCCATAGAGTGAGGTTGAGATGGAGGGATGGAGAGGTATTGAGAAAAAGCCACTCACCCTGACAACCCGAGTGAGGTCGTTGAACTTTTTGCGGCATTGTGTATGGGTCCTGGGCACCATGCTCCTGGAGAAGACGCTCTGAGCCACCTCCCTCCACACTCTTCTGAACTCGCATGGCAAAGGCCTCCTGCCACTCTCAGGGAAGAGTATACATCTTCTGCGCTCCACCGCGCCAACCAGAGCATCCAAGGCCCGCTCGGTGAAGCGATGAGCTCGTTCTCTCACCCTCTCCATCCTTGGCAGCAAAATGGATTCACAGGTCTCTCCAGGCCGAGATTCAAGGCTGCAATGAGCAGGGTGTGGCTGGGGAGCAAGTTGGCCCCCCCCGCTTTAAGAAGTGGCCGGCGCCAGTGTGTCTGTGTTCCCTCGCTAACTGGCAGCAGCTGCGCTGCGCTCGCGCGCTGAGTTAGCGCCTCACTGCTCGGCCTTTGCGCCTTAAGACAGGTGTGCAGCGCCTGATTTAGCGCTCCACTCACCTCCCGGGGCGGTAAAAGTAAAGTTTCCAGTCAGTGCCGATAATTAGCGCCAGGCGCTAATATTTGCGTCCAGACGATATTTGCGCCCCAAATGGGGCGCGACCTAATTTTTCCCCCTTAAACTATAGAGGACAAATGTCCATCGGTCTCTTGACTCTTCCTGAACTCGCTTGACTTTTGGGCTCTTGATTTTGCTCTGGATGCTTTTTGACTCTTGACTCTTAGCCGTGCTGGTCGGTTATTCGAGTGTTGGGTGGAGCTCAATCGGAACGAGCCGCCTCGACAAGGGCAAGTAACAGGGTACACCATCCCGAGTGTCGGTAAACGGTGTCTGGACCCGGAGGCCCGAGTGATGAGAAGAAAGATGAGAAGTAAGACGAGAAGAAATTCCACGTGCCGCCACGGTGAGTAAACCCCGACCGCGCCCGAAAATATACCGACAAAACTTTCCTTTGAATTCTACCGACTTCTACATGTACCGTAACACAGGAAGATTCTTCTTTGAATTCTAAGACGGTTTAAGTCCATCGACTGCTTCATGACATCAGGGAGTCTGGCCTGCTTTTCGCGGCAGCGAAAGTAAACAAGTGGGGTGCAGAAACCCTTCCAAACACGTGACAGTCAGGCGCTGCAGCGAAACGAGCTGAGTGCCACACTTTAAAATCTCTGAAGTAAGCCGAGTGGTGAGCATGTTTTCTGATCCTACAAATCCAGACGTAGTTTAGGTATTGTTAAGGGAGGGTGGTTTTTAATAAGGTTAAGGTATAATGTGTTCCCCTTTTTACGATGTGCCGTGTGTTCTCCATTTCCATAGACCAAGCTTTATGATCGTGTGTATACTTGTACTCTCTTTGATTTGCGCCTATGACATGTATTTCATGATTTTAGATGCCATGCAATAAAGATATTCATTTTGTGCTATTCAACCGGGTCTATTTGAGTTTTTCTCTGCATTACTGCTCCTTGCATCTAAGTCCAGGTGTCAGAACCATAAGGGCGAGTGGGTCGAACCACTCACAGGTGCTTATTGCAAAAAGGCTGGCCGGAGACCAGAGCAAGCAATAGTAAAGGCAACGAAGGCCTAACCTCGCACCAGCACCGTCTGAGACACGCCCCTTTACAGAAAATGGTGACCGCGGCAGGACCCTGGCAGCAAGAGAGTAATGTCTTAGACCCAGGTTTGAATAGGCGAAATGTGACGGACGAGAAGGTAGCCGACTATGTGTTTGGGAAAGTAAACTTAACCAAACAGTGGATATGTGACCTACTGATGGATCGGCGTCCGCTAGACGCCGCCATCAGATGGACAGGTAGCAAAGATCATAAGAAGTCGGTAGAGAAAGCGGTCTGGCTGATGTGCTACAAGAAGCAAGTCCAACTTTCGGACCAGGTCATTGCAGCACAGGCAGCTCAGATCAGGGAATTAGAAACAGAGATGGAGGAAAATGTCACGGGAGGACAGAGACTGATTGCATCATTGAATGCGTTGCATCAGGAACGCCAAGTAGTAGCCAACCACCACGAGGCTAGGATTGATTACCTAGAATGTCAGGTCACGGAAGCAAAATTAAGTGAGGGAAGGATTAGAGAACGGTGTATCCGCCTAGCTAACCAGATAAAGGCCCAGAAAGATAGTTTGAGGGGAGTTAGGGCGGCATACAAGACGGCTCTCGAGGATAGGCATGAGGGAGCCGACCACAGTGTTTGCCAGAGGGAGATAGAGAACCTGAGCGAGGCCCTGAATAAGGCAAACGGCTTGGTGTGTCTCATCAGCCCGTCAGCGAGCCAGCCACAGGTAGGTCGGGAATTCCCAAAATCCCTACCGGAAAAAGCAGAAGTGGTATCAACCACTAAGCCCTCCGCGCCACCCAGCTATACGGAAACCTGGGTAAGGGAGGAAGTGGTGGAAATAGAGAAGAAGGTTCCCGAGGTAGGACAATCCCCGGAGGTAGTGTCGAGACCGGGACCGATGTGTCCGGTCCGAGGTCATAAGAGAGGCCCGAATGGGGAAAATGGGGCAGACGGGGATATCCTGAACCAACTTTTAGTGCCCCACAGCTCACACCAGCTGAGGGCAATGATTAGCCATGTCCGGAAGCTGTCCGAGTCAGGAGACCCTTCCGTGCATTTTAGAGAAGTAGAACAGACCGCAGCGATTAATGGCTGCGACGACGAGGAAAAGATCAAGATGTTGCTGTTCTCTTTAGATAGCTCGATCCTTCAGTGTCTCTCCGACGAGAGCAAGAAGGGAGCTAAAAGCTATGGGGATTTACGGGACAAGGTCCTAGAAGTGTTAGGGGCGGATGACGAAGGTCCGTTCGTCAGACTGGGTCAGACCGTGCAGATAGAGGGAGAATCACCGCGGGTTTTCGTCGACAGACTGTGGCCAGTATACCAGCGCAGCTGCCCAGGTGCGCCAGAGCGCAACTATCTGCACGGCGCCGGGAAAGCTCATTGGCTCAGGTGCATAGTAGCTAAGAGCTTGCCAGCCGTCAGGGACCAGGCCAGAGCGTGGTTTGATCCCACCAATCCCGAGACAACGGAGGAATCTGTCCTGAGTCACCTCACCATTGGGTATCGGAACACTAGAAGCACGGGAGCGCGTCCCCTTAAGGGAAAGGTGCATGAAGCAAAGCCCGCAGCTCCGGCTCAGAAAGAGTGGCATCAGGAGGGTAATCGCGCCCCACAAACCAGTAGTGTTTGTTACGGATGCGGGAAGACAGGTCACTGGCGTAAAAACTGTAGGAATCCCTGGAAGGACTCCAGGGAAAAAGCTCATGCAGTCCGAACCCAAGCGCCTGTCTCTGAGAAATTTGCTGGTGTGCCTATCCATCCCGATGCGATAGAATCAATGTTAGGAGCCATGCGTTCTCTTATGATTTCGCACGGGAGGGTGGCAGTCGTTACCGGCCCCACCGATGCCACAACCCCGTCCACCAGTACCCAATGACTAAAGCCCGCGCAGCCCGTTTACCTATGATGCGTGGAAAAGACCCCTGGTAGAGATGGAGGTAGAGAAGCAGAAGGGTAGTTACTTGTTGGACACGGGAGCTTCATGCACCGTGATTCATACAGATAGCCCCTTTGACTCACCACTGTCTACCAAGGTCCCATTCACATTAGCGGGGTTCACGGGAAAAGAGCAGGCTGGTGCATTCTCCATTCCGCTCTCCATTCATTTAGGAGCACTCCACACCACATGGAAGTGTATTCTGATGAAATGGCAAGAGGGGGGTGGCAAAGGTATCCTCGGATCGGATCTCGTAGCAGAACACGGGATCCTCGTGGACCTTAGGAATCATTGTCTCTGGGGAGCCAAGGGTGGGAAAGGCAAGGTAGTTGTAATCCCAGGGAAGGAAGGAAAAGGGGCCCTGTGTACCATGAAGCCATCCGGAGGTTACGACCTCGGGCTTACGGTCGCGGATGTCCCAACGGACATGCAAACGTACGTGTCAGATAATATGCACGCGTTTGCAACCCACAAGCACGATTGTGGAAGGGTTACCGGGTTTGAGGTCAGCGTAGACAGGGACCCCATGACCCGGCCCCAAAAGCAGTATAACTTCCCCAAAGAAGCAGAACCCGACATGGAGACAGCAATGTCCTCATTGGTGATGCAGTGCGTGTTGAGACCGATAGCCACACACGTGAACTCCCCATTGTGGCCGGTAAGGAAGCTGGATAATTCGTGGAGGGCCACGGTGGACTACAGAGTCCTTAACAGTAACATCCCCGCCTGCGCGCCCACAGTAGCAGCAGTTGCTGACCTAATAGGGAGTATCCCAGCGTCCGCGACCACGTTCACGGTGCTGGATATCTCGAACGGTTTTTGGTCCATCCCGTTGCGACGAGAGGACCAGTACAAGTTTGCCTTTACTTTCAAAGGACAACAGTACACATGGAACTGTTTGCCACAGGGTTTCCACAACAGCCCCAGTATTTTCCACCAGTGTATGGCAGGAAGTTTAAAAGAGTTTAGTCAGCCCAATCAGATAGTGCAGTACGTGGATGATTTGCTCCTGTTCACAGACTCAAGGGAGGAGCATAGACCACTGTTAGCCGAGTTATTGGAGCTGCCAGCGAGAAAGGGTTTTAAAGTTAACCCTAAAAAGCACGGATCGGTCAGCAGGAAGTAAAATTCCTGGGTCTGACCATTCGCGCTGGGGAAAGAGCCATAGATAAGGCTAGGAGGGAGTCGGTGCAGGAGTTACCGATTCCCAACACCATAACGGGTGTGAGGTCCTTTCTGGGACTGACCGGATATTGTAGAGACTTCATCGAGGACTATGCGGCCACATAAGCTCCGCAGCTCCGACTCCTCCATAAGGGAGTGGAGTGGTCTTGGGACGAGGGTTGTCAGGCAGCATTCGAGAAGTTAAAAAGGGATCTGCAGACCGCGCCAGCTTTAGGGGCCATAGATGGGGGGGAGGAGTTTTTCCTGGAGGTAGCCACCAGCGGAGACAGCTTGAGCGCTGTGCTGCTCCAAGAGCGTCACGGCAGGCTGAGGCCGGTTGTTTATTCATCCAGGGTGTAGAATTCGCAATATATCGCGATTTTATAAATAAGGAGAAAACACATAGTTTTGTTCAAACAGCTTTATTTCAGCAGAATGCTGTCAGGTTTTCAAAGTGGACACAAGCAGCCTGTAAAATGGCCGCCACGCCTCGTGGCAGAACATTCTAGACTTTTCGACAAGCAGACAAGATGGCGTTCCAATAAACATTTGTGCAAGATCGATCAAGACTCAGCACATTTGAGATAATACACGAGACATCATGGGTTTGCAGTATACACATAAATACTGAAATCGGTCTCCCAGGTGCGAATAAGGGCTATTGTACCAAGTGATCAAGAACCCATCCAAAGACATTAATATGCAAAATCCCCACGACTCTACGATGAGAGAGCCGTTAGCGGGTAGTTACAGAAAACATTTGGAAGCCCCAAAACCCCTCCAGGGAGAATACTGACCGGTATACACAATGGGAGAAATATTAACAGGTACTCAGACAGTTACGAGTATCCCCGAAACCCATTAAAACGGAGATCACCTTATACAAGAAATTTGAGCGCCAAACCCTAACAAAAGAAAAGACATTAAGGTTGGGCGGGAAAAGAAGAGTTTTGCACTATAACTGTAAGCTACAACCGTCCATCTTTCTCTTGACTCTTGACTCTTGTTCGCTCGCCGTCTTTGTCCTGCCTCTTGACTCTTATCCTTTCGACTCCTTGCCGCTTGCCTCGTGTCTCTGCCTCTTGCAGCTTTAAAGACTGTTGAACTTTACGATCCGCCAGGATCTGCCTCGTGGCTTGCCGCGAAGATCTGTGTGGAACTGGGCTGTGAAGCCTTGGACGGGCACACCATCCCGAGAAGTCGGTAAACGGTGTTGGAACCGAAGGCCCGAGATGAGATGAGATGAGATGAGATGAGATGAGATGAGAAGAGAAGAAGACGACCATACGTATCGCCACGGTCAGTAAGCCCCGACCGCGCCTGTAGGTCGAAGAGACACTTTTCCTTGCCCAGGAAGACTATTCTTCGAATTTTATCGCATCCCTGCGAGGGCACAGGAAGACTCTTTTTTGAGTAGAGTCGGAACTCCGAGGACAACACAGATCTTCATGACAGCAGACGGTCCAGCCTGCTAGCCGGAGCAAAAACGAGTAAACAAGTGGGGTACAGAGACCCCTGACCAACACGTGGGTGATCAGGTGCTGCGGTGAAAAACATCCGATCAGAGTTTTCGGAATTCTCCGAGTTATCACGAGTGGTGTAGAATTCGCAATATATCGCGATTTTATTTAGAAGGAGAAAACACAGAGTTTCGTTCAAACAGTTTTTATTTCAGCAGAATGCTGTCAGGTTTTTCAAAGTGGACACAAGCAGCCTGTAAAATGGCCGCCGCACCTCGTGGCAGAACATTCTGGACTTTTCGACAGGCAGACAAGATGGCGTTCCAATAAACATTTGTGCAAGATCGATTAAGATTCAGCACATTGAAGATAATACACGAGACATTATGGGTTTGCAGTATACACATAAATACTGAAGTCGGTCTCCCAGGTACGAATGAAAGCTATTGTACCAAGTAATCAAGGGCCCATCCAAAGACATTAATATGTAAAATCCCAACGACTCTACGATGAGAGAGCCGTTAGCGGGTAGTTATACAAAACACTTGGAAGCCCCAAAACCCCTCCAGGGAGAACACCGACCGATTTAACAATGGGAGAAATAGTAACAGGTACTCAGGCATTTACGAGTAGCCCCGAAACCCATTAAAAACGGAGATAACCTATACAAGACATTTGAGCGCCAAACCCAAACAAAAGCAAAGGCATTAAGGTTGGGCGGGAAACGGAAGATTTTGTGCTATAATTACAAGCTCCAACCGTCCATCTTTCTCTTATCCGATTGACTCGTATCCTCGTGGCTGCTCCTGTGTTTTGACTCGCCGTCTTGTTCCTGCTGGCTTGGTGTCTCTTTTAAAAAGACTGTTGAACTTTGTGATCCGTTCGGATCTACCTCGTGTCGTGTAACGAAGACCTATGTTGGTAACTGGCATCGGAACCAAAGGCCCGAGATGAGATGAGATGAGATGAGATGAGATGAGAAGAGAGGAAGACCATACTTATTGCCACGGTCAGTAAGCCCCGACCGCGCCTGTAGGTCGAATAGCCATTTTTCCTTGCCAGGAAGACTTCTTTGAACTTGCAAGAACGGACCTCGGAAGATTCTCCATGAAGATATTGACTGGTCTGTGAAACCCATCAGGACAGTGCCTGTTAAACCAACCAACACAGATCTTCATCACAACAGACATTCCAGCCTGCTAGCCGGAGCAGAAGCAAGTAAACAAGTGGGACCAGGAGACCCCCTGATCGACACGTGGGTGCTGCGGTGAAAACATCCGATCAGCTATTCGGAATTTCTCCGAGTTATCACGAGTGGTGAGCATGAGTCTCGAATCCTACGAATCTAGCTAGGACAGATATTGATAGGGGAGGGTTTAAGTATTAAGGATACTTGTAATGTGTGCCCCTATTTACGGTGTGTCGTTCGTTCCTCGTTTCCCTAGAATTAGCTATATAACTGTGTGTAAGATTGTACTGTCATTAATCTGTGCTTATGACATGTATTTCGTAATCTTAAATATCATGCAATAAAGATTTTCCATTTCGTACCATTCAACCGAGTCTACATGAGTTTCATCTCCATTACTGCTCTCGCATCTAAGTCCAGTGTCTAGAACCGTAAGGGCGAGTGATTCGAACCACTCACAGGTGTGTCTAGTGCTCCCAGACTGGCTGGAGACCAGAACAGGCAACAAGGCCTAAACCCGCACTGACATACAGGCTGCACAGAGCCACGCGAATCTCACAGGCTGAGAGACACGCACGCAAACCCTTACAGTGCTGAGCATGAGTCTCGATCCTACAAGTCTAGTTTAGAGCAGGTATTGATAGGGGAGGGTTTAAGTTTTAAGGATAACTGTCATGTGTGCCCCCATTTACGATGTGTCGTTCGTTCCTCGTTTCCCTGAAATTAGTTACATAACTGCGTGTAAGATTGTACTGTCATTAATCTGTGCTTATGACATGTATTTTGTAATCTTGAATAATATGCAATAAAGATTTTCCATTTCGTACCATTCAACCGGGTCTACCTGAGTTTTATCTCCATTACTGCTCTCGCATCTAAGTCCAGTGTCAGAACCGTAAGGGCGAGTGGGTCGAACCACTCACAGGTGTCTAGTGCTCCCAGACTGGCTGGAGACCAGAACAGGCAACAAGGCCTAACCTCGCACTAGCACCCAGGCTGAGCACAGAGCCACACAAGGCAAAACCCTTACAGAAAATAGCGACCGCGGCAGGACACTGGCAGCGAGAGGGTAATGTGTTAGACTTTGGTATGATTGGACGAAATGTCATGGAAGAGAGAATAGCAGATTATGTGTTCGGAAAAGTAAATTTAACTAAGAAATGGATAAGTGACCTGCTAGTGGATAAGTGTCCACTAGAGGCAGCCGAGAGGTGGACAGATCGCAAGGAACACAAAAAGACAGTGGAGAAAGCGGTCTGGTTGATGTGCTATAAAAGACAAGTCCAAATTTCGAACCAGGTCATTACAGCGCAAGCAGCTCGGATCAGGCATTTAGAGGTGGAAATGGACGAGAAGGTCACTGGGGGGCAGTTGCTCATTACGAATTTAAATGCGTTGCACCAAGAACGCCAGGTAGTCACCAGCCACCAGAAAGCAAAAATAGATTACCTCGAGTGCCAAGTCACTGAGGCAAAGTTAAGTGAGGGCAGACTAAAGGAACGATGTGCCCGCCAAGCTGCCCAAATAAAAGCCCAGGAAGAGAGCTTAACGGGGGTTAGGGCGGGATATAAGATGGCCCTTGAGGATAAATTTCAGGGGGCCGATCATAGCGTCTGCCAAAAGGAGATAGAGCACCTTAAAAGGGCCGTGAACAAAGCACACGGCATGGTGTGCCTTATCAGTCCATCAGCACACCAGCCGCTAGTGGATGAGAAGTTTCAGAAATTCCCACCAAACAAAGCAGAGGAAGTATTCGCCACTACGCCCTCCGCGCCACCCAGCTATTCGGAAACCTGGGTAAGGGAGAAAGTGGTAGAAGTAACGAAAGAGCCCACCGAGGTAGAAGTGGAACCGGGACCGTTGTGTCCAGTCACGGGTATCAAAAGGGGCCCGAACGGAGCAGGTGGGGCAGAGGGAGATCTCCGCAACCAGCTTGTGTTGCCTCACAGCTCACACCAGCTGAGGATTATGATCAGTCACGTACCAAAGCTGGCCGAGTCAGACGACACTTCCGTACATTTTAGGGAGATCGAGCAAACCGCAGCCATTAACGGCTGCGACGATGGGGAAACAGCAAAGATGCTGTTATTCTCATTGGGTAGTTCGATCCTTCAGTGTCTCACAGATGAGAGCAAGAGGGGAACCAAGACCTATGGGGCACTAAGAAATGAGGTCCTAGAAGTATTGGGAGCGGACGACGAAGGTCCGTTTGTTAGACTGGGACAGACAGTGCAGATGGAGGGAGAACCCCCGAAGGTTTTCGCCGACAGGCTGTGGCCAGTATACCAGCGTAGCTGCCCAGGTGCGCCAGAGCGCGCCGCTGTGACAGACATCGGTTTAACTCATTGGCTCAGGTGTATAGTAACCAACAGTTTGCCAGCCGTTAGGGAGCAGGTAAAAGCGTGGTTTGATCCCACTGACCCCGCCACTACAGAGGAGTCGGTCCTAAATCGACTCACGGTGGGGTACCATAATACCAGAAGTATGGGAGCACGTCCCATTAAGGGAAAGGTGCATGAGGCACGACCCGCAGCCCCGGCTCAAAAGGAGTGGCATCAGGAGGGTAACCGCGCCCCGCAGGCATGTAATGCTTGTTACGGGTGTGGGAAGACAGGGCACTGGCGCAAGAACTGCAGGAACCCTTGGAAGGATTCCAGGGATAAAAATACCGCAGCCCGAGACCTGATGCCTGTCTCTGATAGGGAAGCTAGTGCACCCATCCCTCCCGACGAGATCGAAACAGTGTTGGGAGCCATGCGTAACCTCATGAGTGCGCATGGAAAAGTGGCGGTTGCTACCGGCCCCGTAGGTGCCACAGGCCCGTCTAATAGTACCCAATGACTAGAGCCCGCGCAGCCCGTCTACCTGTGTCCGCTCAGCTATGATGCGTGGAAGCGACCCCTGGTGGAAATGGAGGTAGAGAAACAAAGGGGTAGTTATTTGTTGGACACGGGAGCTTCTTGCACCGTGATTCATACAGATAGCCCTTTTGACTCACCGCTATCTACCAAGGTCCCATTCACATTAGCGGGGTTCACGGGAAAAGAACAGGCTGGCGCGTTCTCCCTTCCGCTATCCATTCGTTTAGGAGCACTCCACATCAAGTGGAAGTGCATACTGATGAAATGGCATGAGGGGGGTGGGAGAGGTATCCTCGGGTCCGATCTCCTATCAGGACACGGGATCCTCGTGGACCTCAGGAATCACTGTCTCTGGGGGGCTAAGGGTGGAAAAGGCGAGGTAGTGGTAATTCCGGGGGAGGAAGAAACAGGGGTCCTGTGTACCATGAAGCCATCCGGAGGCTACGACCTCGGGCTTATGGTCGCGGATGTCCCAACGGACATGCAAACGTACGTGTCAGATAATATGCACGCGTTTGCAACCCACAAGCACGATTGTGGAAGGGTTACCGGGTTTGAGGTCAGCATAGATGGGGACCCCATGACCCGGCCCCAAAAGCAGTATAACTTCCCCAAAGAAGCAGAACCCGATATGGAGACAGCAATGTCCTCCTTGGTGCAGCAGGGTGTGTTGAGGCCGATAGCCACACACGTGAACTCCCCATTATGGCCGGTTAGGAAGCCGGATAATTCGTGGAGGGCCACGGTGGACTACAGAGTCCTTAACAGTAACATTCCCGCCTGCGCGCCCACGGTAGCAGCAGTTGCTGACCTAATAGGGAGTATCCCAGCGTCCGCGACCATGTTCACGGTGCTGGATATCTCGAACGGTTTTTGGTCCATCCCGCTGAGGCGAGAGGACCAGTACAAGTTTGCCTTTACTTTCAAAGGACAACAGTATACATGGAACTGTCTGCCACAGGGTTTCCACAACAGCCCCAGTATTTTCCATCAGTGTATGGCAGGAAGTTTAAAGGAGTTTAGTCAGCCCAATCAGATAGTGCAGTATGTGGATGATTTGCTCCTATTTACGGACTCAAGGGAGGAGCATGGACCACTGCTGGATGAGTTATTGGAGCTGCTAGCGAGAAAGGGTTTTAAAGTGAACCCTAAGAAAGCACGTATCGGTCAGCAGGAAGTAAAATTCCTGGGGCTGACCATTCGCGCTGGGGAAAGAGCCATAGATAAGGCTAGGAGGGAGTCGGTGCAAGAGTTACCGATTCCCAACACCATAACGGGTGTGAGGTCCTTCTTGGGACTGACCGGTTACTGCAGGGATTTTATCGAAGACTATGCGGCCACAGCGGCGCCGCTGCTCCGACTCCTCCATAAGGGAGTGGAGTGGTCTTGGGACGAGGGCTGCCAAGCAGCCTTCGAGAAGTTAAAAAGGGATCTGCAGACCGCGCCAGCTTTAGGGGCCATAGATGGGGGGAAGGAGTTTTTCCTGGAGGTAGCTGCCAGCGGGGACAGCTTGAGCGCTGTGCTGCTCCAAGAGCGTCACGGCAAGCTGAGGCCGGTTGTCTATTCATCCAGGGTGTTAACGGATGTGGAGAGAAGTTTCTCCAATAGCGAAAGGCACCTTTTAGCCACGCATTGGGCTGTGAAAAGATCAGCGATCTTCACAGGGCTCTCTCCCATCACTCTCCTCACCCATCACACACCAACTAAGATGCTTCTAGATGGGAGGATTAAAGATGGGACCGTAAGCAGCGCGCGTATTGCGCGCTGGACCCTTCTTCTTTCCCAGATGGATCTTAGAGTTAAAGGTCTTTGCGAGCCCAGGCTTGCGGCCAATTTGGTATACCCCGGTACAGCCCTCCGGTGTTCGGTGGAAGTTGTGTGGGAAGTCAACATAGGTTTGCGGGCCGGGACACATCCCACTGGGCGCGAGATTTATGTTGATGGTTCCAGCACAGTATCTGCTGGCGAACGACTCACAGGGTGTGGAGTTTATGACCCTGCAGCAAACCTTGCCCTGGCGATCAAGCTCCCCAGCACCATGAGCGCGCAGCAGGCTGAGCTGTCTGCAGTGGTGTACGTCGTTACCCACCCAGAAATTTTCCCAACCCCATACACGATTTGCTCGGACAGTATGTTCACATGCAATTCGTGTACATAGATACATAGATACATAGAAGATAGGAGCAGGAGTAGGCCATCCGGCCCTTCGAGCCTGCTCCGCCATTTAATGAGATCATGGCTGATCCTCCAATTCAGTATCCCGTCCCCGCCTTCTCTCCGTAACCCTTAACCCCTTTTGCCTGTAGAAATATATCTAATTCCCTCTTAAATATATTTAATGAGCTGGCGTACACTGCCCTCTGTGGCAATGAGTTCCACAGGTTCACCACCCTCTGAGTGAAGAAATTCCCCCTCATTTCTGTCCTAAATGGTTTAGCCCTTATCCTTAAATTATGTCCTCTAGTTCTGTTCTCACCCGCCAAGGGAAACATTCCTTCTGCATCTAGTCTGTCTAGACCTGTCAGAATTTTATACACTTCTATGAGGTCCCCTCTCAATCTTCTAAACTCCAGTGTGTACATCCCTAAACTACATAGTCTCTCCTCATAGGTCAATCCCGCCATTCCTGGTATCAGCCTGGTGAATCGCCGCTGCACCCCCTCCATGGCAAGAACATCTTTCCTCAGATGAGGCGACCAAAACTGTACACAGTACTCGAGGTGTGGTCTCACCAGTGCCCTGTACAGCTGCAGCAAGGTATCCCTGTTCCTGTATTCCAACCCTTTTGCTATGAAGGCCAGCATACCGTTTGCCTTCTTGATCGCCTGTTGCACCTGCATGCTCGCCTTCAGTGACTGGTGTACAAGAACACCCAGGTCTCTCTGTACTTCCCCCTCTCCCAATTTATTGCCATTTAAATAATAATTTGCCCTCCCGTTCCTGCACCCAAGGTGGATAACTTCGCACTTGTCCACATTATAGTGCATCTGCCATTTATCCGCCCAATCACCCAGTCTGTCCAAATCGCTCTGGAGCTTCCTGGTCTCCTCCTCTGAGCCCACCCCCCCTCCTAGTTTAGTGTCGTCTGCAAATTTGGAAATGCTGCATCCGACTCCCTGATCCAGGTCATTAATGTAAATTGTGAACAGCTGGGGACCCAGGACAGATCCCTGTGGTACCCCACTTGTTACTGCCTGCCATTCAGAAAATGAGCCGTTTATTCCAACTCTCTGTTTTCTATCTGACAGCCAGTTCTCTATCCACGTCAATACTTTCCCCTTTATCCCATGAGCTTCAATTTTCCCTGCTAATCTTTTATGTGGGACCTTATCGAAGGCCTTTTGGAAGTCCAGGTACACCACATCTACTGGCTCTCCCCCATCTATTTTACCAGTTACTCCCTCAAAAAATTCCAATAGATTAGTCAAGCACGATTTACCCTTTGTAAATCCATGTTGACTCTGTCCTATCCTGTCCCCATTTGCTAAGTGCTCTGCTATTTCATCCTTAATGATGGACTCCAGCATTTTGCCCACAACTGATGTAAGGCTTACAGGTCTGTAATTACCTGCTTTTTCCCTACCCCCCTTTTTGAATAGTGGGGTAACGTTAGCTACCCTCCAATCCATGGGCACTGTTCCCGAGTCTAATGAATTCTGAAAGATCATACTTAGTGCATCCGCTATCTCTAGGGCCACCTCTTTCAGCACCCTAGGATGCATGTTATCAGGCCCTGGGGATTTGTCCGCCTTCAATCCCTTTAGCTTCCTTAACACCATATCCTTAGAGATATTGACTTGCGTCAGTTCCTCCTTTGCAAATGTACGGAATACCTGGCCATTTGGTCCCGCCGTGGATACACCTCCGCGGACGGGCGACCTTTAACGGTGAAGCCCTTGCTGGAAAAGATCCTAGCAGCAGTAGGGGAGGAAGGGGAGATTTTCATCCATAAGGTGAAGGCTCACTCCTCCACAGAGCCCTGTGGGGAGGGCAATCAGCAGGCGGATGCGCTAGCCAGGGAAGGTGCCCGCAACGGCATTTTCTGGGACCCCTATGGGCCCAGACCCATGGCAGCGATCCAAGGCAGGGACGGGAATCCCGGGAACACCAGGGTAGCATTGCCCCTAGACCTTAAGACCGTCCAGAACCAGGATCCCGCCCTAAAAGCGGTCCTCAAAACCCTTGCTGAGGGGAAGCAGGTAGAGGGTCCGTACAGTACGGCAACCCTCTCAGTTAAGGAAGGCATGCTGTTCCGCGAAGAGCAGTGGGTTGTGCCGCAGCAGCACAGGAGGGAATTCCTCCAGTTGGCTCACGAGGGACCAGGGGCAGGGCACCCCGGGCCCGAGGTTACCTGGCAACGGGTAGAGCAAGCGGGATGGTGGCCGGGGCTCAGGGAACAGGTCCGCGAGTTCTGTGCAAGCTGTCTCGTGTGTGCTGCAAACAACCCAGACCCCCAGAAAAGGAAGGTGCCCATGGGGCACGTCAGAAGGGTAGAGGGACCATGGCAGTCGATACAGGTCGACTATATAGGGTCCCTGCCCACCACCCAGGGAGGCTATAAATACTGCCTCGTCTTGGTGGATGTGTTTTCCAAATGGGTGGAAGCCTTCCCCTGTCGAACAGCTACGGCACTGGGTACTGCAAAAATCTTGGTCCGGGAAGTGTTCTCGCGGTGGGGACTCCCCCGTTTTGTGGAGTCAGACCAAGGGAGTCATTTCACCGGCCAGGTGATGCAGAACACCCTCATGCTTTTGGGCATTGAAGGGAAATGGCACGTAGCACACAATCCCCAGTCATCCGGGATTGTTGAACGCATGAACCGGACCCTGAAGGAGAAATTGAGGAAAGAGACTATGAACTCGCCCCAAAAATGGGCGGAGGTTCTGCCTTTAGTCCTCATGGGGGTCCGGGCCAGTCAGTCGAAAAGTACGGGGTATTCCCCGCACGAGGTGATGACTGGGAGGATCATGCGAACCCCCACCCATGTGTTAGTGCCGGTGCTCACTGAGGGTCAGCTCCAAGAGATAAGCAGGGACAAGTTCGCCCAGACCCTCTTGGAGCGCCTGAAGCAGGTGTATGAGCAGGCGGCTGGGAACATGGGAAGGCAGCATCAGGGCAATCGCCTGTTGCTGGAACCCCGCAAAATGCGGGAGTGGGAAGTAGGAGACCAGGTCATGGTCAGAAACTACGCCAGAGTAGGGAGTTTGGAACCAATGTATATGGGACCCTACAACATTGTAGATAAGGCGAGTCCCATGGTATATGCCGTAAAGGTACCTCGGCGCACTAAGTGGTTCCACGTAAACCAGTGCAAACTGTACAAGCCAGGTGCACAAGGGCAAACCACAGGGGCAAAACCTGCGAGTGGGGACTCGCAGCCCCAGGTAGGACCACAGGGCACACAGGCAGGCAAAGCAGCTTGCATCAGGGAAGGGGACATCCTGGAAAATTGTGAAACATTTTTGTGGGGTTGGGAGTCAGATGAGGGAGAGTTCGAGGAGCTCGACGAAGATGAGGATAGTGAAGGTAGTGACGAGGAAGAGCTGGAATCGGAGGACGAAAGGGTCGCCCCCGATTCAGGTATAGGGGGGACAGGGGCTGCAGATAGAGATCCACACAGGGTGGAAACCGAAGCTGCAGGTCCCGAACACAGGGGGGAGGAGCCAGGGGAGGCGGAGCCAGCCGCTGTGGGACCACAGGGCGTGACGGTGGAAGCCTCAGAGCCCGAGCCGCCCGCCTTGAACGTCCTGCCCTCGGGTGAGGTAGGGACTGCGAGTGAAGGGCCGCCTGCTGGGCCGAGTAGGGCGGTGCCACAAGCTGCAGGTCCCGAGTTGAGGGAGGCGGAGTCAGGGGAGGCGGAGCCAGCGACTGTGGCTGGACCACAGGTCGCCACAGTGGAAGTCTCGGAACCCGGTCCGTCGGTCCTGGGATTCCTGCCCCCGGTAACTCTCCGTAGGTCAGGTCGGATACCCCAACCCAGGAAGATATGGTCAAGTCCCCAGACTGTCCCAAGGCGTAGGCTCAAGGTTAAGGCAGCCCAGGGAGAGCCCAGTCCCAGCGCAGCAGCAACAGGCTGCGGCAGATCAAAGGGAGGGGTCAATGCCCTCCCACCGTCGGGAAGAGCTCGTGACAGCCTTTTCAGAATTTAAAGGGGCCGCCCTGGGAACGAGCGGTGCTGTACAGTAATAAGTTTAGGATAAGTTTCTAAGTTTATAGTTTAAGGTTAAGAATAAGTTTATAGTTTTAGATAAGGTTACAAGGTTATAGTTTTAAATCGGTTTAAGTCGGTAGTTTAATTTTGTTTAAGGAGGTAAAATGATGGGAGTTTTAGAGATAGGATTAGTTAAAGTTTATCCAGCGAACATTGAAGTTTACGTGAGGCGAGGTCAGGGGACCCGCTCACCCTTCACAAAAGCCAGAGACTCTTGCGAGGCTGGCTACCTCATTCTATCTGATCACAGGAACCAAGGAAGGATGGAACGAATTCTAGTATTGCTCGCGGCAATCGGATGTGGATTGGCCTATCGAGGCCGCACTAAGGATGTCGTGGTGTTTGGATGCTCCGGGGACACGGCCCCCATCGCGGTGGATGGGACCGGAAGACGGGAGGCTGAGGAGACCACCACCTATTTCCACAAGGGAAGGTGGCCAGGATGGCTGGGAACGAACTCAACTGAGTATTCCAGCACATCGGGGTTTGCCTACCAAGAGACTTCTTTACTGTGCCCCAAAGTAAGGATCATCGCACCCAGGATCAGCGTCACCGTCGGCAAACGGATTTGTTTGACTTGTAGTGGGAATGTCCCATTGAGCCGATGGTGGTGGCTGCGAAAGCTGAGCAAAAACATGAGGAACTCTTCGGTCGAGTGGGAACGACTGGGTAATAATACCCATCGGACAATTACGGGGACAAACGGACAAGTGAGAGTCTGTTGGGACAAATGGTGGGAACCGGATGAGGGAATTTATGTATGTATGTGGGGGTCAAAGTACGTTTGCCCCAAAGGCATCTCCATATTTTTCATTAATCAATGGCAGGATAACGGACAGGGGATGAGGTGGGATGCGAGCACCAGGGGGTGCGGAGCCCCATTCTCCCCGATCCCAGTAAATGCCACTGAACTCATTACGCGCCCACGCAAAGCCCCGCCCACGATTCCGGTGGTTCTAGCTAAGGAAGAAGGGTGCCCTAAAACCAGTAAGGGACCCGGGAATGGTTTGGTACTGGTCCCCACAGACCAGATACTATTTCAGGGGGTACATTACGCGGTGGCCTCGGTGATTTTAAATCTCACCGAGGTACGGTTACCAGAGTGGTGCCCCAAAAAGACGGAACAGTTATATCAGGTCCTGTTGACCAAGATGTTCAGACAATTTTATGAGTTCGATTTCGCGGAAATTGATAAAACAAGTTTGTACACCGCACCACATGAAGTCTTTGATCAGGTGGGGAGGCAAAGAAGGGGTGTTGTGAACGACGCGTTCACTGCTTTCAACACAGGTACATCTGTGGTCAACGCTCTAGACAGCGTGGAGCTGCAGACCCAGATTAATGGCTTAAAAACGCAATTAAAATACATTCTCACAGATGAAAATAAGGTGGTTGGGTCGGGTTTACACGAGGACCAAGCCATGACTCTCCATTTAAAGGAAATTATAGCAGAGCTGGAGAAACATGCAAAAACGGTAAATGCCCTGATTAGGGAAGATCGGAATGCATCCGATCAAGCTGCGCAGAACGAGGTGTGCGTGCTTTACGGGGCGTGGTTACTGGGCGAGGGCCGCAGTAATTTGGAGGATTTAAAACAAGGTTTGGTCCCGTCCTGGATAAGTAACAAACACCTGCGGGCGCTCCACCCTTTTCAGAACGCATTAAGCCCGTGCCAGCTCAGGCTAGCTTCAGAAGCATACCCAGTCCCCGTGGACTGCGGACGATCAAACCATACTATCATGGGTATAGTATTACGTATGCCGGTTTTGGGCGACACAACAAAGCCCGCCCCGGTGTATCGGGTAGAGAACATTGGTGTCATTCAGGGGGGAGCCCACATTCGCTATGCAGCGGTTCCACCCTACGTCATCCGCTGGGAGCAAACGATGACAGGTACAGATCTCTCTGGTTATCGTGGCAGGGGAGCACACATAATACTGTGTCCCCAGCACTTGAATGCCTTTTTAACACCACAGTGCGGGTTCAGAACGGCTGGCGCCAAGTCCATGAATTGCACCATGGAGGCAATGGCACAAGATCATGTGCCTCCGCAGGTAGCATACATCGGGGGTGGAACATATTGTGTTACCACTGCAGCGCAACACTACCAGCATGGAAACCGTAGCCGGTGTCCGGTGAGTGACAGCCGTTTCTGTTTTAAACCCAGGGCGGAAGTTCAAGTAGCACAACAGCGAATTGTCCCAATCCCTGAACCATCCACGGTTCATCTTACCGTAAAAGAGAACTTCACCGACCTGCAGCGATTCGTCGCGCATTTCGGATACCTCATTCCCCCTCTCCCTGAACACCTCACCAAGCTTTTGAAAGCCGTCGCAGTATCACAAAAACATTTTTACACACTAGAACAGAAAACTGTCGAGATAGGGACAGACATTCTGGACATAATAATTCCACCGTGGTGGAATCTGTTCACCAACATTGAAGTGCCTTCCTGGATTAGAATAGCCTCCCACATTTTAGTTGTATGCCAAGTGTTTATTGTGGTATACTTATTGGTCGTACATTGTAAGAGAGGCAAACGCCTCACCAAGAACGAAAACACGGGAGAGTGGTGAGAACGTTACGTGCGCGTGCACGATGAAAGCACTGTATAATCAGAAAATGGCGTCACTCCCGTTTGCCACGTGTCCCTCGGAAGTGTTGTAATCGATCGTGATTTTTCAGAAACTGTAATTACGTTTGGAACTCGACATGTTTAAGAGTTGGTTTTGATTATTTTTGGTGATGGTGTTGTTGTTAAATATGATTGTCTGGTTCTGTTGTGTTTTTCTTTTCCCTGAATAAAAAATGTGAATATACAGGCGATACGAGAGGCATCGGCCTGGTTACGCCTGGAAGGTAAACAAGTGGTGTAAGTTTAAAGGCAAATAATGCCTGCGGTGTTATAAGAATGTAATTTTCCTGGGAAATAAGGACGACGCAAAGACCCTAGATAGTTTAAGTTATGGGGATTCATTTTTCTGGATCTGGAGAAATCGAGATAATATTGCTCACCACAATATTTTTGATACGATAAGCGGAGTTATTCGCATCAACAGGAGGGACTGTAGAATTCGCAATATATCGCGATTTTATAAATAAGGAGAAAACACATAGTTTCGTTCAAACAGCTTTATTTCAGCAGAATGCTGTCAGGTTTTCAAAGTGGACACAAGCAGCCTGTAAAATGGCCGCCACGCCTCGTGGCAGAACATTCTAGACTTTTCGACAAGCAGACAAGATGGCGTTCCAATAAACATTTGTGCAAGATCGATCAAGACTCAGCACATTTGAGATAATACACGAGACATCATGGGTTTGCAGTATACACATAAATACTGAAATCGGTCTCCCAGGTGCGAATAAGGGCTATTGTACCAAGTGATCAAGAACCCATCCAAAGACATTAATATGCAAAATCCCCACGACTCTACGATGAGAGAGCCGTTAGCGGGTAGTTACAGAAAACATTTGGAAGCCCCAAAACCCCTCCAGGGAGAATACCGACCGGTATACACAATGGGAGAAATATTAACAGGTACTCAGACAGTTACGAGTATCCCCGAAACCCATTAAAACGGAGATCACCCTATACAAGAAATTTGAGCGCCAAACCCTAACAAAAGAAAAGACATTAAGGTTGGGCGGGAAAAGAAGAGTTTTGCACTATAACTGTAAGCTACAACCGTCCATCTTTCTCTTGACTCTTGACTCTTGTTCGCTCGCCGTCTTGGTCCTGCCTCTTGACTCTTATCCTTTCGACTCCTTGCCGCTTGCCTCGTGTCTCTGCCTCTTGCAACTTTAAAGACTGTTGAACTTTACGATCCGCCAGGATCTGCCTCGTGGCTTGCCGCGAAGATCTGTGTGGAACTGGGCTGTGAAGCCTTGGAACGGGCACACCATCCCGAGAAGTCGGTAAACGGTGTTGGAACCGAAGGCCCGAGATGAGATGAGATGAGATGAGATGAGATGAGAAGAGAAGAAGACGACCATACGTATCGCCACGGTCAGTAAGCCCCGACCGCGCCTGTAGGTCGAAGAGACACTTTTCCTTGCCCAGGAAGACTATTCTTCGAATTTTATCACATCCCTGCGAGGGCACAGGAAGACTCTTTTTTGAGTAGAGTCGGAACTCCGAGGACAACACAGATCTTCATGACAGCAGACGGTCCAGCCTGCTAGCCGGAGCAAAAACGAGTAAACAAGTGGGGTACAGAGACCCCTGACCAACACGTGGGTGATCAGGTGCTGCGGTGAAAAACATCCGATCAGAGTTTTCGGAATTCTCCGAGTTATCACGAGTGGTGAGCATGAGTCTCGATCCTACAAGTCTAGTTTAGAGCAGGTATTGATAGGGGAGGGTTTAAGTTTTAAGGATAACTGTAATGTGTGCCCCCATTTACGATGTGTCGTTCGTTCCTCGTTTCCCTGAAATTAGTTACATAACTGCGTGTAAGATTGTACTGTCATTAATCTGTGCTTATGACATGTATTTCGTAATCTTGAATAATATGCAATAAAGATTTTCTATTTCGTACCATTCAACCGGGTCTACCTGAGTTTTATCTCCATTACTGCTCTCGCATCTAAGTCCAGTGTCAGAACCGTAAGGGCGAGTGGGTCAAACCACTCACAGGTGTCTAGTGCTCCCAGACTGGCTGGAGACCAGAACAAGCAACAAGGCCTAACCTCGCACTAGCACCCAGGCTGAGCACAGAGCCACACAAGGCAAAACCCTTACAAGGGTGTTAACGGATGTGGAAAGGAGTTTTTCCAACTGCGAAAGGCATCTTTTAGCCACGCATTGGGCTGTTAAAAGATCAGCGATCTTCACAGGGCTCTCTCCCATCACTCTCCTCACCCATCACACGCCAACCAAGATGCTTCTGGATGGGAGGGTTAAGGATGGGACCGTAAGCAGCGCCCGCATTGCGCGCTGGATCCTTCTCCATTCCCAGATGGATCTCAGAGTTAAAGGTCTTTGCAAGTCGAAGCTCGCGGCCAACCTGGTATACCCCGGCACAGCCCACCGGTGTTCGGTTGAAGGGGTGTGGGAGGTCAACATAGGTTTGCGGGCCGGGATACATCCCACCGGCCGCGAGATTTATGTTGATGGTTCCAGCACAGTGTCCGCTGGCGAACGACTCACAGGGTGTGGAGTTTATGACTCTGCGGCAAACCTTGCCTTGGCAATTAAACTCCCCAGCACGATGAGCGCGCAGCAGGCTAAGCTGTCTGCGGTGGCGTACGTAGTTACCCACCCAGAGATCTTCCCAACCACATACACGATTTGTTCGGACAGTATGTTTACGTGCAATTCGTGTACGGAATACCTGGCCATTTGGTCCCGCCGTGGCTACACCTCCGCGGACGGGCGACCTTTAACGGTGAAGCCCTTGCTGGAAAAGATCCTAGCGGCAGTGGGGGAGGAAGGGGAGATTTTCATCCACAAGGTGAAGGCTCACTCCTCCACAGAACCAGCAGGCGGATGCGCTAGCCAGGGAGGGTGCCCGTAACAGCATTTTCTGGGACCCCTATGGACCCGGACCCACGGCAGCGATCCAAGGCAGGGAAGGGAATCCCGGGAACACCAGGGTAGCACTGCCACTAGACCTTAAGACCGTCCAGAGCCAGGATCCCGCCCTAAAGGCAGTTCTCAGAATGATTACTGAGGGCAAGCAGGTAGAGGGCCCGTACAGTACGGCAACCCTCTCCGTTAAAGAAGGCATGCTGTTCCGCGAGGAACAGTGGGTTGTGCCGCAGCAGCACAGGAGGGAATTCCTCCAGTTGGCTCATGGGGGGCCAGGGGCAGGACACCCCGGGCCTGAGGTTACCTGGCAACGGGTAGAGCAGGCGGGATGGTGGCCGGGACTCAGGGAGCAGGTCCGCGAGTTCTGTGCAAGCTGTCTTGTGTGCGTTGCAAACAACCCAGACCCCCAGAAAAGGAAAGTGCACATGGGGCACATCAGGAGGGTGGAGGGACCATGGCAGTCGATACAAATCGATTACATAGGGCCCCTGCCCACCACCCAGGGAGGCTACAAATTCTGCCTCGTCCTGGTGGATGTGTTTTCCAAGTGGGTAGAAGCCTTTCCCTGTAGAACAGCTACGGCGCTGGGTACTGCCAAGATCTTGGTCCGGGAAGTGTTCTCGCGGTGGGGACTCCCCCGGTTCGTGGAGTCAGACCAAGGGAGTCATTTCACCGGCCAGGTAATGCAGAACACCCTCATGCTTTTGGGCATTGAAGGGAAGTGGCACTTAGCGCACAATCCCCAGTCATCAGGGATTGTTGAACGCATGAACCGGACCCTCAAGGAAAAACTGAGGAAAGAGATTATGAACTCGCCCCAAAAATGGGCGGAGGTTCTGCCTCTAGTCCTCATGGGAATCCGGGCCAGCCAGTCGAAGAGTACGGGGTATTCCCCGTACGAGGTGATGACTGGGAGGATCATGCGAACCCCCACCCATGTACTAGCCCCGGTGTTCACTGAGGTCCAGCTCCAAGAGGTGAAACGGGACAAGTTTGTCCAGACCCTCTTGGAACGCCTGAAGCAGGTTTACGAGCAGGCGGCTGGGAACATGGGAAGACAGCACCAGGGCAATCGCCTGTTGCTGGAACCCCGTAAGAAGCAGGAGTGGGAAGTCGGAGATCAGGTCATGGTTAGGAACTATGCCAGAGTAGGGAGTTTGGAGCCGCAGTACATGGGACTCTACAGTATTGTAGATAAGGCGAGTCCCATGGTGTATGCCGTAAAGGTACCCCGGCGCACAAAATGGTTCCACATTAACCAGTGCAAGCTGTATAAACCGGGTGCACAGGGGCCAATCACAGGGGCCAAACCTGCGAGTGGGGACACTCAGCCCCGGGTAGAACCGCAGGGCACACAGGCCGGTAAAGCAGCCTGCGTGAGGGGAGAGGACATTCTGGAAAAGTGTAGGATCTTTTCTTTTTCTTGGGATTCAGATGAGGAAGAGCTCAGAGAGCTCAACGAAGGTAGTGACCCGGTCGGAGAGGTGGTGCGGTCGGAGGACGGAGGTTCCGCCCTCGACCCAAGCATAGGGGAGATAGGGATTGCGAGTGGAATTCCACTTACTGGAGAAACAAGTAGGGTGGAGTCGGAAACCGCAGATCCCGAGCCCAGGGGGGCGGAGCCAGGGGAGACAGAGCCGGCGGCTGTGGTGGGACCACAGGCCGTGACGGCGGAAGTCCCGGTCCCTGGTCCGTCGGTCCTGGAGGTCTTGCCCAAGGTGGCCCTCCGCAGGGCGAGTCGGACACCCCAGACCAGGAAGTTGTGGTCAGATCCCTCGTACACCCACAGGCGTAAGTTTAAGGTAGCCCAGGGAGATCCCAGTCCCAGCTCAGCAGCGACAGGCTGCGGCGGATCAAAGACAAGGGTGAGTGCCCCCCCGCAACGGGGAAGAGCTCGTGGCAGCTTGTTCAGAATTTAGGTAGGCTGCCCTGGGAACGGGCGGCGCTGTACAGTTATTTTAGGAGGATAAGTTTAGGTTTATGTTTTAATATCCGGTTAAGATTGTAGTTTAATTTTATAAGTAAATGGTAAAATGATGGGAGTTAGTGATAGGAACAGTTAAGGTCTATACATGTCTTGTACGTGAGACGAGGTCAAGGGACCCGCTCACCCTTCACAAAAGCCAGAGACTCTTGGGAGGCTGGCTACATCATTTGATCTGATCACAGGAACCAGGAGATATGGAAAGGATTCTGATAGTGCTCGCAACGATCGGATATGGATTGGCCTATCGGGGCCTCACCAAGGATGTCGTTGTGTTCGGTTGCTCCGGGGACACGGCCCCCATCGCGACGGATGGGACCGGGGAGCGAAAGGCTGAGGAAACCGCCACTTATTTCCACAAGGGAAGGTGGCCGGGATGGCTGGGAACGAATTCGACGGAATACTCCAGCGCATCCGGGTTTGCGTACAAAGAGACTTCTTTACTGTGTCCCAGGGTGAGGAACGTTGCACCCAGAATCAGCGTCACCGTCGGCAAAAGGATTTGTTTGACGTGCAATGGGAAGGTCCCATTGAGCCGATGGTGGTGGTTACGGAAGTTAAGCAAGACTATGAGAAATTCCTCGGTCGAGTGGGAGCGATTGGTTAACAATACCCATCGGACAATTACGGGCTCTAACGGACAATTGAAAGTCTGTTGGGACAAATGGTGGGAACCGGATGAGGGAATATATGTTTGTATGTGGGGATCGAAGTACGTTTGCCCCAAGGGTATATCCATATTTTTCCTACAACAGTGGCAGGATGCCGGAAAAGGGATGAGGTGGGACGTCAGCACTAGGGGGTGCGGAGCTCCATTCTCCCCGATCCCGGTAAACGCCACTGAACTCATCACGCGCCCACGCGAGTCTCCGCCCACGATTCCAGTGGCTTTGGCTCAGGAGGAAGGGTGCCCTAAAACCATTAAGGGGCCCGGGAATGGTCTGGTACTGGTGCCAACAGATCAGATACTATATCAAGGGGTACATTACGCGTTGGCCTCGGTGATTCTAAATCTCACCGAGGTGCATTTACCAGAGTGGTGCCCCAAAGAAACGGAACAGTTGTACGAGGTCCTGTTAACAAACATGTTCAGGCAATTTTATGAGTTTGATTTTGCAGAGGTTGACAAAACAAGCTTATACACCACACCACACCAAGTTTTGGGTCAGGTGGGGAGACAAAGAAGGGGTGTTGTGAACGATGTGTTCACTGCTTTTAATACGGGAACATCTGTGGTCAACGCTCTAGATAACGTGGAGCTGCAGACACAGATCAACGGTTTAAAAACACAGTAAAAAAGCATCCTCACAAACGAGAACAAGGTAGTAGGGTCTGAGTTACATGAGGACCAGGCCATGACACTACACTTAAAAGAGATTATTGCAGAGCTGGAGAAGCATGCGAGAACGGTAAATGCCCTGATCAGGGAAGATCGAAATGCATCCGATCAAGCTGCGCAGAACGAGGTGTGCGTACTATACGGGGCGTGGTTACTGGGCAAGGGCCGCTGTGTCCCCAGCACTTGAATGCCTTTTTAACACCACAATGCGGGTTCAGAACGGCTGGCGCGAAGCCCATGAATTGCACCATGGAAGCAATGACACAAGATCATGTGCCCCCACAGGTGGCATACATAGGGGGTGGAATGTATTGCGTTACCACTGCAGCGCAACACTACCAGCATGGACAGCACAGCCGGTGTCCGGTGAGTGACAGCAGTTTCTGTTTTAAACCCAGGGCTGAAGTTCAAGTGGCACAACAGCGAAATGTTACTGTTCACCTCACTGTAAAAGAGAATTTCACAGACTTGCCGCGATTC
Organism: Squalus acanthias; assembly: GCA_030390025.1. Classification (NCBI taxonomy): domain Eukaryota; kingdom Metazoa; phylum Chordata; class Chondrichthyes; order Squaliformes; family Squalidae; genus Squalus; species Squalus acanthias. The sequence goes on along the minus strand of CM059428.1, from coordinate 85,214,450 downwards.
GTCGCGCATTTCGGATACATCATTCCCCCTCTCCCAGAACACCTCACCAAGATTTTAAAAGCCGTCATGGTATCACAGAAACATTTTTACACCCTGGAACAAAAGACTGTAGAGATAGGGGCAGAGATATTGGACATAGTAATCCCACCGTGGTGGGATCTGTTCAGTAATATTGTGGTCCCGTCATGGATCAGGATAGCCTCCCACATTTTGGTAGTATGTCAAGTTGTAATTGTAGTGTACCTGTTGTTCGTGCACTGCAAAAGGGGCAAACGCCTCACGAGGCAGGAGAACACAGGGGAGTGGAGAGAACGTTACGTGCGCGTGAACAAGGAAAGTACCACGTAAACGGCCAGGATGACGCCCCTCCATTTTACCGTGTGTGTTTTTTTGTAATTGTTGTAGTTATGAGTATTTGTGACTAAGTTTGGAACTTTTGTATTTTTAAAACAGTTGGTTTAATTATTTTTTACTTTTGTAATAAAACATGCATATAAAGGTGGTGCGAGAGGCATCGGCCTTTTGCACCTGGAAGGCGTATACGCAGTGTAAGTTTAAAGGCAATGCTGCCTACGGTTTGTCCAAGATAGACAATGTGTTTTCTCTGGGAAATGAGGACTACATGTGTTATGGAGGCCATAGATAGTTTAATTACTGGGAGTGTTTGGATGTGGAGAATCGGGATAGTTTGCTCACCAGCATTTTAATTGATATGATAAGCGGAGTTATTCGCATCAACAGGAGGGACTGTAGTATTTCGCAATTATCGCGATTCAAAATAATTATTAAAAACCACCCTCCCTTAACAATACCTAAACTACGTCTGTATTTGTAGGATCGTAAAACATGCTCACCACTCGTATTACTTCGGAGATTTTAAAGTGAGACACTCAGCTCATTTCGCTGCAGCGCCTGACTGTCACGTCTTTGGACGGGTTTCTGCACCCCACTTGTTTACTTTCGCTGCTGCGAAAAGCAGGCCAGACTCCCTGTTGTCATGAAGAAATCGATGGAACTCAAAATGTTGTAAAATTCAAAGAAGAATCTTCCTGTGTGCGATACAGGTTGTAGTCTGTAGAACTCAAAGAAGATTCCTGTATTTATATTTTCGGGTGCGGTCGGGGTTTACTGACCATGGCGGCACGTGGAATTTCTTCTCGTCTTCTTCTCGTCTCGTCTCCTCGGGCCTCCGGGTCCAGACACCATTTACGGACACTCGGGATGGTGTACCCTGTTACTTGCCCTTGTCGGGGCGGCTCGTACCGATTGAGCTCCACCCAACACTCGAATAACCGACCAGTACGGCTAAGAGTCAAGAGTCAACAAAGTCCAGAGAAACACAAGAGCCCACAATTCAAGCGAGTTCATCCAGAGGCAAGCGAATAAGAGAATAAGAGAGCGATGGACATTTGTTCTCTATAGTTATAGTGATGTGTCCGCTTATCTCCCGCTCAAATCTTAATGTTTATCCTTTGTGTAGTATTGGCGCTCAAAACTCCCAGCATGGGGCGATTATCTTCTTTAACGGGTTTCGGTGGCACCTGAAACTGGCCAACTATCCGTTAATGTTTTCCCCATTGTTGAACCAGCCAGGATGTGTACGAATCGTCTCCCTGACTGGTTTTGGGGCCCCCCGAATACTGGCTTAATCACCCGTCAATGTCTCTCTCATTGTAGAGCCGGGGGGGGTATTTGTGTATTGATGTGTCTGGATGGGCCTTCGATTGCCCAGTACAATGAGCCTTACTGTGCATAGGAAAACGATTCCAGCACTTATATCATTGCTATTGTTCACAATGCAAATGGGTTGCATCCTGTCTTTATCAATGTTTACCGAGTATGATCCAATCTAATACTGAATGTTTATTCGACGCCATCTTGTCTGCCCACTGTGTTTCTGGAAGCTTCTGCCACGATGCAAGGCGGCCATTTTACAGGCTTCTGTGTCCGTTATTATCAGGACAGCATTTCGTTTAATAAAAATGATCAATTGAATCTGCTTCTCTCATGTTATTTTGAATCGCGATAATTGCAAAACTTTACAGTCCCTCCTGTTGATGCGAATAACTCCGCTTATCGTATCAATTAAAATGCTGGTGAGCAAAATTATCCCGATTCTCCACATCCAAACACTACCGGTACTTAAACTATCTATGGCCTCCATGCAGTCCTCATTTCCCAGATAAATTACATTGTCTAACTTGGACAAATCGTAGGCAGCATTGCCTTTAAACTTGCACTGCGTATACGCCTTCCAGGTGAAAAAGGCCAATGCCTCTCGCACCACCTGTATATGCATGTTTTATTATAAAAGGAAAAATAATCACACCAACTGTTTAAAAAATACAAAAGTTCCAAACTTAGTTACACATACTCATAACTAACAACAATTACCAAAAACACAAACGGTGGAGCGGCGTCATCCTGACCGTTTACGCGGTACTTTCCTCGTTCACGCGCACGTAACGTTCTCTCCACTCCCCTGTGTTCTCCTGCCTCGTGAGGTGTTTGCCTTTTTTGCAGTGTACGACCAATAGGTACACTACAATTACAACTTGACACACTACCAAAATGTGGGAAGCTATCCTGATCCATGACGGGACTTCAATATTAGTGAACAGATCCCACCACGGTGGAGTTACTATGTCCAATATCTCTGCCCCTATCTCTACAGTCTTCTGTTCCAGGGTGTAAAAATGTTTCTGTGATACCATGACGGCTTTTAAAATCTTGGTGAGGTGTTCTGGGAGAGGGGGAATGATGTATCCGAAATGCGCGACGAATCGCTGCAAGTCTGTGAAATTCTCTTTTACAGTGAGGTGAACAGTGGATGGTTCAGGGATCGGGACAATTCGCCGTTGTGCCACTTGAACATCAGCCCTGGGTTTAAAACAGAAACTGCTGTCACTCACCGGACAGCGGCTGTGCTGTTCATGCTGGTAGTGTTGCGCTGCAGTGGTAACGCAATACGTTCCACCCCCTATGTATGCCACCTGTGGGGGCACATGATCTTGTGTCATTGCTTCCATGGTGCAATTCATGGGCTTCGCGCCAGCCGTTCTGAACCCGCATTGTGGTGTTAAAAAGGCATTCAAGTGCTGGGGACACAGGATGATGTGTGCTCCCCGGCCACGACAACCCGAAAGGTCGGTACCTGTCATCGTTTGCTCCCAGCGGATGACGTAAGGTGGGTCCGCTGCGTAGCGAATGTGGGCTCCCCCCTGAATGACACCAATGTTCTCCACCCGGTACACCGGGGCGGGCTTTGCTGTGTCGCCCAACACCGGCATCCATACTACTATCCCCATGATAGTATGATTTGACCGTCCGCAGTCCACTGGGACTGGGTATGCCTCTGAGACTAGCCTGAGCTGGCACGGGCTTAATGCATTCTGAAAAGGGTGGAGCGCCTGCAGGTGTTTGTTACTTATCCAGGACGGGACCAAACCTTGTTTTAAATCCTCCAAATTACTGCGGCCCTCGCCCAGTAACCACGCCCCGTATAGTACGCACACCTCGTTCTGCGCAGCTAGATCGGATGCATTCCGATCTTCCCTGATCAGGGCATTTACCGTTCTTGCATGCTTCTCCAGCTCTGCTATAATCTCTTTTAAGTGTAGTGTCATGGCCTGGTCCTCATGTAACTCAGACCCTACTACCTTGTTCTCTTTTGTGAGGATGCTTTTTAACTGTGTTTTTAAACCGTTGATCTGGGTCTGCAGCTCCACATTGTCTAGAGCGTTGACCACAGATGTTCCCGTATTAAAAGCAGTGAACACATCGTTCACAACACCCCTTCTTTGTCTCCCCACCTGACCCAAACCTTCGTGTGGTGTGGTGTATAAGCTTGTTTTGTCAACCTCTGCAAAATCAAACTCATAAAATTGCCTGAACATGTTTGTTAACAGGACCTGGTACAATTGTTCCGTTTCTTTGGGACACCACTCTGGTAAATGCACCTCGGTGAGATTTAGAATCACCAAGGCCACCGCGTAATGTACCCCTTGATATAGTATCTGATCTATTGGCACCAGTACCAGACCATTCCCGGGCCCCTTAGTGGTTTTAGGACACCCTTCCTCCTGAGCCAAAGCCACCGGAATCGTGGGCGGAGACTTGCGTGGGCGCGTGATGAGTTCAGTGGCGTTTACCGGGATCGGGGAGAATGGAGCCCCGCACCTCCTGGTGCTGACGTCCCACCTCATCCCTTTCCCGGCATCCTGCCACTGTTGTAGGAAAAATATGGATATACCCTTGGGGCAAACGTACTTCGATCCCCACATACAAACATATATTCCCTCATCCGGTTCCCACCATTTGTCCCAACAGACTTTCAATTGTCCGTTAGTCCCCGTAATTGTCCAATGGGTATTGTTACCCAATCGCACTCGCTCGACTGAGGAATTTCTCATAGTCTTGCTTAACTTCCGTAACCACCACCATCGGCTCAATGGGACGTTCCCATTGCACGTCAAACAAATCCTTTTGCCGACGGTGACGCTGATTCTGGGTGCAATGATCCTCACCCTGGGACACAGTAAAGAAGTCTCTTTGTAGGCAAATCCTGTAGAATTCGCAATATATCGCGATTTTATTAATAAGGAGAAAACACAGAGTCTCGTTCAAACAGCTTTTATTTCAGCAGAATGCTGTCAGGTTTCTCAAAGTGGACACAAGCAGCCTGTAAAATGGCCGCCGCACCTCGTGACAGAACATTCTAGACTTTTCGACAGGCAGACAAGATGGCGTTCCAATAAACATTTGTGCAAGATCGATTAAGATTCAGCACAGTGAAGATAATACACGAGACATTATGGGTTTGCAGTATACACATAAATACTGAAATCGGTCTCCCAGGTACGAATGAAAGCTATTGTACCGAGTAATCAAGGGCCCATCCAAAAGACATTAATATGTAAAATCCCAACGACTCTACGATGAGAGAGCCGTTAGCAGGTAGTTATACAAAACACTTGGAAGCCCCAAAACCCCTCCAGGGAGAACACCGACCGATTTAACAATGGGAGAAATATTAACAGGTACTCAGACAGTTACGAGTAGCCCCGAAACCCATTAAGAACGGAGATCACCCATACAAGACATTTGAGCGCCAAACTCAAACAAAAGAAAGGACATTAAGGTTGGGCGGGAAACGGAAGATTTTGTACTATAATTACAAGCTCCAACCGTCCATCTTTCTCTTATTCTCTTATCCGATCGACTCGTAACCTCGTGGCTGCTCCTGTGTTTTTTTGACTCGTAGTCTTGTTCCTGCTTGCCTGGTGCCTCTTTGAAAAAGACTGTTGAACTTTCTGATCCGTTCGGATCTACCTCGTGTCGCGTAACGAAGACCTATGTTGGTAACTGGCATCGGAACCAAAGGCCCGAGATGAGATGAGATGAGATGAGATGAGATGAGAAGAGAGGAAGACCATACTCATCGCCACGGTCAGTAAATCCCGACCGTGCCTGTAGGTCGAACAGCCAAGTTTTCCTTGCCAGGAAGACTTCTTTGAACTTGCAAGAACGGATCGTCAAAGATGATATTGACTGGGCTGTATTCGGAAAGTACCTGTTAAACCAACCAACACAGATCTTCATCACAGCAGACGGTCCAGCCTGCTAGCCGGAGCAGAAGCAAGTAAACAAGTGGGACCAGGAGACCTCCTGATCGACACGTGGGTGCTGCGGTGAAAAACATCCGATCAGCTATTCGGAATTTCTCCGAGTTATCACGAGTGGTGAGCATGAGTCTCGAAATCCTACGAATCTAGCTAGGACAGATATTGATAGGGGAGGGTTTAAGTATTAAGGATACTTGTAATGTGTGCCCCTATTTACGGTGTGTCGTTCGTTCCTCGTTTCCCTAGGATCAGCTATATAACTGCTTGTAAGATTGTACTGTCATTAATCTGTGCTTATGACAGTTATTTCGTAATCTTAAATATCATGCAATAAAGATTTTCCATTTCGTACCATTCAACCGAGTCTACATGAGTTTCATCTCCATTACTGCTCTCGCATCTAAGTCCAGTGTCTAGAACCGTAAGGGCGAGTGATTCGAACCACTCACAGGTGTGTCTAGTGCTCCCAGACTGGCTGGAGACCAGAACAGGCAACAAGGCCTAAACCCGCACTGACACACAGGCTGCACAGAGCCGCGTGAATCTCACAGGCTGCGAGACACGCACGGTCAGAATCCCTTACAATCCGGATGCGCTGGAGTATTCCATTGAATTCGTTCCCAGCCATCCCAGCCACCTTCCCTTGTGGAAATAAGTGGCGGTTTCCTCAGCCTCTCGCTCCCCGGTCCCATCCGTCGCGATGGGGGCCGTGTCCCCGGAGCAACCTAACACAACGACATCCTTGGTGAGGCCCCGATAGGCCAATCCATATCCGATCGTTGCGAGCACTAGCAGAATCCTTTCCATATCTCCTGGTTCCTGTAATCAGATAAAATGATGTTGCCAGCCTCCCAAGAGTCTCTGGCCTTTTGTGAAGGGTGAGCGGGTCTCACGTACAAAGACATGTATACTGGATAGACCTTAACTATTCCTATCACTAATTCCCATCATTTTACCATTTACTTATAAAATTAAACTACAAACTTAACTGGATATTAAAAACACTATAAACTTAAACTTATCCTAAACTTAACTGTACAGCGCCGCCCGTTCCCAGGGCGGCCTACCTAAATTCTGCGAAGGCTGCCACGAGCTTTTTCCAGTGGCGGGGGGGCACTGACCCTTGTCTTTGATTTGCCGCAGCCTGTCGCTGCTGAGCTAGGACTGGGATCTCCCTGGGCTGCCTTAAACTTACGCCTGGGGGTGTACGAGGGATTTGACCACAACTTCCTGGGCTGGGGTGTCCGACTCGACCTGCGGAGGGCCACCTTGGGCATGATCTCCAGGACCGACGGACCGGGGACCGGGACTTCCACCGTCATGGCCTGTGGTCCCACCACAGCCGCCGGCTTTGTCTCCCCTGGCTCCGCCCCCCTGGGCTCGGGATCTGCGGTTTCCGACTCCACCTTACTTGTTTCTCCTGTAAGTGGAACTCCACTCGCAATCCCTATCTCCCCTATGCTTGGGACGAGGGCGGAATCTCCGTCCTCCGACCCCACCACCTCTCCGACCGGGTCACTACCTTGGTTGAGCTCTCCGAGGTCTTCCTCATCTGAATCCCACGAAAAAGAAAAGATCCTACACTTTTCCAGAATGTCCTCTCCCCTCACGCAGGCTGCTTTACCGGCCTGTGTGCCCTGCGGTTCTACCCGGGGCTGAGAGTCCCCACTCGCAGGTCTGGCCCCTCCCCTAAGACAGGCCACCGCCCCTGCTTGTGCCTTCTGTGTAATCTCGCCTGCTGGAGGCTGAAGATTTCTATCCTGTTTTAGTTTGGGCGACTCTGCTACCATGGCTTGCAACTGCGGGGTGGTTGAATTCCCCCGGGGTTGCTGAGCAAACCATCCCTCTGGCTTTGGATAGTGCTTGGGTCAGACCTTTTATCCTTTCCTCACAGGGCCCATGGTTTAAATCCTCATACTCCATGCTCCTGGCTACCCTGTAGGCTGCCTTTATGTCTCTAAGCTGCCCTTCTAGCCCGTCTACTTTCCCCATTAAGCGGGCGTTCTCCTCCCGTAAGGCCTGTTCTCGAAGCTGCCCTTCCAGCCCATCTACTTTCCCCATTAAGCGGGTGTTCTCCTCCCGCAAGGCCTGCTCTTTTAACCTGGCCTCCTTACAGGAGGCCCCCTCCTGTGCGTGTCTTTCAAGGGGACACAGGTAGGCAGGCTGCACCGGTTCCAGTCAGAAGTCTGGGTTGTATGAGGCTGTTGCTACCTTTCCGTGTGAGGTCATAAGAGACCGCATGGCTCCTAACATTGATTCTATCGCATTAGGATGGATAGGCACACCAGCTCCTCTCTCAGAGACAGGCGCTTCGGTTCGGACTGCGGGAGCTTTTTCCCTGGAGTCCTTCCAGGGATTCCTACAGTTTTTACGCCAGTGACCTGTCTGCCCACACCCATAACAAACACTGCTGGTTTGTGGGGCGCGATTACCCTCCTGATGCCACTCTTTCTGAGCCGGAGCTGAGGGCTTTGCTTCATGCACCTTTCCCTTAAGGGGACGCGCTCCCGTGCTTCTAGTGTTCCGATACCCTATGGTGAGGTGACTCAGGACAGATTCCTCCGTTGTCTCGGGGTTAGTGGGATCAAACCACGCTCTGGCCTGCTCCCTGATGGCTGGCAAGCTGTTGGCTACTATGCACCTGAGCCAATGAGCTTTCCTCGCCGTCCAGATAGACGCGCTGTGGCACACCTGGGCAGCTGCACTGGTATACTGGCCACAGTCTGTCGGCGAAAACCCGCGGGGGTTCTCCCTCCATCTGTACGGTCTGACCCAGTCTGACGAACGGACCTTCGTCATCCGCCCCTAACACTTGTAGGACCTCGTCCTGTAACTCCCCATAGCTTTTAGTTCCCTTCTTGCTCTCGTCGGAGAGACACTGAAGGATCGAGCTATCTAAAGAGAACAGCAACATCTTGGTCTTTTCCTCGTCGTCGCAGCCATTAATCGCTGCAGTCTGTTCTACTTCTCTAAAATGCACGGAAGGGTCTTCTGACTCGGACAGCTTCCGGACATGGCTAATCATTGCCCTCAGCTGGTGCGAGCTGTGGGTTACTACAAGTTGGTTCAGGATATCCCCGTCTGCCCCATTTGCCCCATTTGCCCCATTCGGGCCTCTCTTATGACCTCGGACCGGACACATCGGTCCCGGTCTCGACACTACCTCCGGGGATTGTCCTACCTCGGGAACCTTCTTCTCTATTTCCACCACTTCCTCCCTTACCCAGGTTGCCGAATAGCTGGGTGGCGCGGAGGGCGTAGTGGTTGATACCACTTCTGCTTTTTCCGGTAGGGATTTTGGGAATTCCCTACCTACCTGTGGCTGGCTCGCTGACGGGCTGATGAGACACACCAAGCCGTTTGCCTTATTCAGGGCCTCTCTTAGGTTCTCTATCTCCCTCTGGCAAACACTGTGGTCGGCTCCCTCATGCCTATCCTCGAGAGCCATCTTGTATGCCGCCCTAACTCCCCTCAAGCTTTCTTCCTGGGCCTTTATCTGGTTAGCTAGGCGGATACACCGTTCTCTAATTCTTCCCTCGCTTAATTTTGCTTCCGTGACTTGACATTCTAGGTAATCAATCCTGGCCTCGTGGTGATTAGCTACTACTTGGAGTTCCTGATGTAACGCATTCAGTGATGCAATCAGTCTCTGTCCTCCCATAACCTTTTCCTCCATCTCTGTTTCTAATTCCCTGATCTGAGCTGCCTGTGCTGCAATGACCTGGTCCGAAAGTTGGACTTGCTACTTGTAGCACATCAGCCAGACCGCTTTCTCTACTGACTTCTTATGATCTTTACTACCTGTCCATTTGATGGCGGCGTCTAGCGGACGCCTATCCATCAGTAGGTAACATATCCACTGTTTGGTTAAGTTAACTTTCCCAAACACATAGTCGGCTACCTTCTCGTCCATCACATTTCGCCTATTCAAACCTGGGTCTAAGACATTACTCTCTTGCTGCCAAGGTCCTGCCGCGGTCGCCATTTTCTGTAAGGGGGCGTGTCTCAGACGGTGCTGGTGCGAGGTTAGGCCTTCGCTGCCTATACTATTGCTTGCTCTGGTCTCCGGCCAGCATTTTTGCAATAAGCACCTGTGAGTGGTTCGACCCACTCGCCCTTACGGTTCTGACTCCTGGACTTAGATGCAAGGAGCAGTAATGCAGAGAAAAACTCAAATAGACCCGGTTGAATAGTACGAAATGAAAATCTTTATTGCATGGCGTCTAGAATCATGTCATAGGCACAAATCAAAGAGAGTACAAGTATACATACATTCATAAAGCTTGGTCTATGGAAATGGAGAACACACGGCACATCGTAAAAAGGGGAACACATTATACCTTAACCTTATTAAAAACCACCCTCCCTTAACAATACCTAAACTACGTCTGGATTTGTAGGATCGGAAAACATGCTCACCACTCGTATTACTTCGGAGATTTTAAAGTGGGGCACTCAGCTCGTTTCGCTGCAGCGCCTGACTGTCACGTATTTGGAAGGGTTTCTGTACCCCACTTGTTTACTTTCGCTGCTGCGAAAAGCAGGCCAGACTCCCTGTTGTCATAAAGAAATCGATGGAACTCAAAATGTTGTAAAATTCAAAGAAGAATCTTCCTGTGTGCGATACAGGTTGTAGTCTGTAGAACTCAAAGAAGATTCCTGTATTTATATTTTCGGGCGCGGTCGAGGTTTACTGACCGTGGCGGCACGTTGAATTTCTTCTCGTCTTCTTCTCGTCTTCTTCTCGTCTCATCTCCTCGGGCCTCCGGGTCCAGACACCGTTTACCGACACTCGGGATGGTGTACCCTGTTACTTGCCCTTGTCGGGGCGGCTCGTACCGATTGAGCTCCACCCAACACTCGAATAACCAACCAGTACGGCTAAGAGTCAAGAGTCAACAAAGTCCAGAGAAACACAAGAGCCCACAAGTCAAGCGAGTTCATCCAGAGGCAAGCGCATAAGAGAATAAGAGAGCGATGGACATTTGTTCTCTATAGTTATAGTGATGTGTCCGCTTATCTCCCGCTCAAATCTTAATGTTTATCCTTTGTGTAGTATTGGCGCTCAAAACTCCCAGCATGGGGCGATTATCTTCTTTAACGGGTTTCGGTGGCACCTGAAACTGGCCAACTATCCGTTAATGTTTTCCCCATTGTTGAACCAGCCAGGATGTGTACGAATCGTCTCCCTGACTGGTTTTGGGGCCCCCCGAATACTGGCTTAATCACCCGTCAATGTCTCTCTCATTGTAGAGCCGGGGGGGTATTTGTGTATTGATGTGTCTGGATGGGCCTTCGATTGCCCAGTACAATGATCCTTACTGTGCATAGGAAAACGATTCCAGCACTTATATCATTGCTATTGTTCACAATGCAAACGGGTTGCATCCTGTCTTTATCAGTGTTTACCGAGTATGATCCAATCTTATACTGAATGTTTATTCGACGCCATCTTGTCTGCCCACTGTGTTTCTGGAAGCTTCTGCCACGATGCGCGGTGGCCATTTTACAGGCTTCTGTGTCCTTTATTATCAGGACAGCATTTCGTTTAATAAAAATGATCAATTGAATCTGCTTCTCTCATGTTATTTTGAATCGCGATAATTGCGAAACTTTACAGTGTTCCCCTTTTTACGATGTGCCGTGTGTTCTCCATTTCAATAGACCTAGCTTTATGAACGTGTGTATACTTGTACTCTTTTTGATTTGCGCCTATGACATGTATTTCATGATTTTAGACGCCATGCAATAAAGATATTCATTTTGTGCTATTCAACCGGGTCTATTTGAGTTTTTCTCTGCATTACTGCTCCTTGCATCTAAGTCCAGGTGTCAGCACCGTAAGGGCGAGTGGGTCGAACCACTCACAGGTGCTTATTGCAAAAAGGCTGGCCGGAGACCAGAGCAAGCAATAGTATAGGCAACGAAGGCCTAACCTCGCACCAGCACCGTCTGAGACACGCCCCCTTACAGTATGTGGGGCCGTTACCCTATTTGAGGCTGTATAATCGACCACTAATCTCCACCTCTCATCTGGTTTAGCAACACCAAACAATGGTGAATTAGTTCTAGATGCCATTTTGATTAAGACACCTTGTTCTGTTAGTTCTTTGAGCGTTGTTAGGAGATCTATTTTTCCTTTGGGGTCTTGAATAGGCCACTGTTTTTTAGGTTTGTGCCAGCCAGCATCAAGTGGGTGGGGTTTGATGTCTATCTTTCCACATTGATTTGGATGGCATTGTAGATAAGGGTAGTATCTATTAATGAGTTGCTCTAGGAGGTCTTTGCCTCCCCCCTCTAGGCAAGTTCGATCAAGCTATGTCCGAACATGTTTTTCCCTGTCATCCTGGTCTGTGGATGCTTCTACAGGTCTGGTTGAGATTTTAAGGTAATGTTTCATGTCTGGTTGTCCTATAATGAGGGAACAGGCCAATTGTGGTACCAGTCCTACATCTAGGGTCACCGTGATTCCATGTATAGTAATAGGCATTTTGTAAAAATTAATTATTTTAGTTTTGTCTTGTGTGAATTCCCTGAACGGTCTTTTACAAATTGGGCTCCCCAAATCCGTCCACTTAGTTTTTATAATTGCAGGATCTATTAGAGTGTAATCAGCTCCCGTATCAAACAGGGCCTTCAGTTGTGTGTTTGTGGGCAAGGTTGCCAGGGCATAGGGGAATTCAAGAGGCCCTGGCTGGCTGCCAGGCCTGCAATCCTGGGATTGTTCATCCTCAGGATCCTGAGTTTCATTTGCTGCTTTGCCTTTAATTATTTTAACTGATTTTAGTTCCTCCCTCTTCGGGGTATCATGTTTTCCAGATCCCTTAGGGGGTTTGTCGGACCGTTTATTATCTTGACGATCCTCCTGTTGGGGTGGACGTTGGTTCTGCCAGGAATCTTTTTGATCCCCATTTCGGTTTTCTCGATACCCTCCCATGGCCAGTGTAAAAGCTGTCCCCACAGGGAGTCCACTGTCCTTCGCTTTCCTTTCGAGGTCTAGCCCCTTGTCTATCCCATCTTTCCGGGGAGAAATCTTTCTCGTATTGTGGGCGAGTTGGGGGTGTAAACCTTCTGGAATACCCTCTTGGGGGTCCCGAGCCATGAGTTTGTGTCTGGGCGGGGTGGACCTGAGACTTGGGTCTATACAGTCCTTGTTTCTGATTACCAAAGGTACTTTCTCCGGTTTTTTTATCCCTAGTTTCTGATCTCATTATAGGTTTAGTTTGGGGTAGACCTAAGAGGTCATGATTTAATTGGATAATGCGATTGACATTATCCCATCTTTGTTGGTTATCTTGATAATCATTTAGAGCACCCTCACAGGCAAGTTTGAGGGCTGTATTTTGGTATTGATTGGCCAGGCAACCATGGACAATGTCCCAGTTATCCTGTGTAAGTACTTTGCCTAATCTGTAGGCAGCTACCAGTCCTTTAGTTGTGGCTGTATTAGTGAGTATTTCCTTGATGGAACCCATTACATGCCCTCCCTGAGTTGCCGTGAGAACATAAGTGTATATTTGAACCTAGTTGTTACACTGGTTTAATGGGGGAATTAAGTCTGAACTTAGTATCATTTGCAGTAGTTGTCTCAGGTGTTGGGCATTCCAATCTTGGCAACAGGTTTCCAATTTATCAAGGTTAGTTAGAATCCAGCAGGTTTTTTCCTGGCTGGTGTTTCCTGGTCTATCACACATTGTGTAGATAGAGCTCAGGTTTACTTGACCTGGGGATGCAATGTGTGGTTGCTGGGGTTGGCTTACTGGACCAGTAATCATTGCGCCTCCAGCATTTAGGTAAGATTGAGCTAGTGCTTGTCGGCATTGATTATAATGGATTCTAAGCTGTCTATAGTTTTCTCGAAGATTCTGGTCATTTATTTCATCCTGAGCTTGCCACCTTAACCGGAATCCATGGCCCCCAGGAGCATAGGCTGCAGCGGGTCCTACTATTCTGCCATGGTTGCCACCACCTTGTTGGGCACCGTTCATTAGGCCTCCCAATTGTGTGGGTGTGCACCTTATCATTAAGGAATTTAGTGCATTTGGAGTATTTGTTTGATTATCCCACTGGATATTCTGTATCCCCTGGTTCTGGGGATCAACATCAATCGTGCCATGAGTTCTAATGGCTCCGTCGGCATCAAAGCCTTCTATTTCAAAAATTATCACTTGGTTTTGTGGAGGTACAGGGATAGGATTATTTCCCCTAATAAAGCAATCGTTTGAATTTCCTAATAAAAAGACTTGGCCAATTCCGACAGGGTTTGCCATTTCGTCAGGACCTAACCTCGGTTAGGGTTTAATATGAACTTTATAAGAAATTTCTAGACCTCAATGGTATATTGAGGGAGTTCTGATTTAAGTTCTACAAGGCCTGATCAGGGACTTGTCGTCTCTAGAGACTTAAATCTGAGTCTTAGTACCACTGTCAGTAAAACACTCCTTCTATACTTAACAATCTACAAGATGGATATAGATATAAATATAAGTATAGGTTCTGTATCAACTCATTAACACAAATGTTGGGTGCCAACTGAAGGGATTATTACTAGTCCTAGCCCCTTCTGGGCTCCCCCGGATCAGGGGTATTCCCCAGATGTTCACCTTCAACTAAAGTTAGAGGTAGCCGAATCCTAAAGACGCTTAATTGGGTCTAAAAGTCCAGACTATCTCTCCCTAAAGGAAAGGAACAGCCTGAAGATGTTACCATCCTCCAGATAGCACTTTTAATAAGTTTAGCTAAACTGTAATGTTTCGGATATTATGAGGGTCCGGAAAACTCCCCCAGAATTCTGCAACTCCTCACCAAAGAGTGTACAGAGATTGAGTTTGCGAGTTTGATACAGAAGTACTATGTGAGACTATTCTAAAAATATATAGATTTATTAAAGAGCCGACATGTAATTTACAGTCGGTGTTTCAATCGCAACATTAACAGTTCCAAATACAAAATACTTACAATTCTATTATCAGAGATCCTTATTCTCAAATCTTAACTTCGTTACATTTTTACATTTCTTAGTCTATTCCAGGATATCCACCAAAATCAAATACAAGTACCTTGATCCCTGAGATTCAAAGAGTTGAAGACTTACAGAGCTTGCCTCTGAAGCCAAGAATCGCTTTGCCCCTTTACAGCGAATCTATCTTCCCATTTGAAAGTCCAATTTTTATACCCTTTCTCAGTGGTATTTACTTTGAAGTTTTCTGCTGATGTAGGCTAATTATCTCTAGTCATTTTTCTGCTGACCCCTTCTATTCTTACAGTCAGTTCAGCTGGTAGCAAGCAGACTTGTGTCTCTCCTTTAGTTGTTTCAAGTTCA